>OY987320.1:1628487-2070987 GCA_963920655.1 Geranium rotundifolium
CAAGACTATCAGGTAACATTGCCCAATTTTCCCCGAGTCGCTTCTACTGTCCTGTCTGTCTATGAACCTCGTACATATAGAGAAAGGCATGCACTAATCCTTTGTGGCAGCAAGCAATGACTGAGGAACTTTGAGCTCTTGAGAAAACTCATACTTGGGATCTCGTACCTTTACCTAATGATGAGTCTATGGTGAGTTGCAAATGGGTGTATAAAGTGAAGACAAAGTTCAATGGTAATGTTGAGCATTATAAAGCTCGCCTAGTTGCAAGAGGATTTTCTCAGGAATATGAGATTGATTATGAGGAGACATTTTCTCCAGTTGCTAAACTTATATCTGTTCGTAGTTTGTTGGCAGTTGCAGCCAGACAAAAGTGGAACCTTTTTTAGATGGACGTCAAAAATGTTTTTCTTAGTGGAAACCTAACCGAGGAAGTATATATGCAGTCTCCGCCTGGGTATGATCATCCCCAAACATAGTCTTTCGCTTGAAAAAGGCCCTATATGGACTTAAGTAAGCTCCAAGGGCATGATTTTCAAAGTTCAGTGGGAAGATGATTGATCTTGGTTTTACCTCTAGTCCTTATGATACTGCTTTATTCGTCAAACAGACTACTCATGGCCATATTTTGCTTCTTCTATATGTGGATGACATGATCATCACCGAAGATGATAACTCTGGTATCTCTGACCTTAAACGTCATCTCAGTGAGCAGTTTGATATGAAGGATCTTGGTACACTCACATATTTTCTTGGGTTGGAAATCTCGACAGTTTCGTCTGGTTATCACTTGTCTGAAACAAAATATGCAGGTGATCTTATTTCTCGGGCAGACTTATCTGATAGTAAGGTCGCCTCTACTCCCATTGAGGCAAAAGAGAAGCTGACACCCTCCGACGGAAAGCTGCTTCCGGATGCTACCCTTTATCGACAGCTTGTTGGTAGTCTTGTCTATCTGACTGTCACACGTCCGGATATTGCATATGCAATACACGTGGTAAGTCAATTTATGTGTGCACCACGCACTACACATTATGAGGTTGTTCTTCGAATTATGCGATATGTGCGAGGCACTCTGTCTCATGGTTTTTACTTCTCGTGTGAAGCACCTATGGTATTACATGCATTCTCTAACGCAGATTGGGCTGTGATCCTACTGACCGGCATTCTACTACAAGATACTGCTTCTTTCTTGACACATCTCTAATCTCTTGGAGAAGTAGGAAGTAGACGAATGTTGCCCGTTCTAGTACAGAGGCGGAATATCGGGCTCTTGTTGATACTACCTCTAAACTCCTCTAGCTATGTTGGTTGCTTAATGACATGAGCGTTGTTCACAGCTCGACTACTTCTATTCATTGTGACAATCGAAGTGCTATCCAGATGATTAGACTGGTGATATCTTTACCAAGCCCCTGATTTCTGGACAATTCAATACTCTAGTTTCCAAACTTAATTTGTTGAGACCACCTTAAATTTGAGGGGGGTGTTAATTGTTAATATATATTTGTCTCATATATTTCCTATTCTTAATAGATTTCCTATTCGTATTGTAACCTTAGGTACCTGTAGCCTATATATATTGTAATAGTCCCTTTGGACAAATTATCAATTCAACAATACTTCTTATTGTTAACACATGTTCTTGCAAAAGTGTGATAATATAGAGTATATTTTAGCCATTTTCACTGAATTATAACCGAGATCTTCATTCATAAGCAATTAAAGAAATAAAAAAGTAGTTGTCTTTGAAAAGTATACTTATGAAAATCGAGACATTCATTTCATTTAATGGCTAATTGTAGATAACTACACATATAAATTGTTAACTGACAACTAAGTAGAAAGCAAATATTTTAGTGACATAACTACAATATTAAATGTCCACCTAGCAAATAAATGTAAAGTAAATTGTTTTAATCACTGACTACATAGTCAAATGTACACTTCAAAAATAAGTGCAAAGTGAACTGTTTTAGCCATATGACTATAATATAAAATGACCATGTTTCCAAATAATACAAATTTGGTGGAAAGTAAATGTCTATCAACCCACGTGATATCACATTATACATTTCAAATTTTTATACCCATATATCACCATATTCTATACAAAAAACAATTTTAGTCTCTCTTACTAGGGGTATAAACAAGATGAATCGAATCTAATTTTGTTAAGACTCTACTCGACTCGCTTGGTTAAATAAAACTATTTCGAGCTAGAGTCGAGCTCAAGCCAAATACTTATTTCTCGAGTCAAGTCAAACCTTGACAAAATTGAATTCGATTCAGATTGTTGACATTCTTATTTGGAGAGACCAAATTTTTTCATTACATAAGAAATATATCATTTGTATATATAAATTTGATATATATCACATGATAATACATGTAGACAAACATCGTCAAGTATCTAGCAATTTGAAATTTGGACAAATTATATTGTATTCAGGTGACTACAATAATTTACTTCAGACATATTTGTCATGTGGATACTTAAATATGAGATCATGACAGTACTCGAGGAAGAAGCCCTGACTAACTCCGTGCCAACAGCCGCAGTAAGACGGGGGGGGGGGGGGGGTGGCAAGTGTTCTTCGAAATGACGAGGCGTAAAGGGCACGTAGGTGGTGAATAAGGTTGAAAGTGGTTAAATTTGCATCTATTTGCTGGATGACGTAATTAAAATGATTTACTCTGCACTTGTTTGTTAGTGGACAATCCACACACGTGGTTATCTTGAATTAATCCTAAATTATAACTTAGATCTTCACTCCTAAGCAATTGAAGAAATGAAGTTGTCTTTGAAAAATATACTTATAAAAATGGAGACATTCATTTAATAAGCAATTATAATAAATTTTTATCAGCAATAATTAAAGACATTTTATACTACTGATATGTAGCAAGATTCAAACTCATGAACACATGTGTTAAAGTGAGCTATTTACTGCTTGCCCCAACGTAAGCAACTACATGTATTGTTGTAAAAAAAGGATAATGACATGTCGCTTACACCCAACAATGTCACTTTTCAAATCGATACCTTAACTTTAAAATTTTCGTTTCGGATACCCTAAAAATTTTTAAGCGACACTTAAAAGTAACAAAAGTTAGTTTTAAGAGAATCAACATGTGAAAAGTTCAAGTTACCCTCATTGCCTATTTTTCAATTTTGGCAACTATTTGGTGTAATGTGAAATTACTCGTTTATCCTCAATTAATAATAAATTGTACATATAAATTGGAGGGAAATATGGTCTTTTAAAATAAAATTATAAAAATATTATAAATCACATGTAAAATTACATTCTTGCCCTCATCTTTTAACCTTTCACCCTCTTGCCCTCTACTTCTCACACTCAACGACCTCCTCCCCACATCATCTTCTTCCTCAACCGAAACCAAACCCAGTCTAAGAAAACCTAGAATTACAAGAACAAGCACAACCATTTATCATCTCGTGAATCACCATCAAAATGGATTTTTGAGATCTAAGCGGACCATCAAAATTACAAACGAAACTCAGAATTACAAACCATCACCATCAATGGACATTATCTACGCTTTAATCCAAGCGGACTTGCAATCTAACGATACTCTCCGGCAGACCTACGTCCTCCAGCAATCCGTCGTCGGCAGAGACATCTCTGTCATCGTCAAGTCGGCGGTGGAGGAGATCGTCGCTGCTCCCTCCTCCGCCGTCTACAAAAGCTCGCTTTCGACCTCATCTGCTCCACACGCCTCACCGCCAATCTCTGGGACACCGTTAACTCCGCAATAAAATCCTATCTCCGCTTCCCCGATCTCTACGTTGTCGCCGCGACTCTCTCCTTCCTCGTCGCGCTTTCCTCTCACGCACTCGCCGCGCTTGTCGCCGAGATCGAGATCTCCGTCTGCTTCGACAGTGCCAGCCACAGCCTCCGGTGCTCCGCCACCGAACCCTGGGTTGCGTTCTCGCTCGCGACGATCTGCATCACCATAAATTCCCCAACGTGGAGAAGACAAAGTCTAAAGAAGAAGACAAAATGGTCTTTTCCTTGATTATTTTCAATTATTTTTATATTATTATTAGTTTATTTGAAAGGACTTATATGACCTTACAACTCAAGTTAATGTGAAATTTAACGTGGGGCAATGGTAATTCCTTATTTGTATGGTAACATTCTAATATCCTGTACTGAGGACATTTTGGGTATTTCAAAAATATGGTTGTTATATTTAACAAAATTTGGCCTAAATGTCGCTTAAAAGTTTTTGAGGCACATGTCATTATTCCTAAATGTCACTTAAAAGTTCTTGAGACATATGTCATTAGAAGTGATATTGTGGGGTGTAGCCACATGTCATTATCCCTTCTAAAAATGATAAAACCAGTTATACTGAATTTTGATGACAAAATTTTTAGTATAAAATAAAATTATTAAGTTATTGACGTGTCATTCAATCATATTAATTTTATAATCATAGGAATATTAACATTTTCTTGTTGTACTTAGTATTCCAAAATAAATATTAGACACTAATAGAGTGGACACAGATGATTTTTTAAAATATTAATTACAAATTATTTAAAACTTGAGAACCAATGAAAAGTTAATTGAGAATATTTAGAACACACTTGACAATTTGTTGGACTCCTAGTTCAATTAGCATTGAAACTTGGAATATTTTGAAAAAAAAAGGAAAAGAAAAGGGAATAAAAATACCGCCATTGTGTGATTGGAGAGGAGAGGCCGATTAAAACAGACCCTTAATCAACCGAGCTTTTTTGTTTAAGGCTGCTCTGTGAGGCCGCACCAACTCAAACACAAACACAAATCCTTCTTCTCGTCCCTAGGGTTTGCGATTTCTCAGGATCAGGTACGATCGCCATCTGTTTGTACCTTGTTTGATGATGTGATGGCTGTTTAGTGTTTGGTTAGTGTGTGTGGTTGCATTGCTGGATTGAGATGAGGAGGCTCTAGGCTTGACGCTGATTTTGTTTGTTTTGTGCGATTTTGCAGTAAAACCAGTGTTTGGGTTTTAGGTTTTTGGGAGGTTTTACTGAATTTGTGTGTGATGCAGATGTCGACCGAACGGAGACCGATTGATTTGAAAGATGGATGGGAGGCTATGCAGAAAGGTATCACCAAGCTGGAAAACATACTGGAGGGACTGCAAGAGAAGCAGTTTAGCTCAGAAGAATACATGAATCTCTACACGTATATGTCTTTTCGATTATTGTTTCGGATATACAATTTTGTTGAAATTGCTGTTTGTGATCTTAATTTTTGTGTACAGCACCATCTACAATATGTGTACCCAGAAGCCTCCTTTTGATTATTCTCAGCAGCTCTATGACAAGTACAGAGAAGCTTTTGAAGTGTACATTACCTTGAAAGTAAGGACATCTCCTTTTTATCATCAATTCTTATTCTATTTTATACATTACACTTGGTTGTCTATTTTGATAGCTTCAATGATTGTTCTGTGGGTTTGGACTATTAGGTTTTGTATTAATGAACTTCTTATGCCTGGTTGGTTGTTATTAGGTATTGCCATCTATAAGAGAGAAGCATGATGAATTTATGCTGAGAGAGCTTGTTCATAGATGGTCAAATCATAAAGTTATGGTTAGGTGGTTGTCTCGTTTCTTCCATTATCTAGATAGATACTTCATTACTCGGAGATCACTTCCTGCCCTCAACGAAGTTGGTCTAACTTGCTTCCGCGAGCAGGTTTGTTCTGATTTCTCTCAGCATAATAAAACTTGCACTGTATTTGAGTTGATATCCGGAATGTGAGCCACAACTTTAGTTATACATTGTATGCTTTAGATATTTTTTTGAATGCAAACTAACTATGGAATACATAAATCCAGGTCTACCGAGAGATTAATTCTAAAGTCAAAGATGCTGTGATTGTTATTGTAAGTTTACCACCTAGAACCTCCTATGTTATTCTTACCTTGTTACAAATCGACTTCCACTAACCATTGATGTTTAACCAGATTGATAAAGAACGGGAGGGGGATCATATTGATAGAGCTTTGCTGAAGAATGTCACTGGTATATTTGTCGAAATTGGAATGGGCCAGATGGGCCCTTATGAGCAAGACTTTGAAGCTCATATGCTGCAAGATACTGCTTCTTATTATTCTCGGAAGGCATCCAACTGGATTGTCGAAGATTCTTGTCCAGATTACATGATAAAGGTTAGTATTTGCTTGTTTGGTTTTAGTTTATATGATTTCTGGCAAACCCAAATAGGTCTAACTAGTTTTGTTAAAATTTCTAGGCTGAGGAGTGCTTGAAGAAGGAGAGAGAACGAGTTTCTATTTACATGAATATGGTCACTGAGACAAAGCTAGTGGAGGTCAGTTGATAATATCGGTTGCTTGGATCATGACTGATAGATGCAACTGATGTATCTCCTTTTGTGCTTATATATTTTTTTTACAATGATCAACTAACTATTCTCATGGCTTTCTGTTTGTTCATGTGTTCCTGTATGTAGGTTGTGCAAAATGAGTTGTTGGTGGTTTATGCTACTCAACTACTTGAAAAGGAGCACTCTGGATGTCGTGCCTTGCTTAGAGATGATAAGGTATTACGTGATAATGCAATACTGTTTTCACTTTCTGCTTCCTCTACCATAATGACTACAATATATGTATATATATAATGTATGTGTGTGTGTATTATTCCAGGTGGATGATCTCTCAAGGATGTATAGGCTATATCATAAAATCGCCAAAGGCTTAGATCCTGTTTCCAATGTATTTAAACAGGTTGGTTGATACTATAATATGTGGCCTAATCTTGTCATTATCGTTTTCACGGTTCGCTGAATTTTATTGCTCTATGTGTTGCAGCATGTTACTGCTGAAGGTACAGCTTTAGTACAACATGCTGAAGATTCTGCAAGCAATCAGGTTGGCTATAATGATTTTACTATATATACATATATCATGTTGGGCTGTGTGTGTTTAATTTGTGTATAGTTTTTTTCTTGCATGACATTTTTTCCAAAAGAATTGTTGTTCAGAATCTGCTTTTATGCTTATAATTCTGGAAGCCTAGGAGGCTAGGACTTACCTAAGAAAGCCCAAGAATTGTAGAAAGTATAGCAATCAGGTTGACTATAATGATTTTACTATATATACATATATCATGTTGGATTGTGTGTGTTTAATTCGCGTATAGTTTTTTTCTTGCATGACATTTTTTTCCAAAAGAATTGTTGTTCAGAATCTGCTTTTGTGCTCATAATTCTGAAAGCCTAGGAGGCTAGGACTCACCTAGGAAAGCCCAAGAATTGTAGAAAGTATAGCAATCAGGTTGACTATAATGATTTTACTATATATACATATACATATATCATGTTGGATTGTGTGTGTTTAATTCGCGTATAGTTTTTTTCTTGCATGACATTTTTTTCCAAAAGAATTGTTGTTCAGAATCTGCTTTTGTGCTCATAATTCTGAAAGCCTAGGACTCACCTAGGAAAGCCCAAGAGTTGTAGAAAGTATGTTGTGAAAGTGAGAGAGTTTCTTTTTTATACTTGAAGAAGGCCCTTTCTGGTTTCAAGACTTGAAACTTATAAAAAGTAATACAACATACTGTGTACATTTAATTCACAGTAGTTTTAATTTAAAACAGAAAGTGGTTTCTTGATTTCTGTTTATTTTAATTTTTGCTATGATAGTTGGTTCTGTAATTTATAAAAAATTGCACATTGCTAACTAGATGAATTTATCTTGGTACCACTTGGTTTGGGTTCCATAGTGACCTACTCCTTGTTTGGTTTTAACATTTTAGAGTACATTTAATTGTGATTTAAATGCTAACAACTATTCTCCACAGGCTGGAAGTGCACCTGCTGCACAAGAACAGGTACATTTGTTAACTATGCATTTCAAATTTGAAATCTCCAGGGATGCTCGAGACTCACTTTACTGTGTATTTCCAGATTCTTGTGAGGAAGATAATTGAACTGCATGACAAGTATATGACATACGTGAATGATTGCTTTGCAAATCACACCCTTTTCCATAAGGTTTGTATTGAATAATCTTTTGTTTAGTCAATATCTTCATTATTTTGGCTAAAATGTCATGTGGCTGCCCAATAGGCACTGAAAGAAGCTTTTGAGATCTTCTGCAACAAGACAGTTGCTGGCAGTTCGAGTGCTGAACTTTTGGCCACTTTCTGTGATAATGTTCTGAAAAAAGGTGGTAGTGAGAAGTTGAGTGATGAAGCCATTGAAGACACTCTTGAGAAGGTGCCATAGCACACTATTTCTCTAGATTCAGCAATTGATTGTATTAGAGTAAAAGAACTCATGAAATTATTTGATCTTGGAATCAAATGTGATATTTTGTTTTGTTGATTTTTGTAGGTGGTCAAGCTGCTTGCATATATTAGTGACAAGGATCTCTTTGCTGAATTCTACAGGTAACCTTAATTGCTTGGTAACATAACTAACTTTTGATATTTGTATTTTAACAATCTGTATTGATTTTTTATGTTGAGCTGCTTGCAGGAAGAAGCTTGCCCGCAGACTACTTTTTGATAGAAGTGCTAATGATGAACATGAGAGGAGTATTCTGACAAAGTTGAAGCAGCAATGTGGTGGACAATTCACGTCAAAGATGGAAGGAATGGTGAGTTTGACTTAGTATAGTAATCAAGAAAACATTTTTCTCTATCTACAACATTAACTTAAATTGAGGGTCCACCTCTGTTTCAGGTCACAGATTTGACATTGGCAAGGGAAAATCAGACCAGTTTTGAAGAATATCTTAACAATAACCCAGTCGTGAACACTGGTGTTGATCTAACTGTAACTGTCCTAACTACTGGGTTTTGGCCAAGTTACAAATCTTTTGATCTCATCCTACCTGCAGAGATGGTAATGCGCCTATTCTATGTTGTAGATATTCTTATGTCATACTCTAACGGTTACAACTGTGGGTACTCGCCGTTAATATTTTTGGTTCTTTTTAGGTAAGGTGTGTTCAAGTTTTCAAGGATTTTTATGAAACAAAGACAAAGCATCGAAAACTCACATGGATATACTCTTTGGGAACTTGTAACGTTAAAGGCAAGTTTGATGCGAAGGATATTGAAATGGTTGTTTCAACTTATCAGGTAGATTTTTATTTGAAGGGTTTTGCTCTCTCTCCTCTCTAGATTTATCTGGTTTCTAGATTCTCTCTCCAATATTTATCTGGTTTCTAAATTTGACAGGCTGCTGCACTGCTTCTATTTAATGGTTCAGAAAGATTGAGTTATTCTGAAATCATGACTCAATTGAATGTTAGTAGTGATGACTTAGTGAGGCTGCTCCATTCCTTGGCATGTTCCAAGTATAAGATACTAATCAAGAAGCCAAACACAAAAACCATCTCTTCTAGTGACCACTTTCACTTTAACGCAAAGTTCACAGACCGTATGAGGAGGATTAAGGTGTTAAACTTATTTCTTGTTATTTTTGGTATTCATTCATCCTCTGAGGTTATATATCTGCTTACAAGTTTTCTTGTGCTGTATATATAGGTTCCCCTCCCACCTGTTGATGACAGAAAGAAGGTAATTGAAGACGTGGACAAGGATCGACGATATGCTATTGATGCTGCAATTGTGCGCATCATGAAAAGCAGGAAAGTCTTGGGCTACCAACAACTAGTCATGGAATGTGTTGAGCAGTTGGGGCGCATGTTCAAGGTAACAAATTTTAAATATATATAGCCAATGTGCTATTATTGGATCTGGAACTAAATAACATATGTTGTGTGTGTAGCCCGACATAAAAGCAATCAAGAAGCGAATTGAAGATTTGATTACGAGGGATTACCTGGAGAGGGACAAGGAGAACCCTAACTTGTTCAAGTACTTGGCTTGATTGGGGTGAGGTTGGAGAAATTGATGTAAATGCTGTGTAGTTGCAACTACTGCTGTAGTGCATGCCTCAAGTCAGTCAGTACAGCAGTAGTGGTATTTTTGTGAAAGCCAGTTTTGTGCATTTGGAATTACACCATTTTATGGGTTAATTTAGACTTATACTATACATTTTATCATATACTATAATCAGTTTTGGATGTATACATTTTATCATATACTATAATCAGTTTTGGATGTATTATCCAGATTTCTATGTTACAAGCTCAGTTGATTAACAATCTGTTTGTTTTATACGATTTGATTTATTATTCAAAATTGAATTTGAGGTCATATAGAACACAAGGACAATAGCTAGCTTTTATACAGTAAATAATTTCAAGAACTGATGAATAAGTACAACTTTTGTCCTCCCAGAAACAAATGAAACAGTTAATGTTAGTGTATGCCATATACAAATTATGCACAAGGAAAGCTGCTTCCACATGAGGTTGAATGATAATACGATAAAAGAAAATCTATGCAACTTTTATTATCTCAAGAAATATATAATAATGACTCAGTTACATAATTACTTTCTTCCTCAAACCCAGAAAATTGTACAAACTACACAGAGCTCTGTAGAAGACACAAACCTGCACAGCCAGACATCAAAATCAGTACACAACTAGTTTTCTAACAACAATCATTTAATTAAGAAATACTAGTTACCTGAGATTGCCAACTGGTTTGCCCTCTTTACATGCTCGCTTGAATCCAGAGCGTTAGGGTTTGTGATTCACGCGTATGCTGGCAGTTTCTCATTCTTGTTGGTAACAAACAAATACAGGGGACAAAAATCTAGAACTCACTTAGGAAAGGGATGGTGACCATTCTGGAATCACTTGACTTTTATTCTTCTTAGACCAAAAATCCGCCTCTCTTTATACAAGCTCTGAGTCTTTCCTGCCAGAGCTTTCCTCCAAGTTAATGACACTTCCTCGGTACTAAATTCAAAGTCAGAAGGCAAATGGGTCAGTCATTGAGTTTGGCACTGAACTGTGTATCTCAACATATGCACGTGCACGTTTTTTTTCTCTCCATGAAGATAATAAAGAGAGAAGGCCAAAGAGAGCTTTGCAAAGTTGGCATCATCTCTAAAAACGCTTCAATGATTGAAAGCTTCTATTGCAAGCTTTACCAAACGTAACAATCCCTCTAGATCTTGGAAGTTGAAATCAAGAGCCCTTTTAATGGAGGTCATGCCCTCCTTGTACTTGGTATCGCTCAAACTTGTGTTAGCGGCCGCAAAAGCATTTCTTGATTTCCTTGAGGCTTCCATTGCTAAATGTACATCCTGGGTCTGCAAATATAACCCCATAAGACATTTATGTAGTGCAGAATGCATTTTGGCGTGTCATGAACTATACACATTACAGTTTCATTACAGTTTCTCGGTTGGGAATAAACTACCGACTCCACATTACAAATATCAAATAAATTCTAAAAGCCCAATTTTGGCAGATCAACATGCGTAAAACTATTTTCTGTAGAGTTTTGTGGGGCGTATGTGTAGATATTACAAAATAAAATTCAATTCCACTTACAAAATTGAGTAGCCGAAGATAGTTGGGACGATTCTTGGCAGCAATTGTATGATTTCCAGCAACTTGGGGAGAGCCAACACTCTTGGGTGCTGTTACTTTGTCTGCTGTTGCCAGGTTTAAATTATCAACATCAGAAGCAGATGAAGAAGGAGACTCGCCTGGGTAATGATTCAAGCACGAATATCAACTCAAGAATATTAGGCCCTTTAATCAAATAATAACTAAAAACCTAACCATATTTCACACACTATTAACTAAAAACGAAAGGAAAATGCAGATGACCTAAGTGCATGGGTTTTAAGAGTAAATAATGGCATTCGTCAACATACCAGGAGGAACTATTTGTAGAGCCGTTTGCAACTCATGGCGATCTCTGCTTGCATTGCTATGTGAGGAATAAATGACCCTCATATATGCCACCTCTGTGCACTTGTAAGCCAGAGCAGCAAAGGCCAAGTTTTTTTGTTTCTCATATTCACGGGCACAAAAACTAAGAACATAACAAAGATTAACAAAACGATCAGCAAAGAATTCAAAATAAGCATAAAAAACACATAGCGCAGCAAGAGAAAACAGGTTGCATGTCAGTATACAACCAAGAGAAGTGCCAAATGAATTTATTACTCTTTATTCTATCAATCCTTTTAGGCCCTAAAACATTTTCTACAAGGTTATGCAAGAAGACTAGAAGAGTATTGATCTCAGTTTCTATCATCTTCCAGCTGTCAAGATACAGAAAACAATCAACCTAGTTTGTAGTTTCAGAGTGGCTCAACTCATCGAAGAAGTCCAAAGAGAGAAACTACTTCTTCGGAACAGCTCAAAGAACAACAGAACAAGACTACTGAGAACTAAAGTTCACAGGACTATACAACTCAGTATCTTTACTTACTCGCATAGTTTTGCAGTGCTACTATATATTTGCATTGCTTGAATCATCTCTCCATATTTTCCATTTTCACTGTTACTGGATTCTAGCAAAGAGGAAGCACGAAGAAACTTGAGAACAGCTTCCAAGTAAAGGTTTGTCCTCTCCATATCTGATTCAGTGTTCTGAAAAATATAAAGTTATTAGTGCTTAGTAACAAAAGATGAAGTAACACCAAAAAAAACAAACAATTTGTAAGAACCTTAATACGATCAGCCCGGTGTTTTAAATCCTTGGCTTCTTTGAGAGCACTACTTGCAGCATGACTAGAAGATTCTCGCCTAAGCGGACTTGGCGCATCATTATCTCTCAGCCTATTCCCACAGGGAGTAGGATGTCTTACACTGACTTGCTGACTCCCATTCTGATTATCAGCTTTTCTGATCTGCCTTTGCACCTTCAATGCATCCTCAACTTCAGAGGCATCAATTACCAGCTTATCTGCTTCATTTCCTTTGTGGGTTCCTGACACTGGTCGGGGACATCTACTAAGGGTCTCGTTTTGGCCACCTCCAGATGGTAGTAAAGGCAACAACCTTCCTTTCTTAGGGGCCAAATCCTTTTGATCATTTTTCTCAGAGAAAAGCCTCTTTGTTGATCTTTCACCATCACGATTTTGCAAATTTTGCTTTGGAATGGACAAAGGATCCTGGGTGAAATTAACATCTGCTTTCATATCTGGACCATCACGGCCCCCATAGCTTGACACACTGCTTCTTTTGCTATTGTCACCTGACAACTCTCCTGAAGAATCTTTCTTACCAATATATCTCTTCTCAGTTTCATCAAATTTGAGCTCTGGCTTCTCCTGGAACTTGTTTTTTCCTTCCTTTAGCTTTGCATCTTGTGAATCAGTTACAGAGCCAGAAAGTTTGCTCTTGCTCTTGCTCTTACTCTTGCTTACATCTTCATGTTTCTCTTTTCTGCTCTTGTCCTTGGATCGTGAAGACCCCTTTCCAGATTTCCTTGACCGAGACTCATTACCAGAATAATGGGTTCCCTTTTGCTTTTCTTCCTCATGGCGGTCTGAAGTCTGAGTTTTACTATGATTCTGTGTGTCCTGACATAGATCATTGACATCACCACACGTAAAATGTTGATTTGCGATATCAGAAGAATGCACACCCTTTGTTTTGACTTTATCACCTGACAAGTTACCACAATTCTTGTCATGAAAATCGAGCGTGGAGTCCATGGACTTGTTAGTGATGGAGAAAGTCTTGTCCTTCCTTGCTGTCTCTGATCGGTCACTCCCACCATCCTCTTCACCATCCAAACATTTTCTTGGACTACCTACAAAGAAAAACTCAGTCCCCTGGCTCTCATATTTCTCTTTGAGGTTCCTTCTTGCTGATGTAAGCTTATCGGGATCTAAAAGTCTCATTGGAGATGAAGAAACAGATTCTACTGGCGAGCCTTTCACTTCCTGGAAGCTGGTTTTGGTTTTATGCGAGCCAGAAATCTTAGATGAGCTTGAAGTAGCCGCCTGTGCAGATCCCAAATCCCTTGTCCCATAATCAGTACCATCCAAGCTCCGCTGGGACAGAGTGCTCCCAATATTGCCTTTTCTGCCAGTTCTTCCATTGCCATGACTACCATCATACTCTTTCCCATCTGATTTGGAGAACTTAGCTTTCTTTTCCTTCCTGTAGTCATTTTCACTGAACTCCTCCTGAACATCTCTTCTGTCCTCAGGATCATATCCTATGCTGGGGTCCAAATGAATTTCAGGGTCCTTGCCTTCCTTCACTTTCCTCTTTTTTGGAGCGATTATTCTATTATCATAGTTAGCCAAATCCAAGGACCCATCGGCTTCTTCAGTGTTTTCAGCAGCAACTAGTGACAAGTCCTTTGCATCATACCTTTCCTTAGATGAGCCGCGATCACTGTACTTTAGCTGATCCTTCTTGGCCGCAGTAGCATCAAAACCATTGCTTGAGCTAGTACCCACCTTCCCATTAGCTCCACCATGGTCAAACTTCCAATCTTCATCAGAGTGCATACTTTCAGTCTTAACTTTCTTAGAAGCTCTAATACAATCTTGATCAGTGCCCCTTCTACTTCCCATCTTCAAATTCCTAGTATCACCTGCAAACGTATTTTATCAAAGATATATTACATTAATTTTATATGGAGTTCAGTGGAAATGCCAAATAACCGTGTTTCAAATACAATACCTCCATCAGAATATTGCTCAGCTCCCCTTTGGTTTTCTTTATGCTTATACTGCTGTTTCTCCACAGGTAAGTCACTGGACTTGCTGAACTGTTGAGAATCAGATTTATTCATCAGAGGGGACTGGTTCATATCATTTAAGTTTGTACTTTTATACGATGAAGGCAGGCTTTTCCTGGTCAAGTTGGGACCATCTTTATTAGACGCATTTGTTATTTCCTTCAGTCCATGTTTCTTCTTCCCACCACCTGGAACAGCATGTAAACCATAATTCTGATTGCTTTGATTCCAAACACCAGCCGGGGTTGCACCAGCATTTTGCATATAATTTTGGTTCTCTGCAGTGGGAACTTGGTAAAGTGCAAGTAGAGCTTTTGTTGTTTCCTCCTCAGTGACGCTGCACCGGTTCATTTTAGGCCTAAAACATTTATAAGACAGAAAAAAATCAAACTTCTGGAGAAAACTAGAAATGCCGCAAATTACCAATAAAATTCACCGCATTTGAATCTGAATAACAGGATACCAGAGGCTCTTAGCACATATTTCTAACTCCCTATCTAAGTTTCCTAGGCATTGTTAACTAGAAATCAAAAGTATAACACAATAACATGATAAATAGAACTTACAGCCAGTTAAGCATGCTACATGTCCACTTATCTGGCAGATCTTCAGGATTTGTACCCAAGGGAAGAAGCCGCCAGCGTTGACACTTATCACATCCGACCCAGTTTTCTTGAATAAATTGTGTACCCGCTAATGGAAGTAATCCATCAGGAGTGGGACCACTTGTAGAATGAAGAGGTATATTAGAAACTGCTTTAGGATATGCCTCTAATTTAGATGGCTTATCAAATTTCCTACTACTCAATCTCTCCTTCAAAGAATCATTGATGGCAGATGTATTCTTTTCATTCATCCCTGAGTCCCTTACCTTACCTTCAGGAGTTTTAAATGCATCAATTTGATTATCTTGTTCATCTAAATGTGGATCCCCAAAGAAATCTTTATATGCATCTCTGGCCTTCATAATATCTTTTTGTACTTTTAAGTCTTCCGGTTCATTTTTGGCAGTAGAACCGTTTGCATGACTATTTTTCTTGCTTTTGGGAATTGAAGAGCCGGGTCTTGAGCTCTCTTTTGGATCTTCTACAGCTAGGCTTCCACGAACATGAGTGCCTTTTGATTTTCTTTTCCCCTCCAAAAATGAAGACTCCTTTTCAGCAGGTAGCTTCACACCATCTTGATCGTTGTTTGTCCATTTTTGAGTAACCTTCTGCTTGGGAGGATCTATAAGTGTAGCATATATAGCTTTCTTCATCTTTGAAACATCTGACTCAGCTGTCACTGAGTCAGAACTTTTCTCTTCTTTGCGATGACCATCTTTTCCAGGGTAAACTGAAACATAATTGAAGGAACTCACTTTCTTATCTTCCCCGACCTTTTCAGCTAATTCAGCCTTTGGCTTGTCAAACCAGCCAACTTCATTGGTCAACATTGGGAGTTTCAACGTATTAGAAACAAGCTCCTCACATGATAAGGAGTCAAAGTCTATTTCCTTCCTGGATGCATCCTCAACACTTTTGTTCAATTCTGCTGAAAACCCACTTTTCCCTACCGACTTCATCTTCTTCTCTCCTATAACTTTTCTATCACCCTTCACAGAATCAAAACCGTTCACTGAGACACGCGAATTGTCTGCACCCTTAGGGACAGGCATAGATCTACCATCTTTCGCAAACTTCGCATTTTCAGTCAAGTGAAGTAGATCATCAGGAAGAGGAGATAACAAGAGGTTCCCATGCACCGGAAAGGATGTCATAATCTGACCCAACACATCATCAAAATAAGCACATTTTCAGGTCACATCCGGGAGAAGACAATAAAAGACGAGAAAATTGCAGAGATTATTCACCTGCAGAATACTAGTTGGAGATTCATTCGGGGCATCTTCACGAGACATGCCTTCACTTCCCGAGGGGCTTTCATCCAATGATGAAGAAGGTGAGACATCAAGACCAAGACCACTGTAGATTTCAGCATTCTTCCGTGTAGATAAGTTATCAGAACCCACTTTGAGTCGAACCTTTAGTGTCTTTTGGTCTAATATTTTAGAAGATTTCTTGTTTGCAGATTCCTTTTTAGGAGCAAGATCCTCGGTAGAACGACTGGATGGAACCCATACTTCTTGTTTGGATGGATCATTCAGAGATAGTGGCGGAAGAGCAGGCAACGAGGTGGCACTGGTAGAAGTAGGTCCAAGCTTCACTGATTGAGATGTAGTCGATGAAACAGCAGAGAGACGAAGACCACCCTACATGACAACATAGCTCAAAAATGAACTTACATATCTACCGAGACTTTTAACTGCAATGTGAAATGAAAAAAAAATATTCAAAGAAAAGGAGAACATAATGACAAAGTCTACCTCCAACTGTGAATTGTTTGGAGATCTAGGTGAGTTTTGGTTCTGAAACTTTGTTGGCGTCCTTGGGTGGGAGCAAACAGGAGAGCGTTGATAAGTGGGTAGAAACGAGCCATACCCACCAAATTTAGCTCCTGTCACATTTTACAGATCCCCAAAATTATCAAGTTTTTTTTATAGTAACTTCCAAATTGATTTGAAACCCTGAGGTTTGTCGACTTAGAACTTCAGTTTTGGTGTCCTTTTCACTTACCCAAGTTTTCTGCAGAAACACCACCTTCAAAATCCTTCTGAAAGTGTCCCAAAACATCTTGAAGTTTCTCGTCCTTTGAGAAAAAGAAATTAGCAGTTAGGGTCACAGGAAATACAGCTAAGAGTTAAAGATGATACTGAAGCAATCAGAAGTAGAACTGATAGACGTAAGAAGCCGAGGCAACACACCGGCATGATCTCAAATGATTTCATTTCTATATTACAGCCCTTTGTGATATACCATACGACTAGGCAATCATACAAGCAAACAGCTTTGCTCAGCAACTTCTTAATAGCAAAAGGTGGTCGAGGAAAATTCAAAAGAAAAGCATAATGCTCTTGAATTTTTCATGATCAAACCATGCCAGCTTTGGGGCATTGAGACACTTACATTTCATGGTTTCCAAACTCGACTAATCAAGACACAACCCAAGCACTGGATGCAATAAATTTCCTTCAACAATCACAGCAGAGGCAATGCATGCTTAGAAAGCTTATAGATGTCCATTACGTTTTTTGCACAAAGCTCAATCGAAATCAATAAAAAAGGTCATTGAGATATTTCAGAAAAGTTAGATAACTCATGTCTACCAATACATATTCCAACAACCGATTCTTAACATTGCATTTAAAGCCAAACTTTCACAAAAACAGAAAATGTTCCCAATACTGTTTATTACATTTCCTAAATAATATGACTTTCTTTTTAAGGATGAATTATACCGGACTAGAGCCCTGGACACTAGGTCAAGGATGCAATTTTTGACATCCAAATTCATAATTGTGACAATCAAGCTAGAGCTAGTGTTTGCCAACATTGAAACTCACAACCCAAAAAACCATTCAAAGGTTGGATCTAAGAGTCAAAGATTAGCAACTGAAACTAAATTCCATTACATAATTGACCTCAAAAAACAAAACTTCCATGAAGCAAACAACTTACTATGTAAGAAAGAGCAACATCAGGATCGATGCTTTCATCATAATCATCATTGTTGTGGAGAGAGAAAGCCTCTCCTTCTTCAAGCTCAGTCTCCTCCATGTCTCCTACAGGACCTCTAGAATCAAATCCCAATCCCAATCTCATCCCCTTTCTCGCATCTCTACTCCCCACAGAAATCATTCAAAAAAAACCCAAAACTTGACCACAAATTACATGAAACTCAAAATCGCACCTCCTCCTCTTGCCGGACCCTAATCTCTCCCAGACCCATGACCGAGGACCTAAGCCCCGCCAAAACCCAGAAACAACCTCAATCCCAAACCCAGAAATTGAATGATCAAAATTTCTCAAAACAAGACGCGAGAAAAATGACTATTACCGCAGCGATCTTCGCTCGGAAATGATTGCCCAGAATGGGAATCTGAGGATTTGGATCGAATGTTTGGATCTCTATAGCTCAAATCGATTAGCAGACAAAGACTCTGATTTTCGTTCGGTGTTTTTGTGCAGCCGCGTTTAATTTTTTCCTTTTTATTTTTCTATTTCGTTTATTTTTCTATTTCTGTTTGAAGAGAAGAGGAGAAAGAAAGAAACTAGCAGATCCAACCCAGAAAATAAAAATATTTTACCGGAGAATACTTTTCGTATTTTCACTTTAACCCCTAATGTTTTCTGTTATTGTATTTTGAACTTGTCTGAGAGATAAGTAACACGGCTACACCACACGGCTACACCACACGCCTACTTGGAGCGTGCAACACACCAAAACAATAAATACTAACGCAATTCAAGAAATAATATCATATACCTTAGCTTAGCTTGATTCATTAAAATTTAAAATTATATTTTTGAATAACTATTACATTTTTCATAAAAAAATTTCTAATTTTTTCATTTCTATTAAAAAAGTAAAGCCTACATCATTAATCTCGATAGTTGACTTGTTAAAATTTTATGCAATCATATAATATTATAATCAATAAATAACTATAATTAAAATCAACTAATTTTCTTTTTTGTAATTTCAAAATCCATCATGCTTGTGATTTATAATAATATAAAACTGGTAGTAAATAGAGAGAGTTATTAATTTTCAAAGTAGATATTAATTAAATTTTGAAATGGTTACAGAAAATAGAAGGCGCGTGGGTTGTGGCAGCTGTCGGGCGGGGGAATCCAATTGCCAGACAAGAATTCTCTGGCAGTTATCTTGAATATTGACAAACTTAAGGGGTCAGTTTGTAAATATGAATAGTTAAGTGAAATTTTCGAAGTTTTGTTTGGTAAAGAAAGGAGTAGAGAAGCTGCTCTTCATCTAATAAAACCTTAACTGTCACTATGTAAGCTTTGAGTTTGAGTTTGAGTTCGATTGCATTTCCATTTATATTCTGATATTTTAACTAGAGTCATAAAATCCGACCAGAACCATGTCGTCTCTACCCGGCTCGAGTTCGACCATCTACTAATATTAATGAACTTGAAGATGTTGTGCGCCTCCATTTTCCAAAAGACCTCAACCAAGCCTTTACTATGGCTAAAGGAATTGAAAAACTAAGATGCTCTTACCCACAATCTATGCTCAATTAGCTCTAAGACTCCATGGATTGTTCTTGATTGTCTTTGTTCTTCGCTTGCAAGTTTCTAAATCTTCTTCTCCAAGTAATTGTCTTCCAAAATCTCTAAATTGTACTATATTTCCTCCAATTTCGTCTCCAGAAACGCCAGGAGGATGCTCTAGGAGAAGGTATTGTGAACTTAACCGATCTGTTCTGTTTCTGCATATTTTTGCGACTGGCGACACCTCAAGTCACGACAGGGTGTCGTGACTTTATGTGATAAGTAACGACGCTTCGTGATCATGACAGGGAGTCATGGGCCTCCTGTCGTGAAGTGCTCCAAAAATGTGGGTTGTTACTGTACTGTAGTGAGTGCTTTTCTGGCTTAACGACACTTTAAGTCACAACAGGGTGTCGTGACTTTCAGGGTCTGTATGTTTTCATCTTCTAATACTAGTACGTGGCTGGACGCGCTTTGTCTCTTGTGGGTAGTGCTTGTGGTCATGCAAACCATAGATGGGCAAACCATAGATGGGTCTCAGTATAGGTGGTGGAGTCGAAGGTAGGTTGAGTTATAGCGGAAGGGTAGGATTACAGGGGTTTCTCATCTTGATTATTGTAAGAAAATAGTCGCCTCTTGAAGAATTTGGCTCATATGAGTTTCAAGCCCATTTGAAACTTTTTGTCATTCAATCCAAGATCAAGTTTCTATATGCAATTATGTGATTTATCAGTTTTTATTGTTCAATACCCTTTCGTATTATCCTCGAACCAATAACTAGAATCGTCTTTGAGATTTGCACTCAAATTTTAGATGGATAATACGAGTTTGCACTAGCAATGGGAATGGATTAAAAGCAAGTACAAGAGTTTCCATGCTACATATCTCATTGCCTACTATAACAGGGTTACTTCAAGCAAAACATCGAACCACATTTTTTCTGCTAAAGTACTTGCACCGTGTTAAGATGTAGAGTGATGCCGAGAAAGAAGAGTTTGGAGTGATTCCGGGTCCATAATTGGAGGCTTGCAGGTGAAGTTTTGACAAACAAGAGCGACCGCCTTGTCTGCAGTGTAATTACTCTTTGCCATGAGGGCTATGTTGCTGTTGTTTCCTTCCCAAAACTCCATCTCTTCCTTGTTCATGGGATCAATGTGAACCACCTGCACGCCAATGACATTGAAGGATAAATATCCAGAGAGAGATGCTCGGATAGTTCATGGAACAGAACATACCGTTCTGTTTGGATCATATGATGCATGAGCTGCAGCAAGCATGTTTTCAATTTCTATAGAGGGTTTACAGCCAACCAAGACGATTTGCTTCCGGGAAGGAATGGTGAAGATGTCTGCCACACAACACATCAAGGGAACCGCCATAGCTACCTCTTTCAGTCTCTTCTCGAAAACTGCCTGTAATGTGATATCGTGAAGCAATGAGTTAGAAACAGCACTTTAATACATCAATTTAAGGTTTCAAAGAACCTCGTGAAGTTTACAAACCAGGAGATGTTTTGTTTTCTGTCTATAATGGTCAGCCTTGCTGCCAGATACCATGGAGGCCAACCTTACAAGATTAATTGCAGATACCGAGTTTCCCGAGGGCTCCGCCCCATCATGATCTTCCTTTACGCGGAGAAGAACTGAAGGGTCTTCGCCCGTGGTATTGAAGTAGCCACCTCCCACTTTATCAAGAAACAATTCATCCTAGAAACGAAAACAATCAAACAAAAATACGCTATTGGAGAGAAGAGACAACTGGAGGTCTTTACCTGAGTGTCTTGAAGTTCAATCGCCCATATCAACCAACTTGTACGGCCACCGAACTCATAAAGATCCAGTAATCCCGAAATTAGAAAAGCGTAGTCATCTAAAAACGCAGGTGCTCTAGATGGTCCATTCCTGAAGCTGTGCTGCAGCCTCTGAGTTTCCTCATTGTAAAGTCGATTCCTAATAAAAGATGCCGCTTTCTCGGCAACTTCCATGTACTCTTTCGGCTGAAATTTGCAATGAATCAGCGGGAAGTCAAATATATATATCCAAAATTGTTACTCTTGGCTGACAAAGACTTAGCCGCAAAGGGTCCTTGGCCTCAAACAACTCATACAAGCACCAATAAGAAGAAAAACTGGTTCACAATAAAACAAGACTCATATGCTAAAAGTTCGCATTACACACAAGAGGGGAACAAAACTGAGCAATTTTTTATGTGATGCTAGAAAGAGCGATATTTGTGAAATAAAATGGATAGACTATGGTCTTGACAGGGAAGAACAAGAGAGGGTCATTAAGATAAATACTCAAATATTTCAAGAACTCCAAGCACAGAATAGATAGATGATTAAATAATATGTTGTCACCCAACAATGAATGTGAAGCCTGTAACAGGGCACATTCTTCTGGGCAATCGAAGTATGATGAAACAATTTAATACCCAACTTATCCATACAATTAAGAGATGGAATGCAAAAGCTTACGTCACAGCCAACAACAGGAAAATTGAATTTCGCCCCTTTAGCTTCACCCTTCAAAATTTGAGAGGCTCTTGCAAAAGATGAAATTGCAAGACCATTCCAAGATACAATAACCTGCATGCATCTGATTAGTAGTTGAAATGTGCATAACAATTAAGAAAGCGGTGTAGGTACTAAATTGTGCATAGGTCCTTTAACATCCTACTCATTGACTTGAGAATATATTTGTATACCTTATCATCCAAATGTGGCCTTGGTCGCTTGTATCTTACATCAAAAAGCGTTTGCCTGCACTCACCCAAGATGGCCATATAGTTGTCAACATGCATACCAAGTTTTGATGCAATTTCAGAAGAATCATTTTTCTCGATGAGCACATTTGTCCCCTTGAACTCATTGTGAGGATCACTCATTGTATAGAGATCGCAGTTCCCCGACAGCTTAACATAGTAGTGATCCATAAAAAGAGTTGCACGATCACCAAGTGTACTTTGAACCTTCAAAAGGTTAAAGAAAAAAAAGGCAGAAAATCAGAATAAATACAACATCCACCAATTACAGAAAATGAAAACTATAATGGAGTTTTTATGTATCTCTCTGTCCCAAAATAAGTTTGCTATTTCCATTTTAGTGGGTTAATTAGTCAAATTTTACCATTAATATCCCTCCATAAGTTAGTTATACCAACTTGAGCAGTGGGACTGTTGTCGTGAAAGGTGTATGGTAGATAGGAGCACTTGGGACTCTAGGGTGGGAAGTCAGAGTACCAAAAAGTGAATCCTTAATTTATAGAAGTAACCAAACCAGAACTTATTTCGGGACCGGGGGAGTATCTATTATCCCACTATCTACATGCCAAGACATGCTTGAAATTGGAGTTACTTTATTCAACAGAGGACAAATATAAAGGAGTACAGTTAATGGAAATTGGTATGGGGAGGCTTCACAAATCATAACCACATACCTCCTTGCTAGTCCATACATAGAACGCCCCTTCCTTTTTTCTAATAGCATCTTCAGACTCAGCACTGTCAGCGTCCTCTGCTGAAAAGATTTCACCTTCTGATCCAATCATGTCTCTTCTTAAATAATCAAGAATATCCCTCGATATGCATGAGTAGAAGACATCTTTGGTGATGGAAAAAGCATCTAAATAAACATTAACAAGCTGTCCTTGGTCGTACAACATTTTCTCAAAATGTGGAACTGCAAGAAGAAAAAAAACGCCCTTGCTTTAACATAAACTCCGTCAGTAACTCATGCAGGGGCAAGGATATAATAAGAAAATGGAAACATTTTCATCCCTGCCATAAAAGAGAAAAACTGCAACCTCTATGCAGGCATCATCCTCACTAATATTAGCATGCTATAACATCTCGAAGAATTTCTTGGAAACACTGGCGCGCTTTTCACAAAGAAAGAAAAAACTTACCATGCCAACACTCATCTACACTGTATCTATGGAAACCACCTCCAATATGATCATGGATGCCTCCCCTTGCCATGCATTGTAAGCTAAAGAAAACCTTTTTCTGACATTCATTTGCTTGGGCTGACTTCCCAGCTTCGGACAATTTTTTGAACTGATAAAGCATTAATTGAATCTCAACAGGTCTAGGAAACTTTGGTGCACCTCCAAAACCACCATATTCAGAATCATAGCTTTCAGAAAGCTATAAAAGAGAAAAAAAATAACAAGTTTCAGAATAGTACTATAAATTTCAATACAAGTGTCAAAATAGGAGCACTCAACAATGATATCCTGAATAAATGAGAAAATCACTGGGTCCCTTTTCCGTAGCTAGTAAGTAAATTTGCTAAACTCTAGAAGAACTATACCTGCTCTGCACAAAGTCGCACTGAATTCTGCAGAACCCCGTCTGTCAATTTATTAGAGTCTGCACTCACTGACAATGCCTCTGAGAGTTGTTCAATAGCAAAGGTTCCACTCTTAACAAGAACGTCTTTGTTATTATCCCATGCATCTCTCACCTTTCTGAAATAAGGAAGGAATAATAACATTGTTCAGGCAGTCAAAAGGAAACAAATACTCATTAAGACATTCACTACAAACCAAAAGAAAAAATGATCCTGGCTTGTATTTTTACTTGAGTACAGTTTTGAATCCAGCTCTTCCATAATGGTCATCTGGGGGGAAGTAGGTTCCACCCATCAATGGTTTCAGTTCAGGTGAAAGGAAAACACTTAGTGGCCAACCACCTCCCCTGTGTAAAGCTTGCACGTAAGTCATGTATACCTGGAAGATGAAACAAGTAAGAACATATTCTGCAAAATAGTAATGAGTACTGAACAATTTTGTGAAGCTAACATACCCTTATTTCGTATATCCGATTCTTTATAAAGTAAAAAAGTGAGTGCAAGTGGTTGAACTTAAAAAGCTTTGAAGTGCATTGAATTTATGTGTTCGCCAAAATATATCTTCTGCTGATACCAGGGTTCTTACATCTCGCTGTTTATTAAATAGAAAGCAAACTATGTCTTCAATATAACAAAGTAGAATCACCTCCGGATCTAATCGTGCAAAAAATAATGCAATTTTAGAGGGTACCTAGTACAATCTAGTTTGAATATCATGACGTTATCCAAATATTACAAAAATAAATGAACACTTGTTGGACATGAGTTTTGAAGAAACTGAATTACCTTATCAACATCTGGCCGTTCCTCTCGATCCACCTGTTGCACTAACAGGTTATGACACAGTGCATGAGAATGAAAATATCACAAAGTAGATTCAAACAAATCTATAATAGACCAACAATAACCACTCCAATATGCAAACTATTAGCGATCCTTGATCTATTAAATTAAAACTAACCTTGACGCTAACAAACCACTCGTTTAGCATTTTTGCAATCTCTTCATTCTCAAAGGACTCCACCTCCATAACATGACACCTTACAAGATAGTTACATGCCACAATTATAGATTTGAACATGGAAAAAAAATCATCAAATCAATAGAACATTTCAAAAATGAGTAGAAAATGAACAAATGTCCTCACCAATGACATGTGCTGTATCCAACTTCGAACCATATATCCAGTTTGAGATCATGTCCAATCAATCAAAATTAGACAGAGATCACTCCAGAAAGATGCAAATTATGATGAAACATGAAAAGGGTATTGCAAAGCATGAAAAAGCTAAAAGCATACTTGATAAGAATATGGGCACATCTCTTCTTCGAGCTTCTGCGAAAGCTTCCTCTCCCCATGGATACCAATCGACCTTAGTACCATGAACAATCAAAAACCAAGTTAAGGCCAAAATAGTCACTTCTTGGACTGAACATACACACACAAGAGAAAATCAAGCGTCGAACGAATTGGAACACAAACAGGCCAGCAGAGTATACATTTTTACCGATTTCAGTGGGTCGATATCGGAATATAGAATCGGCGAGTTGTTCAACTCACCGGGTTGTGGGCATGCTGAAGAAGATAGGGGCTGTGCTCGGAGGCGAGGCGATTGGTGTGTTTATGCGAACCTGAAGTCGAATTTCGATCTGGTGCTTGTTCGGCCATGGAAAGCACTCTCTGAGAGTGAATGGGTCGAGGGAAAACAACAGAGAAAGAGCGAGAAAGGGAGGGGAAGTAGCGGGTATGTGGAGTAGAGCCAAACGGGTATTTTCCAGGAAATGGCGGGCTGCAACGGAGAGACAGAGCTAATACCCTTCTGATCATAGGGAGTAGAAGATAGAGAGTGTTTGTTTGGTTTCAGAGAAAATGGCACTGAAACTGCCATGTGTGAGAATCGGGAAGCTTGTCATGGCGATGAGTCATTGCTTGGGCCTCGTTGACCGTTTTGGATAACTCACATATGGTCCATTTGAGGCCGCTATCATTACCCCAAGTAAGAGGTCAATTTTATTTTTAAGAGTATAAACGAGAGATAATTTCATGTGACTACAGTTAGATATTGTTGTTTTTTACGTGGGTATTGTTATAATTTTTTTTTTAGATGGCTACGTCTAAAAATGTGCAAAATTTTCACTTTGCACTTTCCTTCTAATTCCGTTAGTTTTTAACATTTTTGACATGTGAAATGACTAAAATGTCCTCAACGTTCTTCTAATTTTCAAACATATGCCCTTCAAACTCTCTCTCTCTCTTCCCTCTCTCTCAACTAAAGTTGATTCAATAAAAGCTCAGCAGAGAGATAGTAGCGAAGCATCTTCCACGATGGTTCCGATTCTCTTGTAGTCGTCGTCATTGGAGGTTGTGAGTTGATTTTTCTCTTCTCAGACACGCGTCATTGAAACCTTACCTTCAACCTCTGTTGAGTTGAATTGGTATTCCAATGGATTGAGTGTTGACCATACACACATGCATACCTTTCCCCCCTCTTTTTTGCCAGTTTCTCACTCTCTTTTGTTTTCAAACCTCTCTGAGCTTTATTTTTTTGGTGGATTTTGCTTAAATTCCGGATTGTAACTTGTGTCTAGAGATTGGTTCTTGCTCTTTTCATTTCCTGCTCAAATTTTGGTACTAGGAGAGAGTAGATCATAGGAATCTCCAGAGCAACAAGTTTAGATCTTGTTCATTTATTCTTTTAATTTCTATTTAATTTGTGTCACCCAAATTTTACATTTTAATTTCATTGCTAAACTTTGGATTTGGATATGTTTTTATAGGTCAAACTTACTGCTATTCTCTTTCATTTTCATTCCATTATTGTTAATTTGGATACCTGTCAATTGGGTTAAACTCTTCTGCTTGATTAGTCACATGGGTCTTGTTCAGGTGTAATGGGTTTTTTTATGTGAGCATTCTGATAAGTGTAGCCGAGATGTCAGGAGGGCAAGGACTGTAATATTGCAAAGGATAATCAAACATCCTAGTGGCTTAACAAGCTCCGATATGTGAGAGAGATGGGTGAGAGAGGGAAGAGAGAATGGATGACACATTTTTGAAAATTAGAAGTATATGTGAGGACATTTTAGCCTTTTCAATCCAATTTTAATAACTCATTTAACCCTTAAGGGTATTTTAGTCATTTAACATGTCAAAAATGTTAAAAACTAACGGAATTGGACGGAAAGTGCAAAGTAAGATTTTTGCACATCTTAAGCATAGTTAGCTGGAAAAA
This sequence comes from Geranium rotundifolium, assembly GCA_963920655.1. NCBI lineage: Eukaryota > Viridiplantae > Streptophyta > Magnoliopsida > Geraniales > Geraniaceae > Geranium > Geranium rotundifolium. The sequence continues at coordinate 1,655,819 of OY987320.1, forward strand.
AAATTCTAGCAGTACCCACCAGAAAAACAGCAGTATCTAGATGTAGCCACCTGAAATTATCCCTATAAACAATTGAGTTTTTTTAAGGGTAGTAATAGTACAGACTTATGCTTCCAGTACAAATTTTAGAACTTCTCCCAATCATCAGATATTATAATTGAGGGACTCCATGGGGTCCAAATCAATTTATAATCATGCATAGCGGAAGCGAATTTTAATCATGGATTCGAATTAAACTATGAATGGATTATCATGTGAAATAAATTTAGCAAGAATAAATCTGAAATTTACCTTGTAAAATCGAATCAAATTAACACAAAAGAAACTTTTGTATTCTCTAGGTGTATCCACACAAGCAATGCTCTTTGGTACTCACAGATTCTTCAAACTTTTTGCTAGAAAAGTGAGAAAAAAAAGCAAAACCGATTGTGGGAGAAGAAGAGAGAGGGGACGACTAGAGCTTGGGGTATTTAGGCCAAGTGATAGGGATTAGGGAAAAAAAAGAAAAAAAGAGATATATCAAAATATATTTTCTTTCATAATTAATTCCCTAAAATATCTATCAATTATCTTAGTATAATTATAATTAATTATTATTAAGAATGGGTTTAAAGCCCACTTAGCTAAACCTTAATTAAACCATTTAAATTGGGTTCTAATTAAATGGTTTCGCTAGAACGATCCAATTCCCTTACACTGATTTCTGGTTTAAACTAATTCGAATTAAACTATGAACGAATCATCATGTGAAATAATTTCAGCAAGAATAAATCTGAAAAATTTGAAATTTACCCGACACATGATGCCGGAGCCCGATTCAGAATAAATGCGGCCGTTTCTAGGGCATAACCCCAGAAGGAGATAGGGAGGTCAGCATGACTCATCATTGACCGAACCATGTCAAGCAAGGTCCGGTTCCTCCGCTCAGACACACCATTCAATTGAGGTGTTCCAGGCGGAGTCAATTCAGAGAGAATCCCACACTCCTTTAGGTGACTGTGAAACTCTTGATCTAAATACTCACCGCCCAGGTTAGACCGAAACACCTTTATACTTTTTTCAAACTAGTTTTGTACTTCATTATGGAAATCTTTAAACCTGTCAAAGGTTTCCGACTTATGTCTCATTTGATAGACATATCCATATCTACTGAAATCACCAGTAAATGTTATGAATTAAAACCCTGTCTGGCCTGAGTACTCATAGGTCCACACACATCGGAATGTGTGAGACCTAATAAGTCACTCGCCCTTTCACCTAAACCGGTGAAAGGTGCCTTTATCATTTTACCCATTAGGCATGATTCACATCTCTCGATTGAAGTGAATTCAAACGGACTTAAAAGTCCAAACTAGTGAAGTGTTGAGATGCGTTTCTCGCCTATGTGTCATAAACGACAATGCCATGTCACAGTCTAGTTTAAATCATCGGATTTAAACCTTTTATTATTTATGTTATATATAGAACTTGTGTCAGTACTTTGAGTATTAAAAGTATACAAACCACCAACCAATGAAGTATTGCCAAAATAAACATTATTCTTATAAATATTGAATAATCCATTATCAATAGAAAAACAATATCCTTCTTTGTCAAACAAGGAAATAGAAATATTATTTCTGCGAAATACAGGTACGCAATGAACATTGTTTAAGACAAGCGTCGTGGGCAAATTGAGACTAATTTTTCCTACTGCAATTGTTGAGACTTGATTGCCATCACAAACTCGTAGGTCTGCTTCGCCCCTGCCCATATCTCTTCTACTTTCCAGAACCTCCACATTAATACAAATGTGAGACTCTGCACCGGTATCAAGTACCCAAGAATTTGAAGTAGATAAACTAAGATTAAGCTCAATAACATAAATACCTGGTTCTGAAGACGTGGAAGCTCCACTCTTCTTTAGATACTCCTTATACTTCTTACAATCCTTCTTCCAGTGCCCCTGCTCAACCTCCTTGTCCCTGTTAGGATTATGCCCCAGTCCAATGTAATTCCTCAATCTATATTGTAATGTATATCATTTTTCGATCTAATAAAAGGCATTATATTACTAATGTGTTGTAGTAGTATATCGAATGTAATTTGATCTATGTCATTATGTGTATAACTACTTATAGTAGAACTGTAGATCAGGAAGAATTGCATTCGATGAGTCCCTGATCAGCTAAGCTTCTTCAGAAGCGATCATTTTGAGACCAATTCTTGTGATCATGCTCTACTGATCATGGCAAAGTATGTGCCAGAGTTATATCATAAATATCATCAGGTCGATGATATCGGAAAAACCGATTGTGAGTATGCAACATAGATACTGTCATGAGATACTCACAGATCGTAGCTTGTCATTATATCCTAAGACAAAAGAGTCTTTGTGTGTACAATGTAACGAATAACTGAATTTGACCTAATCTAACTTTACCTATAAAAGGGTAGCCATAACGGCTTTGATTGGCTTTGTTATTAATTGCATTAGTGAACTCGAAAGACGTCTAACGGATTTATCACTCGTACTCCGGTATGAGAAAGATATCCGTTTAGGCCACTTGATGAGTATGACTGAAGGAATAGCACGACCGTGCAGGTGATACCTTAGTATCAGCTTTCAGTCATCTCAGATATCAAGAAACAGTGATTGATAAATTAGGGTGACGGTTCTATGCTTATTGATCAATATGGATATCGGTTTGATAAAAAGACAGTGTCAAGTACGATAATAGGTTAAGTCGAATAATCGATAATCACGAACGTTGAGTAATCATAATGTCTTGCTAGAGACCACTTATGATGGAAAGGGTAAAATAGTAATTTTACCAGTCTGCCAACGGGTCGTGAGCCTAGAGGGTCACACACTTTAAGTACGATATGTGACAAACAAGCATGGATGGTAATTGGGAGAATATGTTTTTCAATTTAGTCAAATTGAAAACGATTCAGTTGATTTCTGGCCTAGGTTTATTAACCAGACGGTTGAAGAAATCAAGTTAGAGAGATTGGATCGGTTTAGCTAAACAATAATTAGAACTCAATTAAATGGGTTTTAATTTGGATTTGGCTAAGTGGGCTTGAAGCCCATTTGGGGTTTCTTTTAAGAATGAGGTTTAAATGTGATTAAGGGAATAACGAGGTTTACTGTGTAATTAATAAAAGATATTCAAAAATCAGATTTGATTAAATACACAATATTTTTTCCCTAATTTTATTCTTTGATTTTCGGCAACCCCCATCAATCCCTCTCCCACATTCGGCCGACCCTCCCTCTACACCATTCCCGATTGTTCTTGTCCAATTCTTCACAAAATCATTAGCAAGAGAGTGTGAAGAAACCTAGCCTAGGTATTGTGCTTGTGTGGACTTGCTAGAGAAACACTAACTTTGTGTTTTAGATCGATTCAAATGTAATATTTTCAGATTTCAAAAATACATGTATGCTGAATTTTAACAATAAGATCCCATGCTTTTTATCGATTCCCATGGTTATTTCAATCCACTGCATGAAATTAATCTATAGAACCCATGGGAATCCCTTTCAGTCCCTTGGATTCACAGCAGCCTTGGGAACTGCTTGATTCTTCGGACCCTTAGGATGTCTGATCTTCCCCGCCAAATGCATAGGAGCCTTACCCTTACCCATCCCAGCTTTCTCGAAGCTTACTTGCTTGTTGACCATAAGAACCTCATTGGTCTTGCCCTTGAGATTCTTCTCTGCGGTCACGAGCATCCCATGGAGCTCTGTCACTGTCTTATCCATGTCATGCATATTGTAATTTCCAACACAATCACGATATGTATCTAGAAGTGAATGCAGCACAAAGTCTGCAGCCATTTCCTTATCCACAGCATGACCAAGTCTGGTCAAGTGTTCTATAAGACGTTTCATCTTAAGGACATGAGGACTGACAGGAGCTCCAGACTTAAGCTTGCAGGACATCAGTTCACTGAAAGTGTCATATCTTTCGACACACGCTTTCTCTTTGAACATTTTCTCGATCTCTGCCATCAAGGCCTTGGGATCTTCTGAAATGTCCAAGACCTGTTTCTGCAAGTCAGGCACCATACTGCCCATCATGATGCACTGCACGTCGATCCAATTGCTAAGGAATTTTTGGTAAGCATCCCTTAGCGCCCTAGCGGCGTTCAGAGCTGGCTCAGCAGGTGGGTCCTGGGTAAGGATATAATTCTTACGTTCGTGCTTGAGAACAAGTCTCAGGTTCCGGTCCCAATCAAAAAAGTTAATGCCATTAAGCTTATCTTGCTCAATCAAGGAGCTAAGTGTGATGTTGCTAGAGTGTATTGTGTTTGCCATTATATTTACACAGTAAAATTTATTTTAACCAGTATTTAATTAAAATTAAAGTTGGAGATTTAGTTATAAAACACTTGTCTGATTCTAAACTTTAGAATCTAAACCAGGATCCTCGCATACCCTCAATTGAAGTGAACGAAGGCTCACCACCCCAAATGAGAGAACCAAGGTAGGAACTCATCCAATTACAAGTCCATGTAATTCCTGGCTAGGGTTTGTACATAAAAGTACACGACATACCTTATCCGGATACTCTAGGTCAGCCCTAACTGACAATCGTAGACAAGTGTACCAAAACTCAACTGTGACCCAGTTTAATATGGCTACTACGCGGAGGTCCACGCATCCATATAGAACTGTCCAACTCATCCGACCCTTCTCCCCTATGAATGCTACGCGGAGGCACACCCACTCAAAGGTTCGAATACGTTTTGAGTGTTGAGGTTTGGGTGGTATCTCGCTTGACTTGTAACTATTTGCGAATAAATGTCTTATTACTTCCTGATTGTATATCGATACAATCTTAATTGGAATCATCAATCACAAATCCATGCAAAGATGATTCCTTAACCGATTACATGCAAGTCTGATTAAATCCGGTTTTAATCTTAGCATGTGGGTGATAGTTAAACATACATCAACTCATGCATATAAAACTATACATACATTCAAATCAACTGAAATAAATGTAAAGCTGCAAGCATAGCCTAGCCCGTCTTAAAATTTAAGGAAATCGAAATGCAAATCCTAAGACTAAGTCTTCTGGATTTGAACTGGTCTCTTCCTCTTGGACTCCCACTGGCTCCCAGCCTCCTTAGGAACTCCATCTTGATTTCTTCTTGCGTTGGTCTTCGTAATTACAATTTAAATAAAAAAAATAAAATTATAAAATTAACGACATACATGCCGCAATTAATATAACCCAAATCTAGCAACTCGCAAGTTGCAAAATAAACCGAAATCTAAACTGGGGCTTGTCTACGCTTCATATTGAAACCAACATGTTGTCAAACATCATTATATCACACATCATGTTATCAAACAACAACATTAATTCCAAATTTTATCTTATTTAAAAGTGGGAAAAAATCCGGTTTATCGAAACCGGTTTTAATTTTGATTAGTCAAAATTGAATCAGATTGCCCCGGTTTATTGAAACCGGACCGGTCTAAAATTGAAATTTTTTGGGAAATACCTTGGGAATCGCCATGGGCCAAAACCAGCCCAAAAACTGATCAGTGGTCGCCCGCGGCAGCGACCACGAATGGCCTGTGGGCCACTCCATGGTCGAGCTGAGGGCTGACCCCTGGTCGCCTGTGACAGCGACCAAGGACGGGCCTGTGAGCCTACCATGGTTGCCCATGGCGACCTGGTCGGCCTTTGGTGCTGACTATGGTCGGACCGAGGGCTCTTCATGGTACCCCAAAGGGCTTGACCTTGGTTAGCCATGGCTCGGCCATGACTAACCCAAAGCAGCCCAAAAAAGTTCAATTTTAGATCTAATTTTAACCATAAAAAATCTTATTTATTTCATATTTCATGTAAGATTTAAATCCATAAAAAAATACATGATTAATTAGAGATTAAACTAAAACCCTAATCATGCACAAAATCTATTCACATATCAACCTGGCTCTAATACCACTGAGGGAATCAATGGGGTCCAAATCAATTAAAATCTTGCATAGCGGAAGCGAATTTTAACCATGGATTCGAATTAAACTATGAGCGGATTATCATGTGAAATAATTTCAGCAATAATAAACCTGAAAAATCTGAAATTTACCTTGTAAAATCGAAATAAATTAACACAAAAGAAACTTTTGTGTTCTCTAGATGTATCCACACAAGCAAGGGTCTTTGGTACTCAAAACTTCTTCAAACTTTTTGTTAGAAAAGTGAGAAAAAAAAAACAAAACCAATTGTGGGAGAAGAAGAGAGAGGGGACAGCTAGGGCTTGGGTATTTCGGCCAAGTGATAGGGATTAGGGAAAAAAAAGAAAAATAAGATATATCAAAATATATTTTATCATCCATGATTAATTCCCTAAAATATCTATCAATTATCTTAATATAATTATAATTAATTATTATTAAGAATGGGCTTAAAGCCCACTTAACTAAACCTTAATTAAATCCATTTTAATTGGGTTCTAATTTAATGGTTTAGCTAGACCGATCCAATTCTCTTACACCGATTTCTGGTTTAAACTAATTCGCTCCGATTTAATTAAACCGAAATGCGAATTATCCCGATTCTCATACTTCTCAAATATTGAATTATACAAGTCCCCTTTTGCTATACCTTGCTTAAAGTGTGTGACCCTCTAGGCTCATGACCTGTTGGCAGACTAGCAAAATTACCATTTTGCCTTTTCCATCATAAGTGGCCTCTAGCAAGAAAATATGATTACCTAACGTCCATGAATATCGATTATTTGATTTAACCTCTTATCGTCCATGTCACTATCCTTTTATCATACCGATATCTAGATTGATCAAAAGGCATAGAACCGTCATCCTTATTTATCAATCATTGTTTCTTGATATCTAAGACGGCTGAAAACTAATACTAAGTATCTCCTACATGGCCTTGCGATTTCCTTCAGTCATACTTATCAAGTGGCCTAAACAGATATCATTCCCATACCGGAGTACGGAAGATAAATCCCTCAGCCGTCTTTCGAGTTCACTCATGCAACTCATAACTAAGCCAAACAAAGCCCTTATGGCTACCCTTTTACAGGTAACGTTAGACTAGGTCAAACTTAGAGATTCATCACATAGTGATCACAAAAACTCCTTGGTCTAAGGATATAATGACAAGTTACGATATGTGAGTATGCTCATGACAGTATATATGCCGCATACTCATCATCGGGTCGTCCAATATCATCTCCATGATGATATCTATGATCTAACTCCGGCACCACCTTGCCATGATTAGTTGAGCGTGATCATAAAGAGTTAACCTTATACTGATCGCTTCTTAATGAAGCTTGACTGATCAGGGACGCATTAAATGTAATTCTTTCTGATCTACAGTTCTACTATTAGTGATGACACACATAATGATATAGTTAAAATTACATCTAATATATTACTACAACACATTAGTAATATAATGTCGTTTTATTAATTCGAAAGATGATAAAACATTACATGTAGATACTTATTACATTGGACTAGGGCACAACTCTAACAATAATCAATGGATGAGATTCATGCTAACTCATCAATGACATAATAATGTAAATCCTAATTAATTGTATATTTATTTTAGTCAATTAACACTAATAGAGGTGTAATTTGGTATTTTGATACAATAATTTAATTTCCTTATTTATATATCATTTAACTATTATTTCATAGCTTAAGATTTCTCTTTTACGATTATATTTTTACTGTACAAATCAGTCTCATGAAATCAGTTTCATGAAATAAGTTTCATAAAATAAGTTTCATAAAATCGGTTTTATGAAATCAATTACATAAAATAAGTTTTATGAAATAGGTTTCATCAATTTATTATGAAATAGGTTTCATGAGTGTAATAAGTTTCATAGTTTTTTTTGAACGACAAAACCTAGAACTCATATTATTTCAGGTCTTTCAAAATACATAACTCAAACTCGGCGGGGACAGACCCCTCTCCTGATTGCCAACCAGACTGAGAAAGAACCGGTTTAGCCAATATATGGGCTGCCCTATTCGGTGATCTACGCACAAAACAAATTCTTACATCATGAACTTGACTTACCAACACCATACGATCCATAATTACATTCCACACAACGCCCGCACCCGTCCCGTCCCGTTTATCTCCTGGACTACCACTTGAAAATCTAATTCGATGATCCAGGACCCTCCACCCTTGTCCTTGACCCAAACCAGAGCCTCCCTGATCCCTCATGCCTCCACCGTAGCTGATTCAATCATTCCCTCCCCCGCCACCGTCCTGGCCTCCACAACCGAACCGCTGTCATTACGCAAGGCTAGCCCCACCACAAAACGACCCTCCTCCCCTCCAAAAGCCCTATCATCATTTACATTCATCTAGCTCCACTCCAGACGCCTCTATCTCTCCGGGGCCCTTCCCACTCCCCTTGTCCCATTCTTTCCACATCCCCATAGCCTCCGGGATAATACACACTCTATTAAACGTTTCCCCCTTCTAAAACACCGCGTTCCGCATCCTTCAAATTGCCCAACACACAACCCCACATACCTCTAGTGTCTCCGTCCTACCTGTTGGGATTTTGTGCCATAGCACAATGTATTTTCAATCTAATCATGTAATAAGATTATTAGTTGAAATAAAATCGGCATTCATATTACTAAGTGTTGTAGTAATATCTTAAGTATGATTTGATTTGTATCATTGATGTGTCAACACATGATAGTATACCTACAGATCAGATAAAATCTTACTTAAGCAGTCCCTGATCAGAATAGCTTCATAAGAAGCGATCGGTATGAGGCTAACTCTAAAAGATCACGCTCTACTGATCATGGCCAGAAGGGGCCGGAGTTAGATCATAGTATCACCAGACAGGGGTGATATAGGACGACCCGATCATGAGTATGTTACATAGACACAGTCATGAACATACTCATATGTCGGCACATGAAATCACATCCTCAGACAGAAGGATCATTGAGGTCACTATGTAATGAGTGACGAGTTTGACTCAGTCTAACGTCTCCTGTAAAAGGGTTACAATAACAACTGTGATTGGATCGATCACGAGTTACATGAGTTGACTCAATAGATTGCTGAAGGATTTATCCCTCATACGGATGTATGAGCAGATATCTGTTTAGGCCACTTGATGAGTACAACTGAAATACAATAGCATGGCCATGCAGTCGATACAGAGTATTAGTTACAGTTCAGTTAACTCAGATCAAGAAACAGGACAATTGAACAAGGATGACTTGTCTATGCCTCGTGGTTGTCAAAGATATCAAGAGGATAAAAGGATAGATTCATGAACGACAAGGTTAAGTCGAAATCTCGATAATCACAAGCGTTGGGTAATCATGATGTCTTGCTAGAGGCCACTCATGATGGAAATGGTAAAATGGTAATTTTACCAGTCCGCCAACGTGTTATGAGCCTAGAGGGTCACACACTAAAGGTTGAGTAAAACGGATGAAATCATATAGAGAAATCATGAGAGAGAAAAAATCCGGTTTTGGATTAAACTGATTTCGGTTTAGGATTAAACCAGAAATCAAAATATATTTAATTAGTTTAGCTAAACAGGGCCTAGCCAGATTGGGCTAAGCCATAATGAGTTTCTCTACATTAATTAATTAAAAGCTTTGGGCTTTAAGCCCATTAAGGCCTTTAATTAATTATTGCCTAGAAAAAGAGTTATAAAAGGGAAATTTTCAGATTTGAAGAAATAAGGAATTTTTTTCCAAAACCCTAATCTCTCTCTCTCTTTCTCTCTCTTGGCCGATCAGCCCCTCTCCCTCTGTCCTTCCCGTTTTGCTTGCTTCGATCTGCTAGTAAAGATCATTGTGAATATCTCCGGATTGCTCTTCATGTGTGGACGTTCTTTAGAGGTCACTGAATCTTATTTAGTGACAAAGAGAATTTGAATCAAGGTAAATCTATAAATTTTATTCTAGCGTAGATCTCATGATCAATTCCTGATCATGTAAGATCCTTATTAAACATGGAACTTTGCGGTTAATTTCTTGTATGAGCATGAAATTAATTGATTGAAACCCTCAAAAATTTATTTAGTGGTATCAGAGCCTTGGTTACACATGATTATTGTATTCGAGCATGATAGGCTAGATTTAATTTTCAATTTATTTCGGTGTTCTGAGATTAAAATTGCAAATTTTATTGTTTTTGGTTAATGAATTAATTGCAGGAATTTATTTAATTGTTGCTGAAAATTAAAGTTTGATCGAATTAGATCAGGGTCGAGACCTGTGGGAGGCCGAGAGGCTAACCCCGGCCGAGCCACGGGCCAACCGACCGGAACGGGAAGACTGACCAGATCTGCCCGTGGCAGATCTGGCCGAACCTCTCGGCTCTGGCCAGGGGAGGCCACGACCTGACCGTAACCGGCCAAGCGGCCCGCCACGGCCAGCCCTCACAGGTGGGTCGGTCACGGCGCGGCCAGCCTTGGCGGCTATGCTTTGGCCGAACCCTAATTGGCCCTCGGGTCAATTTTGGTTCGATCAGATCGGAAAGGATTCGGGTCAGAACCAACCCAGAAAAATCCAGAATTTTCAGCGAGAATTAATTAAAATTTTAGACCGGTTCGATTTCGATAAACCAGAGCATGAACCGATTTAATTCAGACTTTAATCGGTTCAAAATAAAGGTTTCGATAAACTGTATTTTATGATTTAAATCAAGATAAAATTGGAATTAATATTTTTGCTAGATAACATTCTTGTTTGACAACATGATTGTTTGATAACACGGTATTTGCAACATGATTGCTAAGTTAGCCCGAGTTTAGAATTTAATTTCGGTTTGCAACCTGCGAGTTGCTTTTGGATTGTAATTTAATTGTGACCTGCGTGTCACGATATTTATTTATTTAAATTAAATGTAATTACGAAATTCCAAGACGAGAAGAACCGAAGAGAAGAACGGTGATCCCGAGGAGGTGTGGAGCCAGTGGGAGTCTAGAAGAATGAGGAAAGACAAGACCTAGTATATGTTTTAGTTTATTCCAGTAGGATTAGCGGGCTAGCTAAAGCAAGTTTACATTTATGTTCATGAATGTATGCTTGAATGTATGATTTAATATTCATAATTTTATGTCAACTAGATCATCACCCACATGTGTATAGATTAATAATAATGAGTTTATCACGCACATGTAAACCGGAATTGAAAATATCTGTACATGGATTTGTAGATGATAATTTCAAGTTAAGATCAAGTAATGATCAGTGAGAATGGACATTTAAAAGGCAAGTAATTTCAAGTCAAGCTAGATACCGCCAACTTTTCATCACTTCGATTAGTTCACAGACCCATGGGTGGATACGATTAACGTGGATCCATAGGAATGGGTTCTAGTAGAAGATGGACAATCTTGCATGGGTGCGTGCGCATTAGCGTAGTAACCATGCAGATTGGACCATGCGTTGAAAAATGGTTGACTTGGCTGCGATTCTCAAATGATCTGAGTCAGGGTATCAGATATAGGGCAATGCCTTATACATATAATGTATAAGCCCTAGCCAAGAATCACATGATTTTGTGAAAGGACGGGACTGTCCTACTCCAATGTCCAAAACTGGGGCAATGAGATTAACTCACTTCAGTTTTGGGTATGCGGAGATCTTGGTTTAGATTCAGACATAAGAATCCGAAATTTTCATAATCAAGTATCTCTCACTTCAACTTAATTAAGAATCTGATTGAATTTATTTTCATGTGTAGATTAATGGCACCGTCGTAACCCAAATCAACACGTTCTGGCAGTGAAGCATTAAAGTCTCTTCTGTCGAATGACAGGCTGTCAGGGACCAACTTCCTGGTTTGGTAGAGGAACCTGAAGCTTGCCCTTCAATATGACAGACAGGAGTATATCCTTACGGATAAGCCAATAAAAGTGTCTGCAGATGATGCCAGCGAGGCCGATAAGAATGCGTATGACAAGTATATTAGCGACTGATAAGATGTTGACATCCTCATGGACAATCCACAAGAAATGATGGAGGAGATCAAAGTATACTACTAGAAGAATGCTCGTGTCGAAAGATACGACACTCTTAGGCAGTTATTCTACAGCAGGCTAAATGCTGGTGAGGCAATGAGCCCTCATGTCCTCAAGATGAAGCGGCTCTTTGATCGCTGACCTGTCTAGGTCACAGCTTCACATAGCAGCTGAAATCAGATATAGTTCTGCTGTCACTTCCTAAGGTTTATGGAGATGTGATCATAAGTTACAATCTCCATAATATGGAAAAGTCTATCAAGGAACTGCATGGGATGTTGGTGACATCAGAGAAAAATCTCAAGGGCAAGACCCCTGAGGTTCTGATGGTCAATAAGGATGTCAACTTTAAAAAAGCTGGCAAACCTACTGGCATGTCACCAGGACATCCCAACAAGAGCAAGGCACCAGCAGTGGCAGGTAAGGGTAAGGCGCCAATGCACCTAGCTGGGCAGATAAGGGTACCCAGGGGTCCGAACATCCAAGCGGTTCCTAGAACTGAAAGGAATACTTCGACATCAGGGGTAGTTTTTTATTACTGCCAGCAGCTAGATCATTGGAAAAAGGATTGCAGGCAGCACAAGGAATATGTGAAGAGCTTGCAGAAGGGAGGACACCATTCAAGACTTGGATAAGGTATTTACGTTGTTGAGTATAATCACAACGTTACTTTCTCAGATACATGGGTAGTTGATACTGGAGCAGAAACTCACATTTGTGTTAATCTGCAGGATCTGGAAAGTAAGAAACTCCTTGGGAAAGGCAAGCAGGATCTGAGAGTCGGAGACAACAGTTCGGTGTCAACGACGGCTGTCGGTTCTGTTAGTCTTAGGATGCCCACATGGCTTATTTTAGTTTTGGACGATGTGTTATGTGTACCTGCTTTTAGTAGGAATATTATTTTAGTGTCCAGTTTGGACAAACTTTGTTCTTTATTTACCATAGATAATGGTTTATTTACTTTATCTAGAAATAATATCGTTTATGGCACTACATCTATGGTTGGTGGTTTGTATATTTTAAATGTTGATAACTCTAACTATAGTTCAAACTATAATGTAAATAAGAGGTTGAAGTCGGATGACTTAAACTAGACAGTGATGTGGCACTATCGTCTGGGCCATATTGGCGAGAAACGCGTCTCGACACTTCACAAGTGTGGGCTATTAAGTTCGTTTGAATTCACACTGAAATTTTGATCAGGTAGTTGTGCAAGATGCCACACACAATGTTATGTATAATGCTATAACACTGTGTATGACAACATGCGTAGATAAAGTAGGACAGTAAATATCAAAACGTAATAAACAACGACACAGCAAATTGTTTACCCAGTTCGGTGCAACGTCACCTACGTCTGGGGGCTCTCAGCCTAGTGGAAAGGTTTCACTTATCAGTAATTCGTCAAAACATACAAGTTTCTATGATCATCCCAAGATCTATACTTTATGCTACTATTACAAGTGCAACCTATCTCAGGGTCTCCCCCTGAATCCAAGACTCCGTCTTGATTCCACTCTTCGAGCAATCGCCTTGCTCTGTCAGTTCAAGTTGTCGTTTGAACGTTGTGGTTGCGTGCAATCTTCACTCACGCGATCAGTAAACCCTCAATCACCTAACTCTCAATAGTTAAGGTGATACACAATATCCTTAACACAATCTACAACCTCTCAGCCCACAAACCTTCACGTTTAAGAGCTTTGTAAACTATTGCTATGAAACAATAAAAGAACCACACAATTGCTAAGGGGGTAGCCTAAGCTTTTATAGCAATCGTGTATGAGTACTAACCCTAATGGGTTTCCTCTTTATCACCGTATTTCTTCTTTCCTGAATCGGAGACGCGCTTGAACTTTCACAAGTCCTAATTGTAGTCGTATTTTATGAAGAGCAGGGACTTTCCTGATTTCCGTCGAACAAGATGTTTGCTGGGATGTCGCTAACAATGTCATACAAAATGTCGCATACGATGTTTCGACATTCTTTATGACATCTTTTCTAGTTCCTTAAAAATAAGACAATCACCAAAAATGTTGTAACTACACACACCAATCGAGAGATGCGAATCTTGCATTATGGGAAAGATGACAAAGGCGCCTTTTGGCGGCTTAGGTGAAAGGGCGAGTGACCTCCTGGGCCTAATACATTCAGACGTATGTGAGCCCATGAGCACACAAGCCATGAGAGGTTTCAGATACTTCATAACCTTTACCGACGATTTCAGTAGGTATGTGTATGTCTATTTAATGAGACATAAGTCGGAGTCCTTTGATAAATTCAAAGAATTTCAGAATGAAGTACAAAACCAGCTTGGTAAAAGTATAAAGACACTTCGTTCTGATGGAGGTGGCGAGTACTTAGATCAATCTTTTCTCAGTCACCTAAGGGATAATGGCATTCTTTCGGAACTAACTCCGCCAGGAACCCCTCAACTGAATGGTGTTTCCGAACAGAGGAACAAAACCTTGCTTGACATGGTTCGTTCCATGATGAGTCATGCCGATTTTCAAGTATCTCTCTAGGGCCGTGCCCTAGAAACGGCCACATTCATTTTTAAATCGGACACCTACAAAGGCAGTGGAGACTACTCCATTTGAGGTTTGGCAAGGGAAAGCTCCCAAGCTGTCTTTCCTCAAGAATTAGGGGTGCGACGTTTACGTCAAGCGGATGCTTGGTGATAAACTCGAACCCAGGGCAGATAAGTGTGTCTTTGTAGGGTACCATAAAGGAACCATAGGGTACTACTTCTATAAACCCGAAGAGAACAAGGTTTTTGTTGCTCGAGGAGGGGTTTTCTTGGAAAGAGAATTCTTATCCAAGAATTCTAGTGGGAGTCCTGTGCTTCTTGAAGAAATTCTAGAAGATACAGAACAACCTACAGAGGATGTAGAGGTACCCGATGAGGTAAATGATCAGAGTCCTATTCTAACAGAAACTCTTGTAGGACCAAGGAGGTCTGAAAGATGTCGTCAAAACCCAGTCAGATATGAATTCTTAGCCACAGAGGGTAATGACTTGATCTTTGTGGATCAGGATGATCCCGCAACAGTTCAACAAGCCTTGTCCAGTCCCAACTCCAAAGAATGGCAGAATGCCATGGATGAGGAAATGAAGTCCATGAAAGACAATCAGATATGGAACTTAGTAGACAACACACCTGGGATAAAACCCATAAGGTGCAAGTGAATATTTAAGTTAAAGATAGATATGGACGAAAAGCCTCAGACTTACAAGGCAAGACTGGTTGCAAAAAGTTATCGTCAAGTCCAAGGCATGAACTATGATGAGACCTTTTCGCCAATAGCCATGATTAAGTCAATTCGGATGATGTTAGCCATTGAAGCATATTTCGATTACAAGATATGACAAATGTACGTCAAAACCGCGTTCCTTAACGGGAATTTGTAGAAGGATGTCTATATGACCCAGTCAGAAGGTTTTGTCGATCCAGATCATCCCGAAAAGGTGTGTAAGCTGCAACGATCCATTTATGGATTGAAGCAAACTTCTAGGAGTTGGAACTTACGGTTCGATGAAGTCGTAAAAGAGTTCGGGTTTATCAGGAATCCAGATGAACCCTGTATCTACAAGAAGGGTAGTGGGCGTAACATAGTGTTCCAGGTGCTGTATGTCGACGACATACTGGTCATGTGAAACAACATCCCAACCTTGCTTGAGACCAAAGCTTGGTTAGGGAAGTGTTTCTCCATGAAGGACTTAGGAGAGGCCGCTTACATTCTGGGGATCAGGATCTATAGAGATCGATCCAAGAGAATTTTAGGCCTAAGTCAGAGCACTTACATAGATAAAGTGTTGAGAAGATTCTCAATGCTTGATGTTAGGTTCCAGGGCATCCTAATCACGTTCATGGCAGCGGAAGCAACCTATAAACTGCCCCTAACCTGCGCAAGATCGACTACCAAGTTATATCCTTAGGAAATCGAGTTTTTGGATTTTACCAGATCTGCCCAGCAGAAAACCGAGACTTTGAAGCTCCATATCTCGAGTTACAGATCTCCAATTACTTCGGTTCTTTTTGGAGATTAAATTTCAGCCAATTCTCTACATCTTTTGTGTTTTGCTCCGAACCCAGTTTAGACGAGAAGACCTCTGTATGGAGAAAAATATTTTTCCCATCTCGCTGGACAGACTCTGCGGACCAGTCAGTTTCTCGGCCTTGTATCTCCCAAACCAGCGCTCTTTTGGAAAGTCAGTATTTCACGTAAGTTGTAGCCCTTTGAATTATCGTTCTAACGCCGCCAGTTTCAGGTCAATCGGAGTTCGGAAGAAGCGGATATGGCTCACACAATGTCGGCCGCTGGAACTGGACAATATGGACAATTTCTCCATTTTTGCTTTTACTCTTTGTTGAATCAAGAAAGAAAAATTATATGATCTTCTCTGGAGCAAGTCCACACCAAGAGGATGATCCTTAAGATCCTTCACAAAGAGCCTACTAGAACAATTATGTGAAGAACAAGAGAGCGAGTAGAGAGGAGAGGGAGAGTGTGAGAGAGAGAGTGTGAGGGAAGCTACTAGCAATTGGACTAGGGCACAAAATGCTATCATTTTAGTCTTTGTTGAATCAAGAAAGAAGAACTATATGATCTTCTTCTCTAGAGCAAGTCCACACCAAGAGGATGATCCTTAAGATCCTTCACAAAAAGCCTACTAGAACTTATGTGTGAAGAACAAGAGAGCAAAGAGAAGAGAGAGGAGGGTGTGGAAGAGAGAAAGTGAGGTTGTGAGTGTGAGTTGTGTCTTCATTTGTCTACTTCATCAACACATAAGGCATGAGTTACTAAAGTGACAAATGATGAAAGCATGGGTTAAAGGCAAGTCATGGGTTAAAGACCAATGGCCTCGCCCATGTGGTTTCGTGCCGTGTCCAAAAGTTGCCCGACCCTTTTTGTCGTTACTTATCAAACAAAGTCCGACGCGACATCGACGAAAAAACTCAGTTTTCTCGATTTGCTAATTATTCTCTCAAACTGAACCCATGGCCCAAAACTTTCAGTTTTGTCCATGTATAGCTCCTCAAGAAACGTTAAGGTTTCCTTGTCTCAAGTTATCATTCTTGAATGTGTGTGACCCTCCAGGCTCATGCCACCGTTGGCAGTGCGGTGCAAAAGATCTCTCTTGCCCGATCCATCATAAGGGGCCTCTAGTAAGACGTTATGATTACCCAAGGTGCATGACGATTGATGATTCGACTTAACCTTGTGCGCACAAGTCACTATCCTATTATCTCTAGATATCCCGGTTGATCACAAGGCGTAGAGTCGTCACCCTTGTTCAATCAATCATTGTTACTTGATATGTGAGATGGCTGAGAACTGATAACCTGTATCACTGGCATGACCATGCTCTTACTCTCAGTCAGTCTCGATCAAGAGGCCTTTAACGGATATCTTTCCCATACCGTAGTATGAGGGATCAATCCCATAGCCGTCTTTCGTGTCACTCATGCAACCCGTTCCGCCACCCAATCATGCCCGTTATTGCAATCCTGTTACGGAAAGCTTTAGGCGCAAGTTAAAGCCGCACATACATTGCATAGCGATCACAAAGATTCCTTGGTCTAAGGATATCGTGGCAAGCTATCGCATTTGAATATGTTCATGGCATAATCTATGAAAACACTATTCAAAGCGGGTCGTCCAATATCAATCACCTCATGATATCTATGATATGATTCCGGGATCCCTCATTCCTGTGACAAGTAAAACTAGGTCATTTAGAACCATCCTCATACTGGTCGCTTCTATGGAAGCATATATTGACCAGGGACTCGTTAAGTGTGATCCGTACAGATTTATGGTTCTACTACTTTAGTGGTCATAAATCAGATCATGCTTAACATAATACTTCAACACATAAGTAATACAAAGCCGTTTTATATATATATTACAAACGATGATAATGTACATAGACATTTACAGGCTACTAGCAATTGGACTAGGGTACAAAATGCTATCAATCTCCCACTTGCCCCTAGTTCCAATCTAAGTCCCAGTCTATACCCATTGACCTAACATGTTTATCATGTTTCGCTTGAGGAAGAGCCTTGGTCAAGGGGTCGGCTGTGTTATCATCAGATGCAACGTAGTGGATCTTCACGTTACATCTAGAAACAATGTCGCGGATGATGTGATACTTCCTAAGTACATGTTTGGATCTGTCATGTGCCCTGGGTTCTTTAGCTTGCTCAACTTCGGTCGTAGAGTCGGCAATGGTGTCCTGCTTCTTGCTTTTCCAGCTGAATGGTCCACCGTTCCTACGTAAACACATATCCCAAATGACTCTTAAAGTCATCGGGGTCTGTCTGGAAACTAGCGTCGACATATCCTTTGACGACTAGATCATCATTTCTTCCCCCGTATACAAGAAAAGCGTCTTTGGTTTTTCTCAAATATTTGAGAATCGCCTTGACGGCAATCCAGTGTTCCTCACCGGGTTTGGATTGATGTCTATTGGTACATCTTAAGGCAAACGAGACTTCCGGTCTCGTACATATCATGGCATACATTATGGATCCTACAGCCGAAGCATATGGGATTTCGTTCATTCTAGCTAGCTCTGCAGGTGTCTCCGCACACTGTTTCTTGCTTAGCTTCATGCCATGACGCATGGGCAGCAGTCCTTTCTTTAAATCTTGCATTGAGAATCTTCTCAACACTTTGTCTATGTAGGTGCTTTGACTTAAGCCCAAGACCCCCTTGGCACGGTCTCTATATATCTTGATCCCTAAGATGTAAGAGGCCTCGTCTAAGTTCTTCATTGCGAAACACTCACCTAACCAAGTCTTTGTTAAGAGCAAGGTAGGGACGTCATTTCCAATGAGTAGTATGTCATCAACATAAAGCACCAAGAAGACTACTTTCCTCCCATCTGCCTTTTTGTATACACAATGTTCATCATCGTTCTTGATGAAGCCAAACTATTTCACAACTTCATCAAAACGCTGATTCCAACTCCGAGATGCTTGCTTCAAACCATAAATTGATTTGAGCAACTTGCAAATCTTTCCCTTATTCTTAGGATCCTCAAAACCCTCAGGCTGTGACATATAAACGTCCTCAACTAATCTCCCGTTGAGGAAGGCGGTTTTGACGTCCATTTTCCATATCTCATAGTTATAATATGCTGCTACGGCAAGTAGAATGCGGATAGATTTGACCATAGCTACTGGAGAAAAGGTCTCTTCATAGTCAATTCCGTGGACTTGCCTATAACCTTTTTCTACCAGTCTTGCTTTATAGGTCTGAGGTTTGCCATCCATGTCTATCTTTATTTTAAAGATCCATTTACACCCAATGACTTTTACGTTAGGGGTTTGATCCACCAAGTCCCACACTTGATTATCTGACATGGATTGCATTTCTTCCCTCATGGCTTCCAGCCATTTCTCAGAGTCGGTTCCGTCCAAGGCCTCTCGAAAGGTAGCTGGATCATTGTCCACTAACACTAAATCATCACCTCCAGTTACTAGGAAACCGTATCTGATAGGTGCATGAGTTATCCTTTCAGACCGCCTTGGACCGTCCTTATTAATTGTAGCTATTGGTTCTTGCTCAACGACCACTTCTGGCTCTACTTCTTCTAGTGGGTCGTCCAGTGGTTCCCGAGTGACCATCTCATCTAGAACTTCATCAAGATGAACAGCCCTCCCACTGACTGTCTTGGAAATAAATTCCTTTTCCAAGAATGTCCCACCTCGAGCGACAAAAACTTTATTTTCGCTCGGTTTGTAGAAGTAGTATCCTTTTATTTCTTTTGGATATCCGACGAAAGTGCACTTATCTGATCTCGGTTCGAGCTTGGTTGCAAGCAACCGTTTTACATAAGCCTCGCAACCCCAGATTTTTAGGAAGGACAAAACGGGTTCCTTCCCGTACCATTTCTCGAAGGATGTCCCTTCCACTGCTTTTGACGGAGCCCTGTTTATTATGAATGCCGCCGTTTGCAGAGCGTAACCCTAGAAGGAGATCGGGAGATCGGTGAGACTTAACATCGATCGAACCATATCCAAAAATGTCTGATTTCTTCGCTTGGATACACCATTGAGTTGCGGTGTTCCTGGCGGAGTCCACTGAGATAGTATTCCACTTTCAGTAAGATGACTAAGAAACTCCTCGAATAAGTATTCTCCACCCCGATCAGAACGGAGTGCCTTGATACTCTTTCCGAGTTGGTTTTCTACTTCAGTCCTAAACTCCTTGAATTTATCAAAGGCTTCGGACTTATGTCTCATGAGATAGACATAACCATATCTACTAAAATCATCAGTAAATGTGATAAAGTAGCCTAAACCACCTCTGGCTGGTGTACTCATTGGTCCACATACGTCTGAATGTATTAGACCCAATAGATCACCTGCCCTCTCACCTAAACCAGTGAAGGGCGCTTTAGTCATCTTGCCCATTAAACAAGCTTCACAGCTATCAATCGTTTGGAATTCGAATTGACTTAGAAGTCCGCGCTTATGAAGCGCTGAGATGCGTTTCTCATTTATGTGACCTAGACGACAATGCCATATTAGAGTTTGGTCTAAATCATTAGCTTTAAACCTCTTAGCATTTCTATTATAGAGCATGTTGGATCTCAAGTTTTGCATATTCAATATGTATAAACCTCCAACAGTGTGAGCATTTCCATAAAACATGTTTTTGCGCATAATATTAAAAAACCGGTTCTTAATATTAAAATAATAACGTTCTTTTTGAAGAAGAGATATCGATATAATATTCCTGCTGAAAGCAGGTACGCAAAACACATCAGAAAGTTCAATTACAAGCCCATTGGGCAAAACAAGGTTAACAGAACCCACGACAGTTGCGGTAACTCTCACGTTGTTCCCAACTCTTAGGTCCACCTCGCTTTCCCCCATATCTCTTCTACTATGCAACACCTGCACATCCGCACAAAACATGAGACTCAGCTCCAGTGTCTAGTACCCAAGCATTTATAGTAGAAAGATTTAGCTCTAATGGAATACCTGACGAAGTAGCGGCCCCACCGCCCTTCTTCTGATCCTCCTTTAGCTGCTGACAGTCTTTCTTCCAATGACCAGGCTTTTGATAGTAGAAACAGACCGACTCCTTTGCCTTCCCCTTGCCCTTCACGGGAATGGAAGGTTTAGGAACAAATGGTCGTCTGATCTTTCCTGCCAGGTGCATTGAGCCTTTACCCTTGCCACCAACAGCTTTGAAGCTGGATCCCTTCTTGACCATAAGAACACTTTTGGGCGAACTGCCCCTTATGCTCTTCTCGGCAGTCACTAACATGTTGTGCAACTCTGATGCGGTCTTGTCCATGTCATGCATATGATAGTTCATAACGAATCCACCATATGCATGAGGAAGGGATTGCAGAATAAATCCGCAGCCATCTCTTTCTCCATAGTCATTCCGAGACTAGTCATATGATCGAGATGTCCCTTCATGCGTAGGACGTGTGGACCTACGGAGCTGCCTGCTGACATCTTGCAGGCAATGAGTTCTCGGAGAACAGTGTATTTTTCAATACGTACTTTCTCTTTGAACATATCCTTGATCTGTGCAAACATTGCAAACGGATCATGGGATAGCTCCATAAACTGCTTCTGGAGGTCCGCCTCCATACAGCCCAGCATGACACACGTAACGTCGATAGAGTCGCTAAGGTGTTTCTGGTACGCATCCTTAACGACCCTCGTTGCGTTTGCAGCTGGCTCCACCGGGATAGCTTTGTCAAGGACGTACTCCCTGCGTTCCAACTTTAACACAAGTCGTAAATTCCTGTCCCAGTCCAGATAATTTGTCCCGTTGAGTTTACACTTTTCGAGTATAGTCCTCAACGACAGATTAGACGAGTTTGTTGAATTACTAGCCATTTCTACACGAAGAAAGTAAATTTAATCAGAAAAGTTGAATAAATTTACGAAGATCCGAATTAAACACCAACCATCCGATTCTAAGGATTAGAATCTTTAAACCAAGATCCCTTATTTGTCAATTGAAGTACGCTAAGGCGCACCGCTCCAATTGACTCATTTAGGTAGGACGTCCATCCAATTACAACCCGTGTAACTCTTGGTCAGGGTATGTGCAAAAGCACACGGCTTACCCTTCTGATGCCCCCAGCTCGACCTCAGGCCAAGAATTGTGGTCGAGTCAACCAATCTTCACTAACGCGTTAACATTGTGCAGATGCTCCGCTAAGGCGCACGACATCCCACAAAATTTACCATTCCCATATAGAACTCATTCGATCGATGCTCCGCTAAGGCGCACGACACCGATAAAATGTTTCTACATGGGTGCGAATTTGGGTGGCATCTCACTTGACTCAAATTATGTTGTGATTTGGTTTTGTTTAATAATTCAAAAGTATCTTGGTACATTTACGAACCCGTCATCAACAACCCGTGTTGTGACGTTTCTAATTGTATCATCTACAATCTTCTTTTGAAGTCGTCATTTACAACCCGTGCAAACACGTTTCAAAATTGAACTCATCCATCACAACCCGTGCGATGATGGTTCACAACGCTTAAAACATGCAAACAATTAAAATCGTTTTTAATCTTTGCATGTGAGGTGATGGCTTATAAACTTATAAGCTAAGCATGCAAGCATGTAATTATTTAAATAATTCAAGCAAGAAAACATAAAGCGTTAAATATGCATCAATAGCCCATCCTAATCTTAGGATTCTACGAGTCACCACATCTTCTCGTCTTTCTCATTCGGGCTCCCACTAGCTCTTGGACTTCCCCCAAGACCGTCATTGTGCTCGATTTTCCATCCTTCTCGTCTTTGAGTAGTAATTACAATTAATACTCGGTTCGTAGACCGGATAAAAAAATAATTACACTTTATGGGCTCGAATGATAGAATAATTACACGCTAACACTAACGGTATGCAAACCGTGAAAGCGATACAATCTAATGGTCTACTAACGCATCATACATCTCATCACATCATCCAACATATTATCACACAAACATGTTATCAAATAATATGCAATTATTCCGGTTTTACATTTGCCAAGTTGCTTGGTCGGGTTTATCGAAACTAGACCTTTTCAAAAAACAGTTTATCGAAACCGATCAAATTTAAAAGTTTTCGAAATATTGGATCGCGGGTTCATCCACGGACATAATCAACGTGCACGAACCAAGTCGGGCCAAGCCAATGGGCCGAAGCCCATTGGGCCGAGCCCAACATCACGGCTCGGTTTGGGCCTAGAAAAGCCCAAGCCGAGCTTGCCTCTCCTCTCGGCCTCGGCCTAGAGGAGGGACGGCCCCAGTCACCGCCGGCCTCTCCCGACCTCTGGTGACCTCCGTCCGGTACCTCCGGTCCGGCTCCTCGAGAGTCTCTTCTCGTACCCGACAAATCCAATAATTTCCGAAAAATTCCAAATTCAATATATTTTCCAAAAATAACATATTTCATGCAATTATCCCAAAAAGCATTAAAAACATGTTATCAACAATTTTGGCATGCAAATAATCATAAAACCGAAACAAGTTCAACAAGACAAAGATTAAGAGGGTTAACCATGCTCTGATACCACTGTTGGGTTTTGGAGCGTTCTTTAACATCGAGATAGTGGAAACATTTAACAAATCAAGTCCAAACCTTGTCCAAGAACATTGAACCATTAAATCCCAAGGAAAAATCTATTCCACAAGAAATTTACCTTTAAGTCTTTGTTGAATCGATAAAGAAGAACTTTGTGATCTTCTTCTCTTGAGCAAGTCCACACCAAGGGGATGATCTTCAAGATCCTTCACTTAATGCCTACTAGAACAATTAAATGAAGACCAAGAGAGCAAGAAAAGAGGAGAGCTTTGTGTGGCCGGCCAAGGAGAGAGAAAAAGTGAGTTGTGAGAGTGAAATTGTGTAATTAATTCATTTGGTATTTCTCTACTTCATCAATCTCACAAGCATGGGTCAAAAGGTGATTGGTATGGGCTTAAAGGTGTTTAACCCATACCCATTAAATCACTCACCTCTTAATCAACAATCACCAACTAAGCATGGTGTGTTGTGGCCCTCGCCTTTGGGCCACCAAAGTGGCCGGCTGTCACGCCCCAAATTCGGTAGAGACCGAGCCCGGAACGCGAACGAGGAATCAGTGTCCGAAACAACTGAAACAATAATAGTAACCAAATAAAAAGAACACAAATACAATGAACCGCGAATTTTATAACTGCTCAAAAGAATATACAACACGAGTCAGAGACTCAAAGTATGATCAAGAAACAACAAAACGTCGACACTAAATTGTACGTCAACTAACACGCCCAAAACAACCCGGACTCTCCAGCTCCTCCAGCTTCGAGATGTCCTCCTATCCACAATCACGATCCTCACCTGTCTGCAGGAAGAGTAGCAGGGGGTGAGCATTTACGCTCACCGCAACGGATACCCGACTGACAACGGCATACAAGTAATTGACAGGGTGATACATAAGCACAGTTCGAAAAAGATCAATAGTAAAACTCAACCATTATCCAAACATTTCGTCTCATTCTCAATACTCAAATCATCACACAATCAACCAAGCAACATCAATCAAACAAACCTTTCACTCAAGGAAAGGCAACAATCCGGGTACTTCGTCGAGTCCATCTTGCCAAACACGCACGGTGTTGGACAAGGTCTACACGACCAGGTGATGCAACCTATAACACGCCAGTTTACAGTCGCAAGCTGTCTGGGCCTGGTCTGCCTCCCACTTTTCGATAGCTAGTCGTAGGCGTGAAACCTCTTCGCGGCCGCCAGTTTACAGTGGCTAGCTGTCTGGGCCTGGTCTGCCCCCCACTTCTTCGATTGCTAATCGAAAGGCGTGGACGCCTCTTCGCGGCATGGAT
The DNA here is from genome assembly GCA_963920655.1 of Geranium rotundifolium. Lineage (NCBI taxonomy): Eukaryota > Viridiplantae > Streptophyta > Magnoliopsida > Geraniales > Geraniaceae > Geranium > Geranium rotundifolium. Next base: position 1,680,691 of record OY987320.1, read on the forward strand.
GGAGAAGCGCGGTAAGAGCGCAAATCTACCCCACCCGAACGGAGATCACGGACGTATCTTTCCCACCTGGGCGTCAACCAGCAACAAACACAAACCACCACGCACACTGGGCTCCCGCCCGTAACCAACATCCACACACACTGGGCTCCCGCCCGTAACCATCATCCACAAAACATTTCAACCACAGGAGAGAAATAATCAACTCAAGTCATTTCGATTTACATGTTAAGGCACAACATCTTCAAACACATCAAATCGCATTTACCATTTACTCACAATACAGTTCAACCATAGTGAAGAATATACTCAACTCAAATCATTTCAATTTACATGTTAAGGCACGACATCTTCAAACACGTCATATCACAATTTACCATTACTCACAATTGAACAAGCATAACACATTCAAACCAAACGCAATGAGTAAAGCGGTAACACCCCCAATAAAGCATACAGCGGAATGGCACGTCGCTGTAGTATAATCAACCTATAGACACAACCGGTGCCCACATGCAATTCTACACATACATATACTAAGAACACAAAAGGTGCCCACATGCAATTACTAGTAACTTTCCCAAGTCATGTACGGATATACGGCTACTTTTCCCTACCTCGATAATTATCCAATGTTAGCTCCAAGTCTCTCGCGACACCACGTCTAAATCCTTCCCTTTCCACGAGCGATGGAAGAATCTAATAACGACAAACGCACAAACTTTAGCAATTGATCGAAGTCCGATTCTAACGAAACTAACGCCCAAGTACACCCCAATGAGTCCCGATCACTCCAATACTTCCTAATTACACCGAGTTGCCAAAAAGGACCCGGAACGGCCCAATTCGCGCACTTTCCCGAATCTGCCCGGAAACGCTAAAATGACCTCGGGACCCCGAAAAATTCCATTTTTGCATCAACAAATCATAATTATATTCAAGGGGTCCAACGCAATCGACGGAACCAAATTCCGACGCCCGAGCGACTCAATCCCGTCATTAAGGTTCCTCAAATAATAAATAATCTTTTCCCACAATTCAATTCCAACAATTCTCAAATTTATTCTACGCGCATAATTAAATTCGAGATCACCAATAAAATTGACGGAATTACGTTCCGACTTCCGGGGGATTTAATCTCGACTTTAAAGTTTAGCGAAACAAACACATTTTAGCCAAATTAATTCCAATTTCTTCCAAAGTCACGAATTAGTGTTCTAGGGATTTTCCGGGATTGCATAACACGTAAAAACCCGAACTCCGGGCACGCGGGCCCCACCTCCGGTGACCGGCCGGAGCTCCGGCGAGCTCCCGGTCACCGGACAAACCTCCCGTTTGTCTCAAAACGCTCCAAATTACCCCCTTAACACTAATCCAACCTCAATCAAACCATATTCCACAACTCCATAAATCCAAACTCAAGGAAATGAGAATCCAAAACATACCTCTTGTAGCCCACGTCGAGGAGAACCCGAATACGCAAAAATCAAGACGTTTGGACGGTCGGAACGTCGGGAAATCGCCACAATCTTTTCTCTTCTTCTTCCTTCTTTCTTCTTTCTCTTTCTCTTTCTCTTTCTCTTTCCTTGTGTTCTGCCGAGAATCAACCCCTCCCCCCTTCTTATAACTTAAATATAATTATTTAAACATTAAACTAATAAAATAAACCTATTTTCCATTTTCTTTTAAATCTAAATTAAAACAATTAATTTTTTAATCACTCAAAAGTCTCCCCCCCTCTAGATACATGACAAGTGTAAAGTAGAGGGGTCCCGCAAGCCACTTTTGTCATTTCGGACCCGAAATCGTCCGAAACGGACACGTTTTTCGAAACCGTCGGAACCGTGATGTTTCGCTAAATTTTAGCTTTCATATGAACCTAATATCCATAGTATTACAATTCCAACTTAAAATGGCTCAAATAGTAGTCCTCGGTGACTCTCGGGTCAAAATTTGGTCAAATCGCGAATTATTAAATTTTCATCCATTTTTCACAAAATTGACCCAAATTGACCCAAATTGACCGGGAGCGGTCCTTACAACCTTCCCTCCTTAAAGAATTTCGTCCGCGAAATTAAAATGTACCTCAAGAGTTGAATAGGTCTGGGTACTTCGTGCGAATCTCGTCCTCGCGTTCCCATGTCGACTCAGCTCCGTGATGCTGCCAAAGTACACGTACTAGCCGGATAGTCTTGCCACGCAAGACTTGCTCCCGTGAATCTACAATCAGCACCGGCTTCTCCTCGTATGAGACATCATCAGCAACCTCAACATCCGCCCACTCAATGACGTGAGAGGGGTCTGCGTGATACTTCCGCAGTTGGGAAACGTGGAAGACGTTATGCACATTTCCAAGCTGCGGTGGCAGAGCCAGACGGTAAGCAACTGCTCCGACTCTGCCTAACACCTCGAATGGCCCAATGTAGCGCGGGGCTAGCTTGCCTCCGCCGCGGCTAAACCGTATCAGTCCCTTCTTCGGACTCACCCTGAGAAATACGTGGTCACCAACTGCGAACTCAAGAGGTCGGCGCCGTCTGTCAGCATAACTCTTCTGCCGACTTTGTGCGGTCTTCAACCGCTCACGTATCAGTGCGACCTTCTCAGTCGTCTCTCGAACAAGTTCGGGACCGATCAAACTCTTGTCCCCCACTTCTGCCCAACACACGGGCGATCTACACGGCCTCCCATACAATGCTTCAAAAGGCGCCATCCCAATACTGGACTGGAAGCTATTGTTGTAGGCGAACTCGACCAACGGTAGATGGTCTTCCCACGAGCCTCTGAAATCTAATACGCATGCACGCAGCATGTCCTCCAAAATCTGGATAGTGCGCTCTGACTGGCCGTCTGTCTGAGGGTGGTATGCTGTACTCAGTAGGACCTCAGTACCCAAAGCCGTCTGAAGACTCGGCCAGAACCTGGAAGTGAATCGAGGATCCCTATCAGACACTATCGATACGGGAACTCCGTGGAGACGGACGATCTCACGGATGTATAGGGTGCTCAACACGTCGACTGAGTCAGTCATCCTCATGGGCAGGAAATGGGCCGACTTCGTCAACCGATCGACCACTACCCATACTGCATCACGCCCCTTCGGCGATCTCGGTAAACCACTCACGAAATCCATCGTGACGTGCTCCCACTTCCACTGAGCAATGGGCAGGGGCTGCAACAAACCAGAGGGACGCTGATGCTCGGCCTTCACCTGCTGACAGGTAAGGCATCTCGATACGTACTCCGCGACCGCTCTCCGCATTCCGCTCCACCAGAAATAACGTCTGATGTCGCGGTACATCTTAGTGCCACCAGGGTGCACCGTAAGACGCGAATGATGTGACTCTCGTAGCACGTCGTCTCTACAGCTACGTGGCACAAACAACCCTCCTCGGTACCGCAAACCCCAATCTGCGCTCTGCTCCCAACCCTCTGCGTCAATGCCGTCAGCAACCCTCGCCCGGATCGCCGTTGCTTCGGCATCCTCACACTGCGCCTCCAAAACTCGGGCAAGTAGTGTGGGCCGCGCCACCAACGAGCACATAGATACACGATCTGTTACCTCCTCTAGCTCAAGCCCAAACGTGCCAAGCTCTCCCATCATGTCCCACTCCCGGACTGCTATGCTAGCAAGGCAATGGATCGACTTCCTACTCAGGGCGTCGGCGACCACGTTCGCCTTGCCCGGGTGATAGAGTAGCTCAAAGTCGTAATCATCAAGTAGCTCCATCCATCGCCGCTGGCGCATATTCAGGTCTTTCTGGGTAAAGATATATCTGAGACTCTTATGGTCCGAGAAAACCTGAAATCCCTCACCGTACAGATAATAGCGCCAGATCTTCAGTGCGAACACGACTGCTGCCAACTCCAAGTCGTGTGTAGGATAGTTGCGCTCGTGCGTCTTCAGCTGCCTGGAGCCATAAGCAACTACCCTACCTGTCTGCATCAATACACAGCCTAGTCCCTCACCGGACGCGTCGCAATAAATCTCATAGCCAATTCCGCGTTCTGGCACTATCAACACTGGAGCGGTAGTCAGGCGAGCCTTCAGCTCTGTAAATGAACGCTCACAGTCCTCAGTCCACGCAAACTTGACTCCCTTGCGCGTAAGGAAAGTCAAAGGCGCGGCTAGGCGCGCAAAGTCCTGTACGAACCGTCGATAATAACCCGCCAAACCCAAGAAGCTACGAATCTCGAAGACGTTCGTGGGCTGCGCCCACTTCGAGACCGCGTCGACCTTCGCCGGATCGACCAGTATGCCGTCGGCCGAAACGACATGTCCGAGGAACTTCACCTCGGCGAGCCAAAACTCGCACTTCTCCAGGTTGGCATACAACTGATGCGTGCGCAGTAAAGTCAAGACAGCCCTCAAATGCACCACATGCGCTTCCTCACTCTGAGAGTAGACCAGGATGTCGTCTACGAAAACCACTACAAACTGATCTAAGAACGGCCGGAATATGCGGTTCATTAGATCCATGAACGCTGCAGGCGCGTTTGTCAACCCGAAGGGCATTACTAGGAACTCGTAATGCCCATACCGCGTCCGAAACGCGGTCTTTGCGACGTCCTCCTCTCGGACTCGCAACTGGTGGTATCCCGAACGTAGATCGATCTTCGAAAAGCACGTCGACCCTCTCAACTGGTCGAATAGATCGTCGATTCTCGGCATCGGGTACCGGTTCTTCACCGTGACCCGGTTCAGTTTCCGGTAATCTATGCACATCCTCAGCGCTCCACCCTTCTTCTTCACGAAGAGTGCTGGCGCTCCCCACGGTGATGTGCTCGGACGTATAAACCCCTTTTCTCGGAGTTCTTCGAGCTGAGTCTTCAGCTCGGTCAGTTCTGCTGGCGCGAATCTGTAAGGCGCTACTGATATCGGCGCCGTCCCCGGCATCAGGTCGATCCTGAATTCTACCTCGCGAACTGGCGGCAACCCACTCAACTCCTCGGGAAAGACCTCTGGAAACTCGCATACTACTCGCGGTAACTCTCGGCTCTGCACGATCGACACCTCATCAACGGTGTATAATGCCGATAGGAGAATTCCGCTCTTGCTGCCCAGCGAACACGAAACGGTCGTGCTGCCTGCTGACACTGTCACCCGTCGCCGATAACAGTCGATGTACGCACGGTACCTCGCAAGCCAATCCATGCCTAAGATCACGTCGAAGGCAGTCATACCCAGCACGATTAGGTCACAAAGGAAAGAAAGGTCTGCTACTCTAACTTCGCAGGCTCGGCACACTCTAGTCAACACAACCTCACCTCCGACTGGTGTGTCAAGGCACAGAGGTGGACTCAACGGCTCACTGCTTAGCCCCAGCATCTCAGCACAAGCAGCAGAAATAAAGGAATGCGATGCGCCCGTATCGAACAGAAATGACGCCCAAGAGTTATATAACAGTAACGTACCGTGAGCGACCGAAGGGTCTGGGGACGGTCCTGCAGCACGTGAGTCGCCGACAGCATACACTCTGCCTTGCGGCGCCTGCGCTCCCTGTCTCGGAGCTGACGCGCCAGACGCCGGCTGTGCGGACCTCAACTGCTGCCTCGGAACTGGTGCGCTCGTAGATGGCTGCGAAAATCTCAACGGCTGGCCCTGACGCTGGCGAGCCTGCGGCGACTGTGCCGTGTGCGACTGCTGCGGTCGCTGCACTGACGTTCCCCCACCCTGACCGGGGCATTCCCTAGCTATGTGTCCTGTCTGGCCACATAGGTAGCACCTAACCTCGCTGCCGCTCGGTCGACTCCCCTGACTGAACCGACTACTCGTCGCCGGTAGTGCTGTGGGTCCTCTATTGCGCGGGCAATCGCGCCTCATATGGCCTGGCTGCTGGCAGAGAAAACATACTGGCCTCTGGTCTGCAACGACGGGCCCCACTGATGCCACTGAACCCGACTGTCTCGGTCCGCTAAACTGAGACTGTGGTCTGAAAGACCCCACGATCCTCTGCCTCCTCGAGTCTCGGGACTCGGACAGACCTGCGACGCTGCTCGGTCGCGGTCTACTCTCACGGGCTCTCGCGGCCTCCCTAATACCTCGCTCTACGGCCACTACCGTGTCGACCAGCTCAGAGTACACTCGAATCCTCAGGGCGAGGACTCGATCCAGAATCGAGGTCCTAAGTCCCCTCTCAAACCTCCTGCATCGGTGAGCCTCAGTCACCACCATCTCTGGTGCAAAGCGAGACAACGTCGTAAACCTAGCCTCGTACTCTGCCACCGACAAACCATCCTGTCGCAGTTCCAGGAACTGCTGCTGTCGCTCCTCCCTGGCAGACTCCGGAAAGTACTGCTCCAGGAAGACCGTCTCGAATACTCGGTAGTCACCCCCGACTCGGTCCTGCACGCGCCTCCACCAATGGTAGGCGTTGTCCTTCAGCTGATGAGCTGCAAAGGACACCCTGGTGTGCTCGTCCATGATCCCGGACGTGTCCAGGTTCCGCGTAATCTGATCCAGCCATCGCTCCGCCATATCAGGGTCTGGCTCCCCGTAGAATGAGGGTGTATCCAACCTCAGAAAATCCCTCAGCGCATGTGCCGTATGGCCCTCGGCCTGAACGGACCTCGCTGGAATAGTAGTAGCAGTAGTCGGCGGAGTCTGCGGGGCTGGCGATGCAGACTCTCTCTGCGCAATGATTGCCACTAAACTCTGCACTGTGCGGGTCAGCTCTCCTAGAATGGCCGCAGTAGGTGGGTCCGCAACTGGCGGAACGTTGGGCGGAACCATCGATGGTCCCGTGTCGTTCCTCCGATCCTCCCCAGCGGGAGCTGCCGGTCCACCCGTCGCCTCAACTGGCTCGACGGTGGGCGGTTGCGTCGGCAATCCGGCCGACCTACCTCTCCTAGGTCTAGGTGCCATGTCGTATGTATCTACTGCACAAATACACGTACACACTCAGTTCCAGAACTCACAACACAACGAGCACGCTCATTATACGGGCGTTCATATACTCTGGACACACATGTCTACAAACAACGTATTATCATACATATTTCACATGCTCGCAATCAACATATGCTCACACAATCACCACACATGGCATCACACAACCTACCACAGTCACAATCACCCCGCATACTTAGCTACATCTCGCATTTTAAAACTTATTCAACATGTAAGATTTTTTTTTTTTTTGAACATGACTAGTAAGGTCAACATCAATTTCGAACTTGCCCATATTTTCAACAATTTCCCTTTTCAATCACAAAACCCCATTTTGATATCACGTCGTCACAACCCGGTCCAGGCGTCCCCGAACTAAGAGGTAACGATCGGACATCACTACCGTCACGTTTGACCCAGGGGCGCCCCTGAGTCAAGTCGCGACGGTGAAAATATCTCACGGAAAAATCACGCACGATTTCTGACCTTGCACAACCAACACACGACAGGAGCCTAATGGACTAACTCTACCCACCTAGTTGACGTACGGCTAGAGGTGTTAAACCTAACCTCTGATACCAAACTGTCACGCCCCAAATTCGGTAGAGACCGAGCCCGGAACGCGAACGAGGAATCAGTGTCCGAAACAACTGAAACAATAATAGTAACCAAATAAAAAGAACACAAATACAATGAACCGCGAATTTTATAACTGCTCAAAAGAATATACAACACGAGTCAGAGACTCAAAGTATGATCAAGAAACAACAAAACGTCGACACTAAATTGTACGTCAACTAACACGCCCAAAACAACCCGGACTCTCCAGCTCCTCCAGCTTCGAGATGTCCTCCTATCCACAATCACGATCCTCACCTGTCTGCAGGAAGAGTAGCAGGGGGTGAGCATTTACGCTCACCGCAACGGATACCCGACTGACAACGGCATACAAGTAATTGACAGGGTGATACATAAGCACAGTTCGAAAAAGATCAATAGTAAAACTCAACCATTATCCAAACATTTCGTCTCATTCTCAATACTCAAATCATCACACAATCAACCAAGCAACATCAATCAAACAAACCTTTCACTCAAGGAAAGGCAACAATCCGGGTACTTCGTCGAGTCCATCTTGCCAAACACGCACGGTGTTGGACAAGGTCTACACGACCAGGTGATGCAACCTATAACACGCCAGTTTACAGTCGCAAGCTGTCTGGGCCTGGTCTGCCTCCCACTTTTCGATAGCTAGTCGTAGGCGTGAAACCTCTTCGCGGCCGCCAGTTTACAGTGGCTAGCTGTCTGGGCCTGGTCTGCCCCCCACTTCTTCGATTGCTAATCGAAAGGCGTGGACGCCTCTTCGCGGCATGGATGGAGAAGCGCGGTAAGAGCGCAAATCTACCCCACCCGAACGGAGATCACGGACGTATCTTTCCCACCTGGGCGTCAACCAGCAACAAACACAAACCACCACGCACACTGGGCTCCCGCCCGTAACCAACATCCACACACACTGGGCTCCCGCCCGTAACCATCATCCACAAAACATTTCAACCACAGGAGAGAAATAATCAACTCAAGTCATTTCGATTTACATGTTAAGGCACAACATCTTCAAACACATCAAATCGCATTTACCATTTACTCACAATACAGTTCAACCATAGTGAAGAATATACTCAACTCAAATCATTTCAATTTACATGTTAAGGCACGACATCTTCAAACACGTCATATCACAATTTACCATTACTCACAATTGAACAAGCATAACACATTCAAACCAAACGCAATGAGTAAAGCGGTAACACCCCCAATAAAGCATACAGCGGAATGGCACGTCGCTGTAGTATAATCAACCTATAGACACAACCGGTGCCCACATGCAATTCTACACATACATATACTAAGAACACAAAAGGTGCCCACATGCAATTACTAGTAACTTTCCCAAGTCATGTACGGATATACGGCTACTTTTCCCTACCTCGATAATTATCCAATGTTAGCTCCAAGTCTCTCGCGACACCACGTCTAAATCCTTCCCTTTCCACGAGCGATGGAAGAATCTAATAACGACAAACGCACAAACTTTAGCAATTGATCGAAGTCCGATTCTAACGAAACTAACGCCCAAGTACACCCCAATGAGTCCCGATCACTCCAATACTTCCTAATTACACCGAGTTGCCAAAAAGGACCCGGAACGGCCCAATTCGCGCACTTTCCCGAATCTGCCCGGAAACGCTAAAATGACCTCGGGACCCCGAAAAATTCCATTTTTGCATCAACAAATCATAATTATATTCAAGGGGTCCAACGCAATCGACGGAACCAAATTCCGACGCCCGAGCGACTCAATCCCGTCATTAAGGTTCCTCAAATAATAAATAATCTTTTCCCACAATTCAATTCCAACAATTCTCAAATTTATTCTACGCGCATAATTAAATTCGAGATCACCAATAAAATTGACGGAATTACGTTCCGACTTCCGGGGGATTTAATCTCGACTTTAAAGTTTAGCGAAACAAACACATTTTAGCCAAATTAATTCCAATTTCTTCCAAAGTCACGAATTAGTGTTCTAGGGATTTTCCGGGATTGCATAACACGTAAAAACCCGAACTCCGGGCACGCGGGCCCCACCTCCGGTGACCGGCCGGAGCTCCGGCGAGCTCCCGGTCACCGGACAAACCTCCCGTTTGTCTCAAAACGCTCCAAATTACCCCCTTAACACTAATCCAACCTCAATCAAACCATATTCCACAACTCCATAAATCCAAACTCAAGGAAATGAGAATCCAAAACATACCTCTTGTAGCCCACGTCGAGGAGAACCCGAATACGCAAAAATCAAGACGTTTGGACGGTCGGAACGTCGGGAAATCGCCACAATCTTTTCTCTTCTTCTTCCTTCTTTCTTCTTTCTCTTTCTCTTTCTCTTTCTCTTTCCTTGTGTTCTGCCGAGAATCAACCCCTCCCCCCTTCTTATAACTTAAATATAATTATTTAAACATTAAACTAATAAAATAAACCTATTTTCCATTTTCTTTTAAATCTAAATTAAAACAATTAATTTTTTAATCACTCAAAAGTCTCCCCCCCTCTAGATACATGACAAGTGTAAAGTAGAGGGGTCCCGCAAGCCACTTTTGTCATTTCGGACCCGAAATCGTCCGAAACGGACACGTTTTTCGAAACCGTCGGAACCGTGATGTTTCGCTAAATTTTAGCTTTCATATGAACCTAATATCCATAGTATTACAATTCCAACTTAAAATGGCTCAAATAGTAGTCCTCGGTGACTCTCGGGTCAAAATTTGGTCAAATCGCGAATTATTAAATTTTCATCCATTTTTCACAAAATTGACCCAAATTGACCCAAATTGACCGGGAGCGGTCCTTACAACCTTCCCTCCTTAAAGAATTTCGTCCGCGAAATTAAAATGTACCTCAAGAGTTGAATAGGTCTGGGTACTTCGTGCGAATCTCGTCCTCGCGTTCCCATGTCGACTCAGCTCCGTGATGCTGCCAAAGTACACGTACTAGCCGGATAGTCTTGCCACGCAAGACTTGCTCCCGTGAATCTACAATCAGCACCGGCTTCTCCTCGTATGAGACATCATCAGCAACCTCAACATCCGCCCACTCAATGACGTGAGAGGGGTCTGCGTGATACTTCCGCAGTTGGGAAACGTGGAAGACGTTATGCACATTTCCAAGCTGCGGTGGCAGAGCCAGACGGTAAGCAACTGCTCCGACTCTGCCTAACACCTCGAATGGCCCAATGTAGCGCGGGGCTAGCTTGCCTCCGCCGCGGCTAAACCGTATCAGTCCCTTCTTCGGACTCACCCTGAGAAATACGTGGTCACCAACTGCGAACTCAAGAGGTCGGCGCCGTCTGTCAGCATAACTCTTCTGCCGACTTTGTGCGGTCTTCAACCGCTCACGTATCAGTGCGACCTTCTCAGTCGTCTCTCGAACAAGTTCGGGACCGATCAAACTCTTGTCCCCCACTTCTGCCCAACACACGGGCGATCTACACGGCCTCCCATACAATGCTTCAAAAGGCGCCATCCCAATACTGGACTGGAAGCTATTGTTGTAGGCGAACTCGACCAACGGTAGATGGTCTTCCCACGAGCCTCTGAAATCTAATACGCATGCACGCAGCATGTCCTCCAAAATCTGGATAGTGCGCTCTGACTGGCCGTCTGTCTGAGGGTGGTATGCTGTACTCAGTAGGACCTCAGTACCCAAAGCCGTCTGAAGACTCGGCCAGAACCTGGAAGTGAATCGAGGATCCCTATCAGACACTATCGATACGGGAACTCCGTGGAGACGGACGATCTCACGGATGTATAGGGTGCTCAACACGTCGACTGAGTCAGTCATCCTCATGGGCAGGAAATGGGCCGACTTCGTCAACCGATCGACCACTACCCATACTGCATCACGCCCCTTCGGCGATCTCGGTAAACCACTCACGAAATCCATCGTGACGTGCTCCCACTTCCACTGAGCAATGGGCAGGGGCTGCAACAAACCAGAGGGACGCTGATGCTCGGCCTTCACCTGCTGACAGGTAAGGCATCTCGATACGTACTCCGCGACCGCTCTCCGCATTCCGCTCCACCAGAAATAACGTCTGATGTCGCGGTACATCTTAGTGCCACCAGGGTGCACCGTAAGACGCGAATGATGTGACTCTCGTAGCACGTCGTCTCTACAGCTACGTGGCACAAACAACCCTCCTCGGTACCGCAAACCCCAATCTGCGCTCTGCTCCCAACCCTCTGCGTCAATGCCGTCAGCAACCCTCGCCCGGATCGCCGTTGCTTCGGCATCCTCACACTGCGCCTCCAAAACTCGGGCAAGTAGTGTGGGCCGCGCCACCAACGAGCACATAGATACACGATCTGTTACCTCCTCTAGCTCAAGCCCAAACGTGCCAAGCTCTCCCATCATGTCCCACTCCCGGACTGCTATGCTAGCAAGGCAATGGATCGACTTCCTACTCAGGGCGTCGGCGACCACGTTCGCCTTGCCCGGGTGATAGAGTAGCTCAAAGTCGTAATCATCAAGTAGCTCCATCCATCGCCGCTGGCGCATATTCAGGTCTTTCTGGGTAAAGATATATCTGAGACTCTTATGGTCCGAGAAAACCTGAAATCCCTCACCGTACAGATAATAGCGCCAGATCTTCAGTGCGAACACGACTGCTGCCAACTCCAAGTCGTGTGTAGGATAGTTGCGCTCGTGCGTCTTCAGCTGCCTGGAGCCATAAGCAACTACCCTACCTGTCTGCATCAATACACAGCCTAGTCCCTCACCGGACGCGTCGCAATAAATCTCATAGCCAATTCCGCGTTCTGGCACTATCAACACTGGAGCGGTAGTCAGGCGAGCCTTCAGCTCTGTAAATGAACGCTCACAGTCCTCAGTCCACGCAAACTTGACTCCCTTGCGCGTAAGGAAAGTCAAAGGCGCGGCTAGGCGCGCAAAGTCCTGTACGAACCGTCGATAATAACCCGCCAAACCCAAGAAGCTACGAATCTCGAAGACGTTCGTGGGCTGCGCCCACTTCGAGACCGCGTCGACCTTCGCCGGATCGACCAGTATGCCGTCGGCCGAAACGACATGTCCGAGGAACTTCACCTCGGCGAGCCAAAACTCGCACTTCTCCAGGTTGGCATACAACTGATGCGTGCGCAGTAAAGTCAAGACAGCCCTCAAATGCACCACATGCGCTTCCTCACTCTGAGAGTAGACCAGGATGTCGTCTACGAAAACCACTACAAACTGATCTAAGAACGGCCGGAATATGCGGTTCATTAGATCCATGAACGCTGCAGGCGCGTTTGTCAACCCGAAGGGCATTACTAGGAACTCGTAATGCCCATACCGCGTCCGAAACGCGGTCTTTGCGACGTCCTCCTCCCGGACTCGCAACTGGTGGTATCCCGAACGTAGATCGATCTTCGAAAAGCACGTCGACCCTCTCAACTGGTCGAATAGATCGTCGATTCTCGGCATCGGGTACCGGTTCTTCACCGTGACCCGGTTCAGTTTCCGGTAATCTATGCACATCCTCAGCGCTCCACCCTTCTTCTTCACGAAGAGTGCTGGCGCTCCCCACGGTGATGTGCTCGGACGTATAAACCCCTTTTCTCGGAGTTCTTCGAGCTGAGTCTTCAGCTCGGTCAGTTCTGCTGGCGCGAATCTGTAAGGCGCTACTGATATCGGCGCCGTCCCCGGCATCAGGTCGATCCTGAATTCTACCTCGCGAACTGGCGGCAACCCACTCAACTCCTCGGGAAAGACCTCTGGAAACTCGCATACTACTCGCGGTAACTCTCGGCTCTGCACGATCGACACCTCATCAACGGTGTATAATGCCGATAGGAGAATTCCGCTCTTGCTGCCCAGCGAACACGAAACGGTCGTGCTGCCTGCTGACACTGTCACCCGTCGCCGATAACAGTCGATGTACGCACGGTACCTCGCAAGCCAATCCATGCCTAAGATCACGTCGAAGGCAGTCATACCCAGCACGATTAGGTCACAAAGGAAAGAAAGGTCTGCTACTCTAACTTCGCAGGCTCGGCACACTCTAGTCAACACAACCTCACCTCCGACTGGTGTGTCAAGGCACAGAGGTGGACTCAACGGCTCACTGCTTAGCCCCAGCATCTCAGCACAAGCAGCAGAAATAAAGGAATGCGATGCGCCCGTATCGAACAGAAATGACGCCCAAGAGTTATATAACAGTAACGTACCGTGAGCGACCGAAGGGTCTGGGGACGGTCCTGCAGCACGTGAGTCGCCGACAGCATACACTCTGCCTTGCGGCGCCTGCGCTCCCTGTCTCGGAGCTGACGCGCCAGACGCCGGCTGTGCGGACCTCAACTGCTGCCTCGGAACTGGTGCGCTCGTAGATGGCTGCGAAAATCTCAACGGCTGGCCCTGACGCTGGCGAGCCTGCGGCGACTGTGCCGTGTGCGACTGCTGCGGTCGCTGCACTGACGTTCCCCCACCCTGACCGGGGCATTCCCTAGCTATGTGTCCTGTCTGGCCACATAGGTAGCACCTAACCTCGCTGCCGCTCGGTCGACTCCCCTGACTGAACCGACTACTCGTCGCCGGTAGTGCTGTGGGTCCTCTATTGCGCGGGCAATCGCGCCTCATATGGCCTGGCTGCTGGCAGAGAAAACATACTGGCCTCTGGTCTGCAACGACGGGCCCCACTGATGCCACTGAACCCGACTGTCTCGGTCCGCTAAACTGAGACTGTGGTCTGAAAGACCCCACGATCCTCTGCCTCCTCGAGTCTCGGGACTCGGACAGACCTGCGACGCTGCTCGGTCGCGGTCTACTCTCACGGGCTCTCGCGGCCTCCCTAATACCTCGCTCTACGGCCACTACCGTGTCGACCAGCTCAGAGTACACTCGAATCCTCAGGGCGAGGACTCGATCCAGAATCGAGGTCCTAAGTCCCCTCTCAAACCTCCTGCATCGGTGAGCCTCAGTCACCACCATCTCTGGTGCAAAGCGAGACAACGTCGTAAACCTAGCCTCGTACTCTGCCACCGACAAACCATCCTGTCGCAGTTCCAGGAACTGCTGCTGTCGCTCCTCCCTGGCAGACTCCGGAAAGTACTGCTCCAGGAAGACCGTCTCGAATACTCGGTAGTCACCCCCGACTCGGTCCTGCACGCGCCTCCACCAATGGTAGGCGTTGTCCTTCAGCTGATGAGCTGCAAAGGACACCCTGGTGTGCTCGTCCATGATCCCGGACGTGTCCAGGTTCCGCGTAATCTGATCCAGCCATCGCTCCGCCATATCAGGGTCTGGCTCCCCGTAGAATGAGGGTGTATCCAACCTCAGAAAATCCCTCAGCGCATGTGCCGTATGGCCCTCGGCCTGAACGGACCTCGCTGGAATAGTAGTAGCAGTAGTCGGCGGAGTCTGCGGGGCTGGCGATGCAGACTCTCTCTGCGCAATGATTGCCACTAAACTCTGCACTGTGCGGGTCAGCTCTCCTAGAATGGCCGCAGTAGGTGGGTCCGCAACTGGCGGAACGTTGGGCGGAACCATCGATGGTCCCGTGTCGTTCCTCCGATCCTCCCCAGCGGGAGCTGCCGGTCCACCCGTCGCCTCAACTGGCTCGACGGTGGGCGGTTGCGTCGGCAATCCGGCCGACCTACCTCTCCTAGGTCTAGGTGCCATGTCGTATGTATCTACTGCACAAATACACGTACACACTCAGTTCCAGAACTCACAACACAACGAGCACGCTCATTATACGGGCGTTCATATACTCTGGACACACATGTCTACAAACAACGTATTATCATACATATTTCACATGCTCGCAATCAACATATGCTCACACAATCACCACACATGGCATCACACAACCTACCACAGTCACAATCACCCCGCATACTTAGCTACATCTCGCATTTTAAAACTTATTCAACATGTAAGATTTTTTTTTTTTTTGAACATGACTAGTAAGGTCAACATCAATTTCGAACTTGCCCATATTTTCAACAATTTCCCTTTTCAATCACAAAACCCCATTTTGATATCACGTCGTCACAACCCGGTCCAGGCGTCCCCGAACTAAGAGGTAACGATCGGACATCACTACCGTCACGTTTGACCCAGGGGCGCCCCTGAGTCAAGTCGCGACGGTGAAAATATCTCACGGAAAAATCACGCACGATTTCTGACCTTGCACAACCAACACACGACAGGAGCCTAATGGACTAACTCTACCCACCTAGTTGACGTACGGCTAGAGGTGTTAAACCTAACCTCTGATACCAAACTGTCACGCCCCAAATTCGGTAGAGACCGAGCCCGGAACGCGAACGAGGAATCAGTGTCCGAAACAACTGAAACAATAATAGTAACCAAATAAAAAGAACACAAATACAATGAACCGCGAATTTTATAACTGCTCAAAAGAATATACAACACGAGTCAGAGACTCAAAGTATGATCAAGAAACAACAAAACGTCGACACTAAATTGTACGTCAACTAACACGCCCAAAACAACCCGGACTCTCCAGCTCCTCCAGCTTCGAGATGTCCTCCTATCCACAATCACGATCCTCACCTGTCTGCAGGAAGAGTAGCAGGGGGTGAGCATTTACGCTCACCGCAACGGATACCCGACTGACAACGGCATACAAGTAATTGACAGGGTGATACATAAGCACAGTTCGAAAAAGATCAATAGTAAAACTCAACCATTATCCAAACATTTCGTCTCATTCTCAATACTCAAATCATCACACAATCAACCAAGCAACATCAATCAAACAAACCTTTCACTCAAGGAAAGGCAACAATCCGGGTACTTCGTCGAGTCCATCTTGCCAAACACGCACGGTGTTGGACAAGGTCTACACGACCAGGTGATGCAACCTATAACACGCCAGTTTACAGTCGCAAGCTGTCTGGGCCTGGTCTGCCTCCCACTTTTCGATAGCTAGTCGTAGGCGTGAAACCTCTTCGCGGCCGCCAGTTTACAGTGGCTAGCTGTCTGGGCCTGGTCTGCCCCCCACTTCTTCGATTGCTAATCGAAAGGCGTGGACGCCTCTTCGCGGCATGGATGGAGAAGCGCGGTAAGAGCGCAAATCTACCCCACCCGAACGGAGATCACGGACGTATCTTTCCCACCTGGGCGTCAACCAGCAACAAACACAAACCACCACGCACACTGGGCTCCCGCCCGTAACCAACATCCACACACACTGGGCTCCCGCCCGTAACCATCATCCACAAAACATTTCAACCACAGGAGAGAAATAATCAACTCAAGTCATTTCGATTTACATGTTAAGGCACAACATCTTCAAACACATCAAATCGCATTTACCATTTACTCACAATACAGTTCAACCATAGTGAAGAATATACTCAACTCAAATCATTTCAATTTACATGTTAAGGCACGACATCTTCAAACACGTCATATCACAATTTACCATTACTCACAATTGAACAAGCATAACACATTCAAACCAAACGCAATGAGTAAAGCGGTAACACCCCCAATAAAGCATACAGCGGAATGGCACGTCGCTGTAGTATAATCAACCTATAGACACAACCGGTGCCCACATGCAATTCTACACATACATATACTAAGAACACAAAAGGTGCCCACATGCAATTACTAGTAACTTTCCCAAGTCATGTACGGATATACGGCTACTTTTCCCTACCTCGATAATTATCCAATGTTAGCTCCAAGTCTCTCGCGACACCACGTCTAAATCCTTCCCTTTCCACGAGCGATGGAAGAATCTAATAACGACAAACGCACAAACTTTAGCAATTGATCGAAGTCCGATTCTAACGAAACTAACGCCCAAGTACACCCCAATGAGTCCCGATCACTCCAATACTTCCTAATTACACCGAGTTGCCAAAAAGGACCCGGAACGGCCCAATTCGCGCACTTTCCCGAATCTGCCCGGAAACGCTAAAATGACCTCGGGACCCCGAAAAATTCCATTTTTGCATCAACAAATCATAATTATATTCAAGGGGTCCAACGCAATCGACGGAACCAAATTCCGACGCCCGAGCGACTCAATCCCGTCATTAAGGTTCCTCAAATAATAAATAATCTTTTCCCACAATTCAATTCCAACAATTCTCAAATTTATTCTACGCGCATAATTAAATTCGAGATCACCAATAAAATTGACGGAATTACGTTCCGACTTCCGGGGGATTTAATCTCGACTTTAAAGTTTAGCGAAACAAACACATTTTAGCCAAATTAATTCCAATTTCTTCCAAAGTCACGAATTAGTGTTCTAGGGATTTTCCGGGATTGCATAACACGTAAAAACCCGAACTCCGGGCACGCGGGCCCCACCTCCGGTGACCGGCCGGAGCTCCGGCGAGCTCCCGGTCACCGGACAAACCTCCCGTTTGTCTCAAAACGCTCCAAATTACCCCCTTAACACTAATCCAACCTCAATCAAACCATATTCCACAACTCCATAAATCCAAACTCAAGGAAATGAGAATCCAAAACATACCTCTTGTAGCCCACGTCGAGGAGAACCCGAATACGCAAAAATCAAGACGTTTGGACGGTCGGAACGTCGGGAAATCGCCACAATCTTTTCTCTTCTTCTTCCTTCTTTCTTCTTTCTCTTTCTCTTTCTCTTTCTCTTTCTCTTTCCTTGTGTTCTGCCGAGAATCAACCCCTCCCCCCTTCTTATAACTTAAATATAATTATTTAAACATTAAACTAATAAAATAAACCTATTTTCCATTTTCTTTTAAATCTAAATTAAAACAATTAATTTTTTAATCACTCAAAAGTCTCCCCCCCTCTAGATACATGACAAGTGTAAAGTAGAGGGGTCCCGCAAGCCACTTTTGTCATTTCGGACCCGAAATCGTCCGAAACGGACACGTTTTTCGAAACCGTCGGAACCGTGATGTTTCGCTAAATTTTAGCTTTCATATGAACCTAATATCCATAGTATTACAATTCCAACTTAAAATGGCTCAAATAGTAGTCCTCGGTGACTCTCGGGTCAAAATTTGGTCAAATCGCGAATTATTAAATTTTCATCCATTTTTCACAAAATTGACCCAAATTGACCCAAATTGACCGGGAGCGGTCCTTACACCGGCCATGTTGGGCTTATTGGGCCCAAAATGGGCCCTTGTTCGGCCGGCCATGTCACCTCATGGACCGAGCCCAATGGGCTCGCCCATGTGGATTCGTGCCGTATCCAAAAGTCTGAAACCTAAAAGGAAAAGAGGCAAGTGGGAGCACGATATTTTGAGGCAATTTCATAATTATGAATTGTAAATTAAATAGGACTTTATTAGGGATAAAGATCCTAACCTCAAAGCCAATAAATATGTTGCTTCGCTTTCATGAAACTCTAAAGCGAGATTCGCAACATTAACAATCCCACCTAAGTACTCTAGATCTGATTATTGTCTAATTAGATCTGATTTGAGAAGAATAATTCTAGTAGATTATTCTTTGTCAAGTTTCGATCAAGACTTGCTCGTGTGGATACCGGTAGAGAGCGAATCCCGAAGGAGACGCTTTGGATCGATTCGTGAAGAACTTGTGCACTCTCAAAGAGGTAAATTGAAGATCTAACCTTTTCATCAATTAAGCTTAAATATGCAGTAGATCCTTGCTAGGGTTCGGGGTTAAGTTTTGTTGTTTACTTCCGCTGCGCATGAATAAGATCCCCCAAACCCCAATAGTGGTATCAGAGACGATCTACAATTTAAGTTTAATTGAATATTACATGTTAATATGTGATATTGTATGTATGATTATTTTGATTAGAATTGCATGATTAGGAGTAATCGAGATTGCATGAAATCGGATGAATAGAGATTCAACTAATTTGTGATCGGATTGAATAAGGAGTTTATTCAAGTAATTATGGTTCATAATTTCAAATGTATATGTTTAAACGTTATTCAAATCTGATTCGAATTAGACGAGATTTCCAGATCTGTTTTCGAACATAATCTGGAAATCTGGTCGTCACGGAAGTGACGATCGCCACAATGGTTGTGGTAATCGCCACATTAGATGTGACGATCTTCACCAATGTTGTGACGATGGCCACACCCTTGTGACAAAACTCACTAGTTGCGTTCCTTTGCCCTTAACTGATCATCGGTCGAATAATTATTAAAAGTCAATATTAATGAATAATTAATTGTTTCATAACATGATGTGTGATGAATCTCATTGCATGGTGCAAATATATTGCTTTCTTTAATGTCAAGAGTTTGTAATTAATTTGCGACATGTGTGTTGCTATTTAAAGTTTAAGGACTGTAATTTAAATATGGTATGTGTGTCGTTTCTTTTATTGTATTTATTTAAATTGATGCACCACTTGGAGCAACACAAAAGAAGTCAAAGATGGTGGTCTTAATGGTGGCCAATGCGACGGCAGATGGTGTACGGATCGTCACGAAGGGAGATTCGTTGATGGCACGAGAAGGAGAAGATTTCTCGGTGCACCAAGTGCACTTCACCCCTAGGATTGACCTTCGATCTTTATAGACCGACCCTATAAAGATCAACTTAGTTATGGGCTATGCTATGCATGTTTAATTTATACTTATTTAAATATGCATGAGAATGAATGTTTAAGTTGGTTTGAGGGCTATATATGATGAATTTAAAAGGATATGCATGATTAACAACTCGGTTAATTAATATGCATGTTAAAGAGAATTTAAAACATCTCTTAGCATTAGAAGAAAATCGAATGTTTTAAAAGAATAGTTTGTATGAGATACATAACTCTAAAAACATGACCTATCACTTAAAAAAACTTTCCCTAACTCATTTTCAAATTTGCATGATCTGTGCAAATCCGTGAAAATTAACGGAAGTGTCACTTAAGTGTTAGACGTTCGAGTTAACACGTTTAGGGGTGGACATGAGTCTAGAACCTGACCGAAACGGTCAAAAATCAGAGTGGACCGGACTGCTCGGTTCTCCGTTTTAAGAACCAGGGCTGAAATTATTACATATAGATCTCGATTTTTCAGTCTTGGTTCCGATTCGGATTCGGTCTCCAATTCTTTTGCCAAAATGCCCACCCTAAGCACGTTTGAAGTAACACTGTCATTAATTTGTACGGATTTGCATAGACAGTGCAAAAATAAGCATGAGTAAGAGTGATTTTTTGCAAAAATGAACATGAGTGAGGGATAGGTTTTGCAAACATACAGTGAAGGGAGAGTTTGTGCAAAAACATAATTACAGGGGGACTGTTTGCAATTTTCTTTAAAAAAATTAAGGAAAATCGCAAAAACACGCCTATACTATCACATTTTTGCAAGAACATGTCATGTAGTTTGTTAGTGACGAAAAATGTTGTGGAGTTTGTTTTTTTGCGCAAAATATGTGTTGATGATGAAATTATTCTTACCCTTACCTTTACCCTTAACATTAAGAATTATTTTTTAAAAAAACATAAATTATTTTAAACTTTTTCTGGAAATATATTTTAATTAAAATTTGTATGATCTAAACTTGTAATTTAATATTTTAGTCAAATTATTTTGATGTTAAAAATAATTTTTAAAGTTACTTTAAAAAATATATAAATCTTAATATTATGTGCAATTTCATCATTTGCATATAAATACACACATTTTGCACACACAAAAAAAAAATTTACAACACAATGACATGACATAATTATGTTGGTTTATATAAAGGAAACACACTTACAATAAAATGTGTTACATTAACCCAAGTTAAGTTACTTGTAGGGTAGCAATGACAACATGGTGGATTTGGGTCGGGTTTGGTCAAACTTGAATCTGCCAGGTACGAGTTTTCTCTAAAACTTGAAACTCGACCCGTAATTCAAACATGAATTTAATCAATATTTTTGTTATAATGCATGTAAATAAATAGATGTTATATTATATTAATTTAGGTTTTTTGTGTGAGTGGGTAAAATAAATTTAGGGTTTTCATTTTGTTGTGTAAGAAATTAATAAGTATATATAAGTTTTAAAAAATTTAAATTCTTACGGGTGTGAATCGAAATCGAATTGGGTACAGGTCGACCCACACCCGGTCCAAATCCCTAAAAATTCGGGTTTCACCTGTTTTGATCGCGACAAGTTCATTGTCGGGTTTGAATGTTTTTATCCATCCCTGAGTATGAACAACATACTTGAGATCACATACCAAGTTGTAAATACAAACACAATTGATGAAATGGTGTCGGGATCAATGAAGGAAGATTTTAATTAGGGGTAATTACAGATCAGTACACCCGTCGAAACCTCATTTCAGGATTAGTACCATAAGTTTGATTTTTTTTTCTCGGTCCCCTAAGTTTAAAACGTTAACACTTAAGGCAAAATTCTGTTAAATCTAACAACAATACTATTCTTATTTTTTTATTACCCAAAACTCCCTTAGTATAATTTATGTAAGGTATAATTATTTTATAAATGTAAATTTACCATTGTACCCCTCATTTGCATAACAAACTTAACTTACGTTCAAGGGTAACTTAGTATTTTTAAAAACAAAATAAAAAATAACAATAAATGCAATTGAAATTACTATAATGCCCCCTTCTTCAACCTACTTCAAACTATGTCTTTCCTCCATCTGTAAATATCTCTCTCGAAAGTGTAGAATTTCTAATTAAAACCTTACTGAAACCCTCAACATGTTCAATCTCCCAATAAATTAAAATCAAAACTTGCCACCAATTTTAAATCCATGAAACCATAAATTTACAGTATAAAATAACATGTATGGAATCATAAATTCAACAAAACAAAAGAATTATAGGTTTGGAGTTGGAGATTTGAATCAATTGCAAATTAAAAAAATTGAACAAATTGTAAATCTTAATTTTCTGATTAAAAAAAAAAGGGGTTTTCGTGTACATATAAAGAATCATGCGGCGAGTCTCCTTGGTCTGACTTCAAAAATCTTCTTCGGCGGCTGGTTGGAGGGTCTAACTCTAGCGAAGTTGCGGTGGACTATCTTGCGGTTGTGCATGTAGGCGAGGTCGATGAGGATCTGGTGGGCACCGTTGAAGCTTGGGCCGGACATGCTCATGCCCGAAGCCGAGCACTTCACCTACATCATGTCATTCCCGGTGTCGGCGACCAGGAGGAGGTTCTACGGCGTAGTGTCAATGGAAGAGGAGGTTCTGCTACGAGGAGGAGGTTTTGGTGGACCTGGATCTCGCTGTCATTCGAGGAGAATCTGGCGATACTCTTCACCACGTTTGGGTTGCGGCAGATCTGGCAACGCGCCGCCGTTCGGGAGGGGTTTTTGTGTACATATATAGAATCGTGCGACGAGTCTCCTTGGTCTGACTTCGAAAATCTTCTTCGGCGGCTGGTTGGAGGGTCTAACTCTAGCGATGTTGCGGTGGACTATCTTGCAGATGTGCATATAGGCGAGGTAGATGAGGATCTGGTGGGCACCATTGAAGCTTGGGCCGGACATGCTCATGCCCGAAGCCGAGCACTTCACCTACATCATGTCACTCCCGGTGTCGGCGAATAGGAGGAGGTTCTGCGGCGGAGTGTCAATGGAAGAGGAGGTTCCGCTACGAGGAGGAGGTTTTGGTGGACCTGGATCTCGCCGTCGTTCGAGGAGAATCTGGCAATACTCTTCACCACGTTTGGGTTGCGGCAGATCTGGCAACGCGCCGCCGTTCGGGAGGGGTTTTTGTGTACATATATAGAATCGTGCGACGAGTCTCCTTGGTCTGACTTCGAAAATCTTCTTCGGCGGCTGGTTGGAGGGTCTAACTCTAGCGATGTTGCGGTGGACTATCTTGCAGATGTGCATATAGGCGAGGTCGATGAGAATCTGGTGGGCACCATTGAAGCTTGGGCCGGACATGCTCATGCCCGAAGCCGAGCACTTCACCTACATCATGTCACTCCCGGTGTCGGCGAACAGGAGGAGGTTCTGCGGCGAAGTGTCAATGGAAGAGGAGGTTCCGCTACGAGGAGGAGGTTTTGGTGGACCTGGATCTCGCCGTCGTTCGAGGAGAATCTGGCAATACTCTTCACCACGTTTGGGTTGCGGCAGATCTGGCAACGCGCCGCCATTCGGGAGGGGTTGGAGTGATACGGTCCGCCGCCGTTCACTGACGCGCCGCCAGACTGATATTTGGACTGGTACGGTCCTTTCATATCGGAGCACGAGCCAGAGGGAGACGAAAAGTTACTTGCCGGCGTGGGAGGAGTTTATTTGAACGTAGATTGTGAAAGACACAGAGAAATGGGTAATGGGAGAGAGAGGGGTAGGTTAGATAATGATAGGGTTGAAGAAGAGGTTAGTAATGGAATTTCATAGGTTAATTTTATTTTTTTTAATTATTTTATTTCTTTAACTTGAAAAGACAGATTTCTCGTCTTTCATTAGTGCAATGAGTTATTCAATTAGGGGTAAAATGGTAGTTTCACAATTATTCTAATAAGATTGAAAATTATATAGAAAGGGCATTTTGGACTTACAAACAACATCGGTTAAATCTAACATAAAAATGAACTTTTAAGTGTAACGTAATGAAATCAAACTTGGGGTAGCAATCCTGAAATGAAGATTCGACAAGTGTACTGATCTGTAATCACCCCTAATT
The DNA here is from genome assembly GCA_963920655.1 of Geranium rotundifolium. NCBI lineage: Eukaryota > Viridiplantae > Streptophyta > Magnoliopsida > Geraniales > Geraniaceae > Geranium > Geranium rotundifolium. The sequence goes on from OY987320.1 coordinate 1,704,756, forward strand.
AAATAACTCATTGTAATTTCCGGTACACATAATCTGAGTCACCATAGTTGACGAAGATGTGGAAACTAATTGTATCTGTTGGTGAAAACGGGGCAATGCAAATTTGGTATCATCCTCCCTCGGCCACCTTGTTTTACCCTGCCCTAGCTGAACGATACCAATAGTGTATTAGCTTTTAGAAGTGACCAAAATTCCACACATTCTAAGGATGCTTGCTGCATTATCATGTACTACTATTTTAGGAGAGGCTTGTCAAAACTAGACCTAGGCAGCACAACTATTCAATGTGTGGCCCAACCCAGCCACTCAGTAATACACAATGTTCTGGTTACATGATAGGGCGTAATTATGACAAATGAACATGATGAAAATGAACCAACCGATCACTTACACGCCAGGCCATCATGTACCGCAATGGACTTGCAACGTATGGACTCATTAGTTTTGAGGTGGACCCTACACAACCCTAGAGTAGCCTAGCCTGCCATGATTGTGCCCACCAATTTTCGCCCAAATTAGGGTATAAGTATTTACCCAATCACAAGTAATCATTGGTTAACCTGATTTTCGTACTGATGTGTAAATTTAACATTTATTATATTAGAGAAAACAGATGCAAATGTGTATTTTTTATAATAAAAAAAAATGTCTCTAAAATTCAGACTCAAAATTATTTTATTTCAAAATTTAAAAATAAATAAAGAATTTTTTATTTTTATCTCCTAATTAAAATTTGTAAACTAAAATTTTGTAATTAAAATTTAGTGTTAATTAAAATTTACCCATATTATAATGACACATTTTACACTTTACTACAATTACAATAAAAAAAGTTTAATCTCAAGTCAGTTACTTACGTTTTATAGCTTTACTTTAACACTATTTGAATTTTGAAGGAAAACCTAATTTTTTTTAAAAAAGAAAAAAATACCTTTGAATCAATTTAAAATCAATTCAGTATGGTTTGGCTCGGACTTGTATTAAAATAAAATTGAGATATGGTCTGAATAATTGGACCGCTTCGACTAAATCTCAATTCTAGTTTGGGCAATCTCAAGCTTCAGTCTCAAACCTTGAACATTTGATTGATCCCATAGATAGGCCAATCTCAATCATGTTATTATCTTCTACACACACTTTATTTATCTTTGAAATAAACTTCACCTAGCTTTGCGTCTTGAACATGGACTCAAAGTTCATGAAATTTGGTAACTTTCTTGTCTGCAGATTCATAAACTTCGTCTGTGCCAAGTTAGAAGCGCGATCTCGAAGAGGCTCTTATCATCTAGAATCGAACCATCGCAGCAATCAGGGTTATAATATGAACATTTCAGAGCTTCTTAAGGCTTGTTTTTGGAGGAATTGATGAAAAGAGTTGATAAAATCATAGCTGAACTGGTTAAGAAAAGGGAGAAGGACCCAAAAACCCAATAAAAGGCTAAAATCAGTAGTGAGATTGGAACAATAAAAGAAAAAACCCAAGTTTGTGGATTTCTCAAGAAATTTAAGGAGCTGCCTATCAAATTTGGTTAGAGACTTTTCACAAACACCTTGTGTGCATACTTAAAACAAGAGAAAACTTCATATACCTCCACTGTACTTTACATGATTTTCACTTAACTCCCTGAATTTGACTAATGTTTCACTTAGCCCCAACTCCGTTAGTTTGCTGACAAAAAATCTAAAATGCCCTTAAATATCCACTAAAATTTTAAATATTTGCCATTAATTCTCTCTCTTTAATCTTATGCACTCTCTATCCTTTCAAGCTCGAATTTTAGAATTTCACAGACCAAAACACAAATGAACTACAAAACTCATCCAATTTCGTGACAAACAAAAGGTCGCACTATTTCACCCAAATTCATGCGATATTTCACAAAGTCGTGCTTGTTGTAGAACGTGTGCGTCACAAGTCCATGCATAGATAACCCTAGAACTCTTATTGACAAATACAATGTAGAATTAACCATATCCATATCTAAGCAACAATTAGAGATTCAGCTGCCAGAAAATACCCAACTTATAATTCAACAGGAGGAACTTACACTTAGTTGATGCATCAGTATAATTCAACAAGATTCATAAAATGTATAAAAGAAAAGGCTGAGACCCTTACTTCACTTTTCCCAGCAACCAACCAACCCAAATATAATTATGTATAAAACCCAGAAAGCAAAGTTATCCAGTTTCCTTCTACTCATACAGTTCACGATCTCTTCATGGGATGGAGAGCCAGAGTTGCAGACAGAGGAGCGAGGAGGGCATGGAGCAGACTTATCACGATAGATTTAGGGTACATCTGGGTCATCAGGAACGGCCGAATTTTCAAAGATGAGGAGCGATCACCTAGAGAGGCTCTCAGACTACTTCAGATGCGTTCTTATACTTTGGTGCAGGCAGACGAGGGGCAGGACATCCAGGCTTGGACGGGGGAGCGCACTTTAGTCAACTTGTTTGACCCACTTTCTTGGAAAATCATACAAGAAATAAAAAACAACTCCTCTGGGTTTTATCAGCGTGTCACAGTCTCTGCCATCGGGTTATTCATCAATAGACCTCCGCCCACGGTGGCGACACGGTTTTTCAGTCGATTTAGAAGAGATCGAACAACTTGAAAATACATGGTGTTAATGAAGTGGCGCGGCACACCTTTCAGATCTCGAAGTAAAAGCTCGGCTTCTCCATCGTTTTAGCTCTAGAAAACATGAACGGCGGCGAGTTGTTGATGTCGAAGCAAGTGACGAGGAGATTCTTATATGTGTCCCTCAATGTCAACACCTTATTGTCCGAAGGAGCAAATCAGGTCAACGAGAACGAAATTGATTCCGGTCACGATATCGAAGAAATCGGAGACTCTGACTTTGGAAAATTTTGAAACATAACACCAAAAGAGAGAGAAATTGAAACGTCTGACTCGCTGAGATGATTTGGTGATGAATACAAGGGAGTTTATGCCATTTTCCCAAAAAAGAGCACACATGTGTTGGTAACGTGACCAAAACTTAGCGGAGTTGGGCATAAGTGAAAAATTAGTCAAATTCAGGGGGTTCACAAACCACTTTAATCTTTCGGGGGAGTTAAGTAAAAATTGTGTAAAGTACATGGGAGGTACGCGAAGTTTTTCCTTAAAACAATGTCATTCTGGTTTTTTTGCTCACATCCAAAATAATTTTTTTGGGGTTTTTAAATAGAAATGAGACGGGTTCTCTATGAAACTGATTCTATTGAATAAATCAAAACCTACCAATTTGTTATATTTGTAATGACAAGCCACATGTACACCTCTGGGCAAAGTTGCAACTTGGCAGTGCCAGAAATCGGGTGTGATGGTGTCGATGCCGTGGACGCAATTGTGATCCTTCGTCGTGCTGTCGGAATTGAGACCAAAATCTCTGGATCCTACATCGTCAAGCCCGTCGCCTTTGAGCCTAGACTCCCAATTCGATCTCAGTCTCTTGGAGGGTCCCTTCTTTGCCTTCGCCCTCCAGCCGAAAAACCCAAAACTTTCGTCGCCGTTATGGGTCTGGTCCTCGCCGTCGAACGAGTCATGGTAGTCTTCGCCGCCATTGACAAGATTCATCAGCGGTCTATCTTTCCTTGCCAAGAAATCAAGAAACAGAAGGAAGGAACTTGCTGGAGTCCAATTTGCAGCATCGGAATAACAGAGACAAGGCATTGACGGAGCTCGTCATCGACGGTCAAAACCAATTTTGGTTTGAACCAATTCAATTGTCCAAACCTGAATTGGGTTATGGTTAAATCGGTCCAATTGCATAGACCAGATCTCAAATCTGATTTAGTACTGATTCGAGCCAAATCAAGTCGAATCGATTTCAAATCAATTCAGAGCTACTTTTTGCTGGGTTTTTGTGCCCTAGCACAATGTATTTTCAATCTAATCATGTAATAAAGATTATTAGTTGAAATAAAATCGGCATTCATATTACTAAGTGTTGTAGTAATATCTTAAGTATGATTTGATTTGTATCATTGATGTGTCAACACATAATAGTAGATCTACATATCAGATAAAATCTTACTTAAGCAGTCCCCGATCAGAATAGCTTCATAAGAAGCGATCGGTATGAGGCTAACTCTAAATGATCACGCTCTACTGATCATGGCCAGAAGGGGGCCAGAGTTAGGTCATAGTATCACAAGTCAGGGGTGATATAGGACGACCCGATCGTGAGTATGCTACATAGACACAGTCATGAACATACTCATATGTCGGCGCATGAAATCACATCCTCGGACAGAAGGACCATTGAGGTCAATATGTAATGAGTGACGAGTTTGACTTAGTCTAACGTCTCCTGTAAAAGGGTTACACTCACGACTGTGATTGGCTCGATCACAAGTTACATAAGTTGACTCAATGGATCGCTGAAGGATTTATCCCTCATACGAACGTGTGAGCAGATATCAGTTTAGGCCACTTGATGAGTACAACTGAAATACAATAGCATGCCCATGCAGATACGTAGTATCAGTTATAATTCAGTTATCTGAGAATCAAGAAACATGACAATAGAACGAGGATGACTTGTCTATGCCTCGTGGTTGTCAAAGATATCAAGAGGATAGATTCATGTACGACAAGGTTAAGTCGAAATCTCGATAATCACAAGCGTTGGGTAATCATGATGTCTTGCTAGAGGCCACTTATGATGGAAATGGTAAAATGGTAATTTTACCAGTCCGCCGACGTGTCGTGAGCCTAGAGGGTCACACACTAAAGGTTGAGTAAAACGGATGGAATCATATGGAGGAATCATGACAGAGACAAAATCCGGTTTTGGATTAAACCGGATTAGACCGATTTCGGTTTAGGATTAAACCAGAAATCTAGAACGGTTTAGCAGGACTAATTAATTATAATCTAATTAAATTAGCTAAACTGGGCCTAGCCAGAATGGGCTTCTCTACATAATTAATTAAAAGCTTTGGGCTTTAAGCCCATTAAGGCCTTTAATTAATTAAAGTCCAAATAAGGGTTATAAAATGGTAATTTTCAGATCTGAAAATTAAGTGAGTTATTTTCAAAACCCTAGCCGTCACTCCCTCTCTCTCCTAGCCGAATTCGGCCACCTCCTCCCCCTTGCTCCGTCCGTTTTGCTTGCTTCGATATTCTAATAAGAGTCGTTGTGAGTATCCCCAGATTGCTCTTCCTGTGTGGACGTTCTTTAGAGGTTACTAAATATTATTTAGTAACAGAGAGATTTTGAATCAAGGTAAAATTAAATTTTATTCTAGTCTAAGATCTCGTGATCAATTCATGATCATGCAAGATCCAAATTATTTCGGATATTTGAGGTTAATTTCTTGTATGGGCATGAAATTATATGATTGGAACCCTCAAATAATTCCTTCACTTTTGTCTTGTTTTGAAAAATTTAGGGTTCCCATTCAAATTCTAACTGTGTTAGGGCAAAGTGTAAGAAAACGAAACTAACTAACCCGAGATTAAACTTTTTATTACAGTTGCAGTAATGTGTAAAACGTGCACTATAATATGAATAAATTGTAATTAATCCTAAAATTTATTATCTTAAAATATGTTTTAAAATACCAATTTTAAATTTAAAGGACAATTTTGTTATTTATAAGAGAATACACAAACTATAATGTTTTTCTGATATTTATCGACATTATGATTTATTTTTTAGGATGTTATGAAAGATGTCGAATGAAAGGTCAAGACAACGTCTCTGATGAACGCCACAACATCTTGACTAACCATCTAGTTGACACAGCTTTTGGTAAGTTTCCCGAATATGAAGATTGCTGGCGATATGAAGATTGGGAAGTTTCCAGTTGTGTTCGAAGTCTTTGGGAAGGTTTTGCTAATAAAGCAGGTTCGGTAAACTATGTGGAAATAAATCTACCGTGTGAAGAAGAGAAAGGGAAAGAATCAAGACGGTGCGATTTGTGGAAACCTTAGGGGTTTCGGTTTATACCCTCTACTATAAAAGCTGAGGCTACACCCTTGGTAGAGGTGACTTCTTTGCTGAATACACAGAGCTCTTAGACGTGAAGGTCTGCGGGTTGAGAGGCTGTGTATTTGACAAAGAACGTTGTGTATCACTCAGAGAAGAACCTAGAGATCTGTATATAGTGATTGGGGTTTATGTGAAGACGTGCTTGAATTTGCACGAACTCGTCTAATTGCGACTTAGACATCCGAGCAAGGTGAGTGCTCGTAGAGTGGAACCGGGCATGGTCTTGGATTCAGGGGGAGTCCCTGAGATAGGTTGATACTAGTAAGAGTAGCATAGGTATAGATCTGTGTGATAATCTTTGATACTTGTATGTTTTGATTGCTTACACTATAGTGAAACCTTTCCACTGGCAGAGTGCCCCCAGACGTAGGTAAGATTGCACCGAACTGGGTAACAAGCTTGTGTGTCTTTGTTTAGTGCTTTTAATTGTCGATTGTTTAAACTGCCTGTGTAACTAAAGTTTTTTACACACGTTGTCTTGACAGCGTGTGTAACATTTTGATTAAGTATACTAATCCGAATTTCAATTGGTATCTGAGGTGGCATCTATTATTTTTAGGTGAGTTCCAAGGCGATAATTCTGATTGGCTGACATGGATAACCACAGAGAAGGAGGATTCATGAATCGACCACCCATTTTAGACGGGAATAATTATGGGTACTGGAAACCCAGGATGTGCGCTCTCCTAAAGTCCATCAACAAAATAACTTGAAAATCTGTTCTAAAGGGATAGAGTTCGCCTCAGTATCAAGATGCAAATGGCAATATCACTGGCCTCAGGTAGGAGGTAGACTGGTCGGATGAGGAAGATGTGGAAGCTCTTGCAAATTCTCAAGCATTAAATGCAATCTTCATTGGAGTAGACAAGAATATCTTCCGACTAATCAACACATGCACCACTGCCAAAGATGCATGGAAAATTCTCTCAGTTGCCTATGAGGGAACCACAAAGGTTAGAGAACATAAGCTTCAATACCTCACGACCAACTTTGAAGCTCTCAATTTGAGAGAAGATGATAGAGTGGCAGAATTCAATGTGCAAATTCGAGATCTCGCCAATGAATCTTACTCCCTCGGTGAACCTATGACAGATGAAAAATTTGTGAGAAAGACCCTAAGGGCTCTGAACTCAAGGTTTAGGATAAAAATTACTGCGATCGAGGAAGTACACAACCTCAAAACACTCAAGTTTGACGAGCTAATGGGTTCACTAATGACATATGAACTGTCCCTTCCAAGCTTGGACAGAAAGAACAAAGGGATAGATCTCGCAAGCACTATGCAGAAACAAGGAGAGCAGATGCACTTAGACTCAGATAATGATGAGATTGATGCAACAATTGCAATGCTGGCAAAGAACTACAATTGGGTCATGCAGCATTTCAATCGAATGTCAGAATGAAATGTCACTCACGATTTCAGAGGGAACGTCCCCCCAAAAGTCTCTAAAGGTGTGAGCAGTGACAGACTCAACAAACCAGGTGAATGAAACAATAGAAATAAAAAGGTACAGTGTCATGAATGTGAAGGATTCGGACACTTCCAGAGAGAGTGCCCAAACTTTCTAAAGAAGCAGAAGAAAGGCAACACTGCCACTCTATCCGATGAGGAAGATGAAGACAATGAATATGAGGAGGTAAGAAACTTTGTGGCCTTCACAGCCTCCACTTCACTAGGCAATATGACTGATCCAACAGAAATTACAACGGAATCACTCACTACCCCGTTTGATGGAGACTAGACCGATGAACAACTTGACAAGGCTATTGTATCATGTACACCAAATTAATCGAAGAATCCCAAATCTTGGAGAAATAGAATGCTCAGATACTCACTCTCTTGGAGGAAAAGACCAGAATACTAGAGACGATTGTGGAGAGGTCACTCGCCTTGCCGGAGAGAGGGATCAACTACAGAAAACTGTCAAAATGATGAATTATGGCACCAAGAATCTTGACAAAAACTTACTATGGGGATACCTGCTCATAATACAACCGGACTTGAATACACTCATACTGCATCAACATCACATACGATATTTCGTTCCCCAAAAAAAAATGGAAGAACGAGTAAGACATCCCTCCAATGAGGTTGTAGCAGACTCTGCAACAACAAGTCTAACAACGCAGGCGACAAATACTATGACATGTAGTTGTCAGCAATATGATCAAAAGACCAGAATCAAGTCTCGACAACCTGTAAGAAAAAACCATAGACCACGATGGGTCTGTCATTACTACGCAAAGAAAGGTCACACAAGATCTTATTACTATCTATCAACTCTATGGAAGGAAGCCAAGACTCCCTCATTCCACGCAGTGGAGAGTGAAGCCAGCTGGAGCTAAGTATATTATCTGACAAGAATGGAGGATCAAAAGTCAGACCTATCGTGCCAACATTACCTACACCTCCCTAAGTGGTTCTACCAACAACGATTGGTACTTTGATAGTGGATGCTCTCGTCACATGACAGGTAATTGTGAATTCTTGACCAACATAAAATCTTATAAGAACGGTTATCACTTTTGGAGATGGGGTTAGAGCACGTATCATGGGCAAGGGCCATCTCAACTATTCAGGTGTCAGGTACTTAACCGAGGCACTATTGGTAGAGGGCCTCAAGGCAAATCTCATAAGTATCACCAAATATGTGATATGGCGTTGGAAGTCAAATTCACTAAAGGATAGTGCATGGTTCTCAACCTGCAACAAGAAGAGATCATGTATAAGAACAGGTCTCATGACAACTGCTATATCTGGACACCGGTCTCGAGTCCAGGTAGCCCGAAGTATTCAAGTCACAAGTTTGCAGCAATTAGTGAAGGAAATGTCTAGGGAGAATGTCAGATCAGAAAGGAGACCAGAAGGTTACACAAAAAGATTGAAAGCCTAGGGGCAAGGTTTATGTGTCTGATTGTGCTGACGATTACTCAAGATATTCCTGGGAAGATGTTACCCGAGAAAAAATGGATACGGTCTCCACCGTAAAAAATCTATACACTCGAGTACAATGCGAACAGGGAGACACGATTGCGGAAGCTGTTAGGCTCCGCGATAATCTTGGGAGAAAATTTGTGAATTACAACTCTGATGGAATAGCTCATGAGATTTTAGCCCAAATCACTCCTCCAGAGAATGGGACTGTTGAACTCAAGAAGAGAATATTTCAAGGGATGACTAGAGTCATGATCTTGGTCAAAAACGTCGAACTTACTCCTGGGGTAAAGCACTTCAAACTTCCTACCATATTCATCATAAAGGCACACTCAGGCTAGGTATGTCATGTACCCTTTATGATATCTGGAGGGGTAGGAAGCTAAGTGTTCAGTACTGTAGGAAGCTAAGTGTTCAGTACTTCAACGTTTTTGGCTTCCATCTTTTTGGATGTTGGTCTGCTTGCTGCATACTAACTGACAGGGATCCATGTTAGGAGCTTGATCCTAGAAAAGACAAAGGAATGTTCCTTGACTACTCATGCAATAGAGTCAACAAAGGGATAATGGAAGCGATCAATGCTGTCGAAATGAAGGGCTATTCAAAGGTCACGACAATTGTTGAAGACATTGACGATGGGAATGTCACGGATGTTGACCTGGCCGATGACACACCAAATGTCACAATGATTTTTGAAGACATTGACGATGGGAATGTCACGGAAAATGACCTGGCCGATGACGCACCAAATGTCACAATGATTGTGAGGGCCAATGACGCACCAGATAACAGACTGACTATCGGTGAGGTTGTCAACTACCTTCCCAGCCAGACAGACCCATCAAGGAGAGACCAAGCTAGTCACCATACATCGGAAATAATCAGGGATGTACGCACAAGGCCTATGAAGTCGAGAAACTATAAGGATATGATCGGAAATGTCCGGGAAGAGATGACTTAATCCGAGACAAACCAACTCAGGGACACAGTGCTAAAAATGCCGAATGATGACACAATCGGTACCAAGTGGATCTTCAAGTCATGGTTCAACAAGAAACAAAGCTATGTCACTCTCTCAACGAATGGATTAGTATATATCACAGAAGGGAGCAGCATCACGAACTCAGTAAGGAAGAAACAAACGTTTGTAGCATACAATGTCGGACAGGATGTTATGACAATGTACTGTGACAATGTTGGCATCATTAACATCTTCGAAAACCTGGTGCAACATAGCAAAGCCAAACGTATAGATGTTTGTCATCATTCCATTAGAGAGTTGATCGAGGAGAAAAAAATATTATATTGGAACATATCAACATTGAGAAATAAATTGCTGACATATTTTCTAAGGCTTTGGACACGGATCGATTCGAGAATCTGAGGACATCGCTCAGATTGTGTCAAATTGAAGGATGAGTCATGAAGAGAAGGCTGAAGGGGAAGTATGAGTTGGTACCCCTTCTAGAACGTCAAAACACTTCAACTCTGTGATTGGGCCAAGAAGTTATAATGCCTCAATGATGAAAAGAAACGTTGATTCACGCCTATAGGAGTAAGGTTTGAGCGTTTTTCACACAATAAAAGCCACAAGTCATAGCAACGATGGTAAAGACAAGGAGCACTATTGGGACAACAAGCAAGAAGGCAAAGGTTCCTATGAAGGAGAAGAAGGACACTAAAGCGACAAGGGGTAAAGTTCCGAGGTCTAAAAGTGTCCAAACGCACCAATGGTCAGGCCGGAGGTGCGGCTTTGGAAGCTCCTCCAGCTTCTTTCTTTCCAAGCTTCAGACGAAAGGCCAGATCTGAATTTTTGCTCTACATGACAGATTTAACCGGACCGGTACAAGGAAAGGAGCATAAAACCGCAGAGGAAGACCCCAAAAACGCCAACGACGTTGTCCTGCCTGAGAAAGCACCTACATCACCGGCCCCGCCGTTGCATGAAGAGGAAGAACCAACCCAGGTTGCAGAAAAAGGTAAACCATCCACTCATATCTCTAATACTGGCGAAAACTCCTGCAATAGTAATATGTTGGATTCTCTGCTAAAAAATTGTGACCCTTCACAAGAGGGAGTGGTCAATCGATTACTAGTTAGACATGAGATTGGGAAGAACCAGGAGGTGGAAAAGGAGGTTGTTGATGAAACAAGCCCAACCCTTACTTCACAGGGTTTGGAGAAGATTATGGAAGAAGAAGGGCAAGAAGATGTTGCCAACTTTGTTGAAGAAAACCATTCTAAAGATGTAGAGGGTCAAATCAAGGACGCCTCTTGTTAGAAAAGTGTTAAAAATAAGGAAAATAACACCGAAGAAGCCGATGTTGAGATCGGTGAAGAAGTTACTAATGAGGAATCAAAGACTACAGAGCACACTGGCACTGCTGAAACCAGTGAAAAATTAGATGAGGAAAATAAGGATAAGGAGGAGGAAGTCCCTGATATCGTGGAAGAAAATGATGAACTTGAAGTCATTGAGGAGGTCATGCCACTGGATGCAGGAGATGTTACCGGGGACAATGCGACAGAAGTTGCCCAGAAGGTCGCTGAAGATGTGCTAACGTCGTTAAAGACAAAAGTGCCGAGGGATGAAGAAGTATCGCTAGTAATGATAAGGCAGGAGGAGAAGAACAAGAGGAAAAGAAAGACAGGAAAGAAAAGGTGGGAGTTACACCGAGTAAGAGGTCTAAGGGTGCTGACAGAGCACTCATGACGAAAAGATGCCAGGAGCCTAAAGTCCTAGTTGATGAGGATAGCCGTGAAAATGAGGATGATGTACCCCCTGAAAAAAAGATGAAACTCAAATTAGGTACGAGTCAGAAAGTTGCCATGAAGGTTCCCAGCATTCCAATGGATATGGTATCATTTCACTCTGCTGAAGGTGCTGGGAAATGGAAATTTGTGCATCAACAAGTCATCTTTCTAGAAAAAGAACTGTCTCCGGATGCTCTCAGACTCGCCGATCTCATAACCCTGCTGGAGCACGCAGAGATGATGAGCACAGTATCTAACCTTGGCCCTTATTATCCATTATTGGTGAAGGAGTTCGTGGTTAAACTTCCTAGCTCATTTGCGGACCCTTAAGATCCAGAGTTCGAACAGGTGTTTGTTCGTATCAGGTGCTTCACCATCTCATCTAACAGCATCAACACCTTTCTGGGACGAACAATCAGCCGTCCAGAGCCTACTTCCCATCTGAAAAAAGTTGCCAAGGAGATCACCAGGGGACGCAGCCGAGTCTGGCCATTCGAGGGAAACGTAGCAGCAACAGAACTTACGGCAAAATACTCAGTGCTCTATCGAATAGGAGTTGCCAACTGGGCGCCCTCAACAAATGTCTCATCGGTCAAGGCAGAGCTCGCAGTGCTAATCTTCCAGATAGGTATGGGTTCTAAGTTTGATTTTGGTCAGTTTGTCATAGAACACTTCATTCGTCATGCTCGGTTTTGTGCGGTGAGGATTCCAATTGGATTCGCATCTCTAGTCTCGGGCTTACTATGGAGCCAGCATCCATCGATGCTCAAGGACTCAGACAAACCTGGGAAGCGACCTAGTACCATCATCATAAGCCATAAACTTTTTGAAGGCAAGCACACAATTTACCTTGTCAGAAAAGATGGTGCACCAATTGTCAAGATGGATGTTAAGTCTATTGCTGGAACTTCTGAAGGGTCCAACGCTGCCAGGCTGCGAAGGATAATTGGAGCAGTTGATGATGACTAGAACAGGCTGCGGAAAATCCTCTAGAACCTGGGCCGCTACAGGAAGGATTGTGCGGATTGCCTGTCTCTGGAAGCGGATGCAAGCTCTGCTGCGATCCCTGACGATTCTTGTCATCCCGCAGACTCTGAAGCTGATGAAGAGACTCCCTCCAGCCTTGATACCAACGACGACTCTGACGAAGAAGAAAAATAAGTGTCAAGTAGAGATGAGACTGTTTGAATTGGTTATGTTTTTTAATCTGTTTCGAAGTACTCTGACTCTAAAAAACATTTGGTCTGTATTTTCATGGCTCGCCTGTATGAGCCATGTTGACTGTGTCCCTGACATGATTGTCGTGAGAATACTATTTTGATTTGCTCTTGTTCTACATGTTGCTATTATTTTAGAAGCTTATGATGCTAGTTTGTGTGCTCTCTCCCCCTCCTCGACGTTTCTCGCTATTGCTTTTGTCTCTTTTTGAGGCACACAGGGGGAGTTGAATGATGACCAACAAGATATGAAGCGTATGTGGAGCAAAATGTCAAGGCAACTGTTGTGTTGAGAGCAATGTCAAGCAGTATTGCTAAAGAAGGTGGAGACACCAAATGTGGAGCGTCTATGGAATAATGTCGTGAGACATTACTGCTGATCAAATCGTGTGTCTGCCTAAAAAATAGCCAAAGGGGGAGATTGTTGTTCCGATATTTATCGACATTATGATTGGCTTATTTTTTAGGATGCTAGGAAAGATGTCGAACGAAAGGTCAAGACAACGTCTCTGACGAATGCCACAACATCTTCAGTAACCTTATGGTCGACACAGCTTTTGGTAAGTTTCCCAAATATGAAGATTGTTGGCGATATGAAGATTGGGAAGTTTCCAGCTGTGTTCGAAGTCTTTGGGAAGGTTTTTCTAATGACGCACGTTCTGTAAACTATGTGGAAAAAAATCTACCGCGTGAAGAAGAGAAAGGGAAAGAATCAAGAAGGTGCGATTTGTGGTATCCTTTTATACCCTCTACTATAAAAGCTGAGGCTACACCCTTGGTAGAGTTGACTTCTTTGCTGAAAACATAGAGCTCTTATACGTGAAGGTCAGCGGATTGAGAGGCTGTGTATTTGACAAAGAACGTTGTTTATCACTCAGAGAAGAATCGAGAGATCCGTATCGAGTAATTTGGGTTTATGTGAAGACGTGCTTGAATTTGCACGAACTCGTCTAATTGCGACTTAAACATCCGAGCAAGGGGAGTGCTCGTAGAGTAGAACCAAGGCGTGGTCTTGGATTCAGAGGGAGTCTCTGAGATAGGTTGATACTAGTAAGAGTAGCATAGGTATAGATATGTGTGATGATTTCTTATACTTGTATGTTTTCACTGCTTACACTATAGTGAAACCTTTCCACTGGCAGAGCGCCCCCAGACGTAGGTGAGATTGCATCGAATTGGGTAACAAGCTTGTGTGTCTTTGGTTACTTTTTTTTTATTATAAATAAAAGATATTATAAATGACGACAAAAATGTACTAAAAAACAGAAAAAGGGGAAAACTGAGCCCCAAACCAAAAGAGGGGAAAACAAAGCCCCAAAAAAGAGTGAAAAGCTAAGAAAAGATGGAATGTAGTACCAACCTCGGGTTCGCGCACCAGGTGGCTAAAGTGCGCTCCCCCGTCAAAGCCTGGATGTCCTGCCCCTCGTCTGCCTGCACCAGAGTATAAGAACGCATATGAAGTATTCTAAGAGCCTCTGCAGGTGATCGCTCCTCATCTCTGAAAATCTAGCCGTTCCTGGTGACCCAGATGTATCAGAAACCCATGTGATAAGTCTGCTCCATGCCCTCCTCGCTCCTCTGTATACAACTCTGGCTCTCCACCCCATGAAGATATCGTGAACTATTTGAGTAGAAGGAAACTGGATACCCCAACATCTGTGATTCTCCTTCCAGAATCTCCTAGTCCAGCTTCAAGAGAGCATAAGATGCTCCGTCGTCTCCTCCCTCCTACCGCATAGAGCACACATGCGATGACCAATCAAGATGATCCCCATGAAAGCAAGAGTGCCTCTAGTCGGTAAACTGCCTTGAAGAACCAGCCGCCCGAAACTCCTGAAATTCGACGCAACTGACATATTCCACAGTCTCGAAGCCCAGTCCACCGAATCGGCCTGATCTGTCTCCAACAACATGTGGTAACCTCTCCTCGCAGTGTATCCTCTCCTATCTGACGTCTTCAGATCTGATCGCGAATCCCAGCTATCGTTCTGATAGTGCCAAGAACGGTAAGTAACATCTGTCGGTTTGATAGTGCCAAGAACCCAACATGTGTGTCTTTGTTTACTGCTTTTAATTGTCGATTGTTTAAACTGCTTGCGTAACTAAAATTTGTTACACATATTGTCTCGACAGTTTGTGTAACATCCTGGTTAAATATACTAATCAGAATTTCACTATACATACAAAAAATCAAAGTTTGCAACATTATTTTTAACATTTTCCTTTCATTTTATCATGTCATAAATTTTAAATTTCATATAAACGGTTGTGTTTGCAACATTATTTTTGGCATTTTCCTTTCATTTTATCATGTCATAAATTTTAAATTTCTTATAACCTATTGTATCCATAATTGTAATACTGTCATACGAGAGTGACTTCAAAATTTTTATGTATGTTAATTGGTAATTTAACTGAAGTATTATGATCATTTCTGAAATAAAATGCAGTGGCCAAATTTGACTGAAAGTGTAAATAAATTATGGTAGCCACACGATCCTAGATACTTTATTGTAAATAGTAGAATATTGTTGGTTTCTCCTCCTCCAATCCCAAAGGTTGGAGTATTGATGGCTTCATCATCACCATCTGATCCCTATAATCTCACCTCATCATTATCTTCCTACACTTGTCCCTACATCCATAGTATTTTTGTTCTAAAAATCTTCCTCTTCTTCAAAATATTGTTTTGCTCATCGTCCTATTCTTCAGATCAATGTCCTAAATGTCTGCATATTTTATTTTTCAAATCAATTGTTTAAAAAGACTAGTATTTAATATCATGAAATCTAAAATAATTTAAAATAAACTATTGTAACATATGTAAGATTTATTTTGATCAAGAAAATTGAATAGATTAAAATAAAATAAAAAAGTTCATATTTGAATAATAGTTGTTTCATGATGTTATGGGCATTGAGTACTCTATATTTAAAATTTCATAGTTTATATAGCTTTCACATAGAAAGGAATTTCAAATGTATTTTCACACGCATGAACATGATTAAAAGTTGATGCTAAGTGTGCGGTTGTGATTGAATCATGAAATCCAACTTAGTTTGCACTTTAAGCCAACAGTACACACTAGTATTTACTTTTCAAACTAAAGTAAATCTCTTATTTATTTATTTTTGGAAAATTTGATGTTACTGTGATATACACAGTGTTATAGATATTCTCGCGACCGACCAATATATCGATTTTTGCAAGATTTTTGAAACGAAACGACCGATATCGGTGAAAATACCGGTAAACCCGGTTAACCTAGCAAAATTTAGGTTGATTTCGGTCTAATTTGGTCCAAATCAATTAATTTTGGTCTACTCCAATTTAAATCAATTAGTTTCGGTTTTGTTTGATCTAATACGGCATTATTCCGTCCATCTAATTAATTTCAATTTGGAATTTGGGTTAGTATACAACAAATAAAAAGTCAAACCCCATTCATTAATCTTATTCAATTTCACGTTTGAACTTCGAGTGTATTGACAAGTTTGAAATTAAATATCATTCATTTTGTTTTTAATAAATAATAAATAAATATATAATTATTTATTTATTACAAAATGCATTTTGCCGCGATCTTCCCACGATCTATCCGAATTTGCCAGATCTCACTTTTTGTCAGCTGGCCGATATATCCCCGCGATTCGAGTTCCATAACCTTGGATACACCTAAGAATTTATGTTACCAACACATTGTATTATTGCGCTAAAGTATCTTTATATAGGGATAGTTCTATTTACCTCTTATAGATATTCAACATTTTCACTTAAATCCCTTAAAAATGAATTAGTTGAAACTCCTTAAATTACCAAACGTCTCAAGTAACGTCACTCCGTTAACTTTTAAAAAATTATGTCATCTCTTGAAAATGAAAAAACTACACGTATTTAGAAAACTAAAAAATATTTTATATTATTTCTATGAAATAAACAATAAAAATAATTATAATATTACCATTTCTTATAAAATATTTAAACTGAAAAACGGTTTTTGAAAATCGTTTTTTATTTATAAACTTTTTCAACTAAAATTACATTTTTATTGTATTTTTTTTATCAACAAGAAAGATGTATAAATGATGAAAAAGAGTACAAACATTTAGCAAGCTGCCTAGAAAGGAAAAAAAAACGAGCCAAAAGCCTGAAGTATAATCGAACTCAAAATTGCCCTCGGGTTTGCACACCAATTAGGTAGCACGCGCTTCTCTATCCAAGACTGAATCCCGTATCCCTCGTCTGTCTGCATAAACGTGTAGGAGCGCATCTGCAATGATTAGAGAACTTGTCTTGGAGTCTTCACCTCCTCTCTGAAGATCCGGCCATTTTGTGGTAACCCAAATATACCAGAACTCCAATATGATCAACCTACTCCAAGATCTCCGTACCCCTCTCTATGAGACTCTGGAGGTCCACCCCATAAACAACTCATGGACTATCTGCGAGCAGGTGTATGACACTCCCCACCACTTGTGAATCTCCCGCCAGAAACTCTACATCCACCGACATGAGAGCATAAGGAGCTCAATAATCTCCTCCCTCCGCTGCAAAGGATGCAAAATCGGAGATCAATCGGGATGGCCCCGTGATACTCAAGACTCCTCTCATCGGTAGAGCGCCCTGAAGAACAAGCCAGCTGAATCTCCTAAAGTTTGGAGGAACCGACAGTCTCCAAAGTCTAGTGGCCCAGTCCACCGGCTCCATAGTGGGTTCCTCTCTTAGCATTGAAAAACCCTCTCCTCGCCGAGTAGCCATTCCTGTCATGAGCACAATAGATGGAGTCCTCTGTACCCTCCACTGGCCTGGAGGTGTCCAAAACTGTCAGCAACTCTTTAAGCTCCTCTGCTGGTATCGATGTGAGAATCCCATGCGTTGGAATCGATCATCCACCCATTCCCATGCCTCGTTGACTGAGTGGCCTAGATTATTAACGCATCTGTATAGAATATGGAGTCTGGTCCTGAGGCAGAAATCACCCAACCAGTAGTCATCCCAGAATCTAATACGCCTGCCATTGCCCGAGCTCCACCTGACGTACTCGGTCCCTAACACTCTGTCCCACTCATACTTCGCACACAAAATCCTCTTCCACAAGGGATTGAGTTCTGAGGCAAATCTCCACCACTACTTCAATAGCAAAGCGTTGTTGACCACTTCTAAACATCTGATGTCCAACCCCCATTTATCTTGAACCTCATACCACCGCCTAGCACACCTTTGATTATCCCTTCCAGCCTCCTCTACCCCGCCAAAGGAATTTCTTCATTTTGCTCTCCATAGTCGACACTGTGGTCTTCAAAACCCTAAAAAGAGACATGTAAGAAATAAGAAAACTCGACATAGTTGCCTTAATCAGAGTGATGTATTCCCAAAAGAGGGCAAGCTCGTCTGCCACATGGCTCTGCTGGCCCTGAACTTAGCCACTACCGGCTCTCAAGTTTCAACTCTCATGGAATCTGCCCCTAAGCTGAACCCCAGATAAGGCAACGACAACTGACCTACCATACAACTGAAACCTCTGGCCAATCTCTGATCCTCGCGCTCATCCAGATTCAACCCCAACTAAATAGACTTGTCGAAGTTGATCCTTAGGCCGGACTCCCACAGAGCACCAATATGAGCTGGAAGAGCTGAGAGAGATCTGCCTTAACAAAGAGAAGTGCATCATCAGCAAACTGCAAGTGCGAGACTCTCTCTTCATAGATAATCTCAGAGACTAACTTGAACTTATTCATCTGTGTAGATAATGACAACGAGCCAAACACACGCCGTGTGACTAAGGTCGATCCTAGAGAAGGAGAAGCTTAATGGCGCAAACTTCCTCGACTGGGAGCGTAATTTGAGGATTGTCCTCAAACACGAGAGGAATGAATATGTGCTTGATGAGCCCATTCCCCCTGTGCCAGATGCTGGTTCCACGAGGAGTGTTAGAGATGCTCACCAAAATTAGTCTTAACGACTCGCTCGATGTGGGATGCATCATGCTGAGCACGATGGAGGCTGATCTCCAAATAAAATGGATGCACCATCATGGGACAGCTCAAGGAGATGTTCAAGGAGCATGCTAGGACCTAAAGGTTCAAGCTCGTTAAGGGTTTGATGTTCACTAAAATGCTATCAGGAGAGTCAGTGAGCCGTCATGTTCTGAAGATGAAGGGTTAATTAGAACACTTTGCTCGACTCAGTGTTGAATTTACTAATGAGTTGAAGTTCAACAAGATCCTGTCAACTCTCCCTTCCATGTATGATGGGTTCATCATGAACTACAACATGCATGACATGAACAAGACCATCGCTGAGCTCCACGAGATGCTCATATCTACCGAGGTGAACCTTAAGGGTAAGACCTAGGAGATAATGGATGGTGAACAAAGGGGGCATTAGCTTCAAGAAAGCTAGTGGGAGCTCGGTCAAGTCCTTCACACCGACTGAGGGAAGAGGAAAGGGTCTCATGGTCCAGGAGGCCAAGCCTAAGACCAAGGGCAAAGGCAAAGCCAAGTTGGACGTGAAGGATGCCGTTTGCTTCTTGTGCAATCAGCTTGGTCACTGGAGGAGGGACTGCAAGAAGTTCACGGAGGAGAAGAAGATGGCTGGCGTTGTTGGTGCTTCAGGTATTTACTATATTGAAGTAAATCTGTCTACTAATTCTGGCTGGGTGCTAGATTCCAGATCTCAATCTCACATTTGTGTTGATGTGCATGTGCTGGAAAGTAGAAGAAATTTGGTTGGGGATGAAGCGGACATACGGGTTGCAGCTGGCAAGAGTGTCGTAGAAACAGCCGTAGAGGTTGTTCGTCTAAGTCTCCCATCGGGACTTCTCTTGGTTTTAAACAATGTTTATTGTGTACCCTTTTTCCGTAAAGACATTATTTCTATTTCTGTTTTAGACATTGAAGGTTTTGATTTTGTTATTTAAAATGATCTTTTAAAAATTTATAGAAAGAATGTTTGTTATGGGGAAGCATTGCTTGTTAATGATCTGTATGTTTTGAAAACTAGTGATATCAACGAGAATGAGGTATACAATGTGAATACCAAAAGGCTCAAGGTTCATGAATCGAGTGAGACTCGATTACGACACTTCCGTCTAGGCCACATAAGCGAGAGACGACTAGCAGCACTTCACAAGTATGGACTATTAAGTCCGTTTGAATTTGCACAAATTGGTAGGTGCGAATCTTGCTTGATGGGCAAGATGAAGAAGTCGGCCTTCCCTAGTAGGGGTCAGAGGGCGGGTGACCTGTTGGGTCTAATACACACTGACGTATGTGGGCCCATGAGTAGACATGCAAGAAGGGGATTAATATATTTTATCACATTTACTGATGATTACAATAGATATGGTTATGTCTATCTTATGAGGCATAAGTCTGACTTGTTTGACAAGTTCAGAGACTTCAAGGCTGAAGTTGAGAATCAAGTTGGGAAGAAAGTTAAAGCACTTCCCTCAGACCGAGGTGGCGAATCCTTAACCCAAGACTTCATCGACAACCTAGGAGAGTGTGAGATATTGTCTGAGTGGAGTCCTCCAGAAACACCTCAATTGAACGATGTGTGCGAAAGGAGGATCCGAACCTTGCTAAACATGGTTCGCTCTATTATGAGTCATACAGATCTCCCCGTATCCTTTTAGGGATACACTCTTGAGACAGCTGCGTTCATTCTGAACCGGTGGAGACAACACCGTACGAGGTGTGGAGTGGGAAACGTCCCAAGTTGTCATTCATCAAGATCTGGGGTTGCGAGGCTTATGTCAAACGCCTTGAGTATCTTCGTACGGTACCCGAAAGAGACTTTTGGGTACTACTTCTACAAACATGACGAGAACAAAGTATTTGTTGCTCAGAAAAGGTGTCTTTTTGGAGATGGAATTTCTCTCCAAAACAACCAGTAGGAGAAATATGCATCTGGAAGAGATCCGAGATGGCACGAGTACTGAGAATCCTGAAGAATTTTGAGATCCCCACTTAGATAGTGTAGAGGTAGAGCGTGAGCTGGAACAAGAGGCACATGCAGTGCCCAACATAGTTCCTGAAGCCCCACGGTGTTCTAAAAGGCCTCGTCAGGCACCTGTCAGATAGGGATTTATGGTAACTGAGGGTGGTGACTTGGAGATTGTGGATTCAGACAATCCAACAATATTTCAAGAAGCCATGGGGAGTTCTGATTCCGAGAAATGGTTGAGAGCAATGAAGGAGGAGATGAAGTCCATGCATGACAACCAAATGTGAAACTTGGGGGATCCAACCCCTGATGTTAAGACCATCAGTTGCAAATGGATCTTTAAGATCAAACATGACATGGATGGAGTTTCTCAGACCTATAAGGCCCGACTGGTTGCGAAAGATTTTAGGCAAATCCAAGGAGTTGATTATGATGAAACTTTCTCGCCAGTGGCCATGTTCAAATCGATTCAAATTCTGTTCGCATTAGCAGCATATCCCGATTATGAGATATGGCAGATGGATGTCAAGAATGCTTTCCTTAATGGGAAGCTAAATGAGGACATGTATATGACACAACCTCAGGGTTTTCTCGATCTAGAGAATGCTGGAAATATTTGTAAGCTGCAAAGGTCCAGTTATTTATTGAAGCAAGCTTTTCAGAGTTGGAATCGTCGATTTGATGAAGCCATAAAAGAGTATGGTTTCATGCAAAATGAAGACGAATCTTCCGTGTACAAGAGGAAAAATGGGAGTGCAGTTGTGTTCTTAGTGCTATATGTCGATGACATACTCCTTATCAGAAACGACATCCCCACCATGCAAGTCACAATACCTTGGTTGGGGAAGTGTTTCGAGATGAAGGATTTAGGCGAACCCGCGTATATCCTAGTGATCAAGATTTATCGAGATCGCCCGAGGAGGATCATCGAGCTAAGCTAGAGCACTTACATCGACAAGATCTTGAAGAGATTTTCGATGCACGAGGCCAAGAAGGGTTTCCTCCCCGTGAGACATGGAATAAAGCGAAGAAAGACTTAGTGTCCCACAACACCTGATGAGCTAAAGTGCATGAGTGGCATCCCCTATGCATCTGGAGTAGGATTCATCATGTATGCCATGATCTGCACAAGACCTGATGTCTCTTACGCCCTATCTCGCGTTAGCAGATTCCAGTCAAACCCTAGTGAGGACCACTGGACAACAGTGAAGACGATCCTTAAGTATCTAAAGAGGACTAAGGATGCCTTCTTGGTCTTTGGGGTAAAGAGAAGGATCTGGAGGTCACGGGATACGTCGACGCCAATTTCCAGACTGATCCGGATGATTCGCAGTCATAGTTTGGATACGTGTTCGAGCTCAACGGTAGGACTTTATGCTGGAAGAGCTTCAAGCAGCCAATCGTCGCAAATTCTACTACAGAGGCCGAGTACATAGCTCCTGGAGAAGCGGAAAAAGAGGCTGTGTGGATCCGGAAGTTCATGGCATGATTGGACGTGATGAAAAACTCGTCTGATCCGGTGAACTTGTACTGTGACAACACTGGCACCATAGCACAAGCTAAGGAGCCCAGAGCGCATGCCAGATCCAAACATGTACAATGACATTTTCACTTGATTCGAGAGTACATCGAACAAGGTGAAGTGAAGATTTGTAAAATTGCGACAGAAGATAATGCAACCGACCCGTTGACCAAGGTTCTCTTACAGCCTAAACATGAAAGCCATGTAAGATCAATGGGTTTACGTTGGAATTTAGATTGGAGCTAGGGGAAAGTGGGAGATTATAAGAGCTTGTGCCCTAGTCCAAGTTTTTTCTATGTAATCTTCTGTTTAACAATAAAAGACATTCTCATTATTATTGTGTTGTAATGATGAGTCAAGCGATAATTTCATCTAAAGTCATTGAGTGAGTCATCACTAATAGTAGAACCTTTATGTGCTATAAAATTATACTTGACGAATTTCTAGTCGAATACTTATCCATAAGTGACTAGCGTGAGGATGACTTAAGATCAAGTTCTGCAGATCTAGGTAATGGGATTACCAAAGTCATATCACGGATATCATATGAGAGATGATATTGGAGAACCCGACTTGGAGTATGGCGCATAGATTAAGTCACCAACATATACTCTGTCGTTGTGTGATCAATGCCTTAAGACCTTTGAGCGAGTGGCACACATGCACGTCACTCCTATAGTTTGACATGCTACAATGTTGCATGTAACAGGGTATTAATAACGGGCATCGTTGGCTATTGGACGGACTGTAATGGGGGCGCACATTGCGTCCGAAGGGATTTGTTTCCCCACGGTGATGAAGGGTTTTCCATGGAGCCACAAGCAATTAAACTCATGCAATGGCGGAATTCTAACCATGGATATCTCGTTAAAATATGATCTTCATGCTAAAAAATAATTTTAGTATAAGATTAGAATCATTAAAACAATTTTATACCTTTGCGAATCTGACAGATACAAAAATATGTATCCTCTTGAGCTAGTCCACACAACGATGTATTTGATTTTGGGATCAAAGCCTTCTTGCAAGTATTACTAGTTTTGCAAGAAGGGAGCAAGAAAAGAGACAGAGAGAGTAGAGAGAGGGAGGGACGGCCGAATGAGGGGGAGAGAGATGGAGTTGGCCGGTTTTGGGGTTTTGGGAATATATTCCCAATTTCCCAAAATCGTCCACTTTACCTTTTCCCAATTCTTCCAAAATATGATTTTGTCAAATCTTTCCCTTTTGTTATATTTCCAAATCTTGGATTATATTTGAATTTAACTTATAATTCATCAAATCCTAAAAGGGCCTTAAACCCATTTTAGTTCAAACCCACTTAATTAAAATCATTTTGAGCCCAATTAGACTTAGGATTATTAATTAAATGACTTGAATTAAATCAGCCCATAATTCACTTAGATCAATTTCCCTAACCGCCTTGTTTACAACCTAGACCAGCAATTGTCTAATCCATTCCGGTTTAGCTTTGACTGGTCCAGTCTAACTAAACAGGAAAGTGAAATTCCCAAATTTCTTATCTCTTCTCATCTGGACTTTCTAAGTCCTATTTTGCTATATTCATCGTTTTAAGTGTGTGACCCTCTAGGCTCATGACACGTTGGCAGATCGGCGCAAAATTACCATTTTTCCCTCCTCATCATAATTGGCCTTTAGTAAGACATATGATTACCCAACGCTCATGATTTTCGATGATTCGACTTAACCTCATATCTTCCAAGTCATTATCCTTTTATCTCTAGATATCCAGATTGATCATAAGGCATAAAGCCGTCATCCTTATTTAATCAATCAGTGTTTCGTGATTCGTGAGATGACTGGATCTTGATACTGTGAATCTCTAGCATGGCCATGCATTTCCTTTCAGTTAGTCTCATCAAGTGGCCCAAACAGATATCTTTCCCATGCCGGAGCATGAGAGATAAATCTCTTAGCCGTCTTTCGTGTTCCCTCATGTAATCCATAATTGAACAAATCAAAGCCCTTATGACTATTCTTTTACAGATAATGTTAGGCAACGTCAAATTCAGTTACTGATTACATAATAACGACAAAGACTCTTTGGTCTAAGGATAATTTGACAAGCTACAATATGTCAGTATGCTCATGACAACATTTGTGATACACACTCACCTTCGAATCGTTCATTATCATTATCTTAATGATATCTATGATCTAACTCTGGCACTGCCTTGCCATGATCAGTAGAGCGTGATCATATAAGGTTATCCTCATATTGGTTGCTTCTAATGAAGCATGTATGACAGAGACACATTAAATGTGATTCTTTTCGATCTATAGTTCTAGTATTATTGCCGATACACATAATGACATAGATCGAATCACATTTAATATATTACTATAACCCATTAGTAATATAATGCCATTTTATTATTTATTCCAAATGATGATAAAACATTACAAATCGATAACTTATTACATTGGGCTAGGGCACAAATCCAACAATCTCCCACTTACCCCTAGTCCCAACCTAAGTTCCAATTTATTCCCATAGACCTCACATGTCTCTCACGCTTAGGCTGCGCGAGAGCTTTCGTCAAGGGATCAGCCATATTATCATCAGTCGGAACGTATGTGATCTTCACATCACTATTATCAACGTACTCTCTAATAATGTGATATTTTCTGTGTATATGTTTGGATCTATTGTGATATCTGGGCTCTTGAGCAAGTGTTATGGCCCCCGTGTTGTCACACAACAAGCTTACTGGATCAGCCGCTCGCGGCATTACTCCTAATCCGGTTAGAAAGCTTCTAATCCATACGGCCTCCTTAGCCTCTGTTGTAGAATTGGCAGTTGTGGCTTGCTTGAAGCTCTTCCAGCTGAATGCTCAACCGTTCAACACAAAGACATATCATGCCTGAGATTTGAAATCAGCAAGATCTGTCTGAAAGCTAGCATCAATATACCCTATGACTACTAGTTCTCCTTCTTCCCTTCCATACACTAGGAATGCGTCCTTAGTCCTCCTAAAGTATTTGAGGATGGCCTTTACTGCAATCCAGTGTTCTTGGCCAGGGTTAGACTGAAATCTGATAGTCCAGCTGAGTGTGAACGAGACATCCGGTCTCGTGCATATCATGGCATACATGATGGATCCTATAGCCGAGGCATATGGGATTTGTTTCATTTTGCTTAGTTCATCAGGTGTATTAGTACACTGTGTCTTGCTGAGCTTAATGACATGACGCATGGGTAGGAATCCCTTCTTAGAGTCAAGCATTGAGAATCTCTTCAACACTTTATCTATGTAGGTGCTTTGACTTAGGCCAAAAATCTTGTAGAACGATCTCTGTAGATCTTGATGCCGAAGATGAATGCAGAATCACCTAAGTCTTTCATCGAGAAGCACTACCCTAACCAAGCTTTGGTGTCAAGCAAGGTTGGAATGTCGTTCGTGATAAGAAGAATGCCATCGACATAAAGCACTAGGAATTCAATATTACTCCCACTCGCTTTCTTATAAACGCAAGGTTCATCTATGTTCTTGATGAAACTGAATTCTCTTACATCTTTATCAAAACAAAGATTCCAACTCTGCGAAGCTTGCTTCAATCCATAGATGGATCTTTGCAGCTTGCATATCTTTCCGGGATTCTTTGGATCGACAAAACCCTCAGGCTGTGACACATACACATCCTCTTGGAATTTCCCGTTAAGGAAGACAGTTTTGACATCCATCTGCCATATCTCATAGTCGTGGTGTGCAGCTATGGCAAGAATGATCCGAATAGATTTGACCATTGCTACTGGTGAAAAGGTTTCATCATAATCAAGACCTTCAATCTGACAATAACCTTTTGCAACCAATCTAGCCTTATAGGTATGAGGATTTCCATCCATGTCGGTCTTGAGCTTATAGACCCACTTACACCCTATGGGTTTTATCCCAGGGCTTTGATCAACACATCTTCAGATTTGGTTATCATATATGGATTTCATCTCATCTTTCATGGCTTCCTGCCATTTATCAGAGTCAGTGTTGTCCAAGGTGAAATTCTGATAAGCTTAGTCGTACAAGATGCCACACACAATGTTACACAGAATGCTATAACATTGTGTCCGACTTCTTGCGTAGATAAAGCAAATCACTGTTTCTAGAGGTATCGGCAGAGAAATCGTTACCTGTTGGTGTTGGAACTGCGACGATTTGCATGGAGGCCTCTCGATTTTCCTGGCCAAGATCATTCTCTCTTTCTGGCCCAGTTAGGTCAGACATTGAGAAAGCAGCGCTTCCGGTCCGGGACTTCTTGGGAACTCGAGTAAAAACTGGTCTTGGGGCTTTCTCTGGTGAAGCCTCTTTGAGAATTTCTTCTAACTTCTTCAGGGTTTTTGGCCCTTTGATTCGCACTCCATGCTTGTTTGTCTTCGCTCTACTGCTTCTGGATCCTTTTGCTTCAGCTTTCTTTGAAGCGGTGGCTTCTTTTGGGGCTACTGTGCTTCTAGTTTTCACCATTGTTGTTTGAGAGATTTGCAGAGAGTGAATGGCGAAGGAGATGAGAGCGAGCACAGAGAGGAGGCAGACTAGGTTTTTTGAAAACGATTCAAATCTCCTTTAGCGTCTGACTGTATCTTTCCTTTTCTTTTATATGGGCTTTTGATATGCCTGGCCCAATGGCATTCGTTGGTTTTTAGACCGGTTCATGAAGAGGTACCAACACTTCCTCTCAACCGTTTTTGCAACTTCTTATTGTTCACTGATGGTGCACAGACCGAGTGATGATCTGAGATCCTCGAATCTGCTTGCATCTAATGCTTTTGTGAAAATATCAGCAAGTTGCTTTTCTGTGGGAATGTGCTCTAGGATGATCTTCTTGTCTTCGACCAATTCTCGAATGAAGTGATGTCTAATATCAATGTGTTTGGTCTTGCTGTGTTGGACAGGGTTTTTGGAGATGTTTATAGCACTGACATTATCACAATATAAAGTCATGGCATCCTGTCTGACATTGTATTCGACTAACATCTGTTTCATCCAAAGTAGTTGTGTGCAGCTACTCCCAGCAGCAATATACTCCGATTCGGCAGTGGAAAGGGCAACACAATTTTGCTTCTTACTAAACCATGATATGAGGTTGTTGCCAAGGACGAAGCATCCTCCAGATGTGCTTTTCCTATCCGATGTGTTCCCAGCCCAATCGGCATCACAATACCCCACCAAGGTAGAGGATGTGTCGAATGAATATAACAAACCCAAGTTTGTTGTCCCAGAGATATATCTAATAATTCTTTTGGCTTGGGATAGATGACTAACCTTAGAATTAGCTTGATATCGTGCACATACTCCGACAGAGTAGGCAATATCTGGTCGACTTGCGGTGAGGTAGAGGAGACTACCGATGATGCTCCTGTATAGGTGTTGGTCGACGGCTTCTCCTGGATCATCTTTGGTTAGCTTGACATGTGTAGCTGCTGGTGTCCTTTTATGTGAGGCTTTCTCTAGCCCAAACTTCTTGACAATATTCTTCGCATATTTGCTCTGAGATACGAAGATGCTATCCTTTTGTTGTTTAATTTGGAAGCCAAAAAAATAAGTAAGCTCTCCCATCATGCTCATCTCGAATTCTGATTGCATCTGTTGAATAAATATCTCTACCATCTTGCTTGACATTCCTTCAAAAACAATGTCATCGACATAGATTTGAGCTATCATTAGGTTCCCGTCTTCATTCTTCACAAATAGGGTCTTGTCGACTCCCCCTCTAGTGTAGCCACTTTGGATGAGGAATTTTGTGAGCCTTTCATACCAAGCCCTTAGTGCTTGTTTCAACCCATAGAGAGCTTTCTTGAGTTTATACACATGATCAGGATAGTGAGGGTCAACAAATCCTTTGGGTTGTGACACATATACTTCTTCATTGAGATCCCCATTCAAGAACGCACTTTTGACATCCATCTGGTAGAGCTTTATCTGTAGATGGCATGATATTCCTAGCAGGAGACGGATTGCTTCAAGTCTTGCCACAGGAGCAAATATCTCATCGAAGTCAACACCCTCAATTTGAGTATACCCTTGAGCAACTAACCTTGCTTTGTTGCGAGTGATGTTGCCAAGCTCATCGGATTTGTTCTTGAAGATCCATTTGGTGCCTATGATGTTTCCTTCACTTGGTTTGGGCACCAGTTCCCATACCTGATTTTTCTCAAATTGAATAAGCTCTTCTTGCATAGCATTGACCCAATACTCATCATTGATGGCTTCATTGATGTTTTTGGGTTCTGTCTTTGAAACGAAGCAAATATTTCCTATTATCTCGTTATAATCTTCAGGAGCTTTTGACCGAGTCCGTATGCCTTCATTCAGATTTCCAATAACTCCAGAGATAGGATGGTTAGTCTGGACTCTTGGTGAGGGATTCTTGTTGCTGGTTTCAGGAACTACTTCGTCATTGGCGACATCATTTTCTGTTTTGCTGCTAGCATCTTCTCTGACATTTGGAGTAGCATTCTTCCTGACATTGTTGGGCGGATAGGCTCTGTCTTCGTCCATCACATCTTTTGAGGCATCTTCGTAGTCATCATCAACAACAACATTGATTGATTCCATCATGGTCTTGGTTCGTTTGTTGAAGACTCGGTATGCGCGACTATTCCTTGAATAGCCAAGGAAGATGCCTTCATCGCTTTTTGGGTCAAGCTTTTGACGAGGCTCTCTATCAGCCAGTATATAACAAGTGGAGCCAAAGATATGGAAGTACTTAACATTTGGCTTTCTCCCCCTCCATATTTCATAATGAGTAACTGACATACCTGGTCGGAGAGTGACTCGATTGTGGATATGGCAAGCAGTGCTAAGTGCTTCTGCCCAGAAGTGAGTTGGTATATCTTTAGCCAGCATCATAACTCTCGCCATCTCCTGTAGAGTCCTGTTCTTACGCTCAACTATGCCATTCTGTTGAGGAGTGATTGGTGCTGAGAACTCATGTGCTATCCCTTATGAGTTGCAGAAATCTGCAAACTTGCTGTTCTCGAACTCTCGACCATGATCACTACGAAGGCGGATGATTTTGCCAATTGTCTCTCCTTTTTCTCGTTGGACTTGGATGCATAGATTCTTGAAGATCGAGAAAGTGTCTGATTTGTCACGAGGGAAATCAACCCAAGTGTATCGTGAGTAATCATCTACACACACAAAGACGTATCGTTTTCCTCCAAGGCTTTCAACTTGCATTGGTCCCATGAGGTCAACATGTATCAGCTCAAGTACCCGAGAGGTGGTGATATGCTGTAGCTTCTTGTGTGACATCTTGGTTTGCTTACCAATCTGACATTCTCCGCAGATCTTTCCTTCTATTATTTTCAGGTTTGGAATACCTGTGATTGCCTGCTCTGAGATTGCTTTTTGCATGCTTCTAAGATTTAGATGTCCAAGCTTTCTGTGCCACAGTTTGGTTTCTTCTGCTTTGGAGACAAGGCACTTGGTTGCTTCGATATGTGTCTCGGGAGACCAGATATAGCAATTGTCCGTTGAGCGAACTCCTTGTAGAATCGTGACTTGATTAGAGTCTTTAACTATACATGCTTCTTTTGTGAATTTCACTTCTGAATCCTGATCACAAATCTGACTGATGCTAATCAAGTTAGCTTTAAGTCCTTCTACAAGTAATGCTTCAGTCAGGCAGGTGGCTCCTGGATGCTTAAGTACTCCTTTTCCGATAATTCTAGCTCGAATGACATCTCCAAACGTAACAAAGCAGTTTGTGTATAGTTTAAGATCAGAGAGGAAGTCTGGAGTACCTGTCATGTGTCGAGAGCATCCACTGTCGAGATACCAGTCCTTGTTTGTTGAAGCACTCAAGGATGTATATGCAACATTAGCTCTATAGACCAGGTTCTTAGGTCTCCATTCAAGGCGGGATGTCTTCAGAGGAGATGAGAGATGCCTTTGATATTTCTTTTGTTGTAGCTTAGCTTGCTTCCTCTCAAGAAGTTGAAAACAAAAAGGTCTGATGTGACCAGGTTGACAACAGTAATGGCATATCCATTGATATTGATAAGCTGGTCTTCTGTAGCTTTGTTGTCTGCGTGGAGGATGTCTTCTGGAAGTTACTTGACAAGAACAGGTTGTAGACGATGTTATGGCTTTTGTTGTAGGTCGTCCTGTAGGATGTGTTGGGGCAACCAGTAGTTTCTTGTCAGCCATGGCTTGTTGTGGGATAAACTTTGTCCCTCCCGTTGAGGGGACAGCATGTGTGTACCCTAGTCCCGTCATATCTTCGGACTGTTTTCCCACCAATAAAATCTTGTCAAGGCTTTCTGTGCTCGGATTCATCATCTTTACCGATTTGGTCATGAGACTAATTTCTCCATTAAGTCTGGTGATCTCTCGTTTCAGCTCCACGATCGTCTCTAGAAATCTTGACTTGTCGTTGGTAAGATTAATGATCCTTTCGCCTTGTTGATCAAGTATCAGAGTTTCCTTGATCCATCTGGTATGCAAGCCTTTGTATGCCTCGACTAGTTGCTCTTTAGTCCAATTCTCATTTGGAGTTGGATCATCATTGATGTCGACAGCATTATCATCATTACATGTAGGAGTAGTAGTAGTGAATGCGACAAAGTTGCTTACCTCTTCAGATCCACTATCTTCATTGTCATCATCTGATAGGGTGGCATTGTATCCTCGTTTTTGTCGTTTGAGGAAATTTGGACATTCTCTACGGAGGTGGCCGAATCCTTCACATTCATGACATTGGAGTCCTTTGTTTTTGTTTTCTTCCCCACTCCTGTTTGGTCTGTCAAGACTTCCTCTAACTTGAGCTTTTTGTGGAGCTTTGTTTCTGGCATTTGCTGTGACATTCCGTCCACCCATTCGACTAAATCTTCTCATGGCTTTGTTGTAATTTTTTGTGAGAAGGGACATTGTAGCCTCGATGTCTTCATCAGAATCCGAATCCTCAGGATCTGGTTGCTTGTGTGTTGAGCTTTTGAACGCAACTCCTTTGTTCCTTTTGTCGATGTTGGGTAGAGACAACTCATAGGTCATTAGAGACCCCATCAGCTCATCAAATTTCAAGACCTTGAGGTCATGAACTTCTTCAATTGCTGTGATTTTCATCTTGAACCTAGGACTAAGAGCACGTAGGGTTTTTCTTACCAATTTTTCATCAGACATTGGTTCTCCCAGAGAATAGGATTCATTGGTTAGATCACGAATGCGAACATTGAAATCTGCAATTGATTCATCTTCCTTCATGATGAGGGCTTCGAAGTTGGTAGTCAGGTATTGCAGTTTCTGTTCTCGAACCTTAGTTGTTCCTTCATATGCTACGGCCAAGATGTCCCATGCTGATTTGGCAGTTGTGCATATGTTGATTAGTCTTAACACGTTCTTGTCAACACCATTGAAGATAGCATTCAGAGCTCGAGAATTTCCCAGTGATTCTTCATCTTCATCATCGGTCCAGTCTTTTTCTGGTTTTGGGCCGATAGGATTGCCATCATTGTCACTGAGTTGTGGTGCATTCCAACCATTGAGTACAGCCTTCCATGTCTTGTTGTCTAGTGACTTCATGAAGGCACACATTCGAGCCTTCCAATAGCCATAGTTGCTTCCATCTAGGACAGGTGGTCGATTTATGGATCCTCCTTCTCTGCTATTGTCCATCTTTGATCAAAATATTTGTTTAAGAACTCACCTAAAGCTATAGGTGCCTCCTCTGATACCAATTGAAATTCTGATCAGCTTAGTCGTACAAGATGCCACACACAATGTTACACAGAATGCTATAACATTGTGTCCGACTTCTTGCGTAGATAAAGCATGACGGTAAATATAAAGCTATAAGTAATGACACAGCAGATTGTTTACCCAGTTCGGTGCAACGTCACCTACGTCTGGGGGCTCTCAGCCTAGTGGAAAGATTTCACTTATCAGTAATCCGTCAGAACATACAAGTACCTGTGATCACTCCTAGATCTATACTTTATGCTACGTCTTACAGTGCAATCTATCTCAGGGTCTCCCCCTGAATCCAAGAACGTCTTGATTCCACTCTTCGAGCAATCGCCTTGCTCTGTCGTCTTCAAGTCTTCTTCAAGCTTGGTGGTTGCGTGCAGTCTTCAACTCACGACTTCGGTAAACCCTCAATCACCTAACTCTCTATAGTTATGTGATACACAACATCCTAAGCTCAATCTGCAATTTCTCAGCCCGCAAACCTTCACGTCTAAGAACCTTGCAAATTGTTGCTAGGAAACAAATAAAGAACCACACAATTGCTAAGGGGGTAGCCTAAGCTTTTATAGCAATCGTGGATGAGTACTAACCCTAAAGGGTTTCCTATTAATCACCGTCTTTCTCCTTTTCAGATTAGGAGTCGTTCTGCACTTTCCTAATCGTCTTCTTGATTTTCTGCAGAATCTGCACTTTCCTGATTTCTGTCGATCAGGATGCTTGCCGAGACGCCGTCAACAATGTCACACAAGATGTCGAAGAAGATGCTTCGACATTCTTTGTAACATGTTTCTTCGGTTCCTTTAAAAATCAGCCAATCTCTAATAACGTCGTAACTACACAAGGTTTGTTGATAGTTCGTTGGATCATCGTGATCTACAACCATCAAATCATCTCCCTCGGATATGGCTAGAAAACCTTACGTGACGGGGACCTGACGAGATCTTTCAGACCTCATTGGACCATCTGGAATTTCTGTAGGGATTGGTTCCTCATCTATGACCGTCTCAGGCTCCTAAACTTCTACATCTTGCTCAGTAGGTTCCTGAATTGCTTCAGGTTGTTCCGTACCTTCTCGAATTTCTTCGAGAGGCATGAGACTCCCACTAGTCGTCTTGGAAATTAATTCCTTTTCCAAGAACAACCCTCCTCGAGCAACAAAGACCTTGTTCTCATGGAGTTTGTAGATGTAGTACCCTCTTGTTTCCTTGGGGTACCCCACAAAGACACATTTGTCTTACTTGGGTTCAAGCTTATCACATTGACATAAGCTTCGCACCCCCAATTACTTGGGTTTCTTCCCACTCCATACTTCGTATGATGTCTTTTCCACTGCTTTTGTTAGAGCCCGATTCAGAATAAATGCGGCCGTTTCCAGGGCATAATCCCAGAAGGAAATTGGGATATCAGGCTGACTCATCATGGACTAAACGATATCTAACAATGTTCGGTTTCGCCGCTCAGACACACCAATTAATTGTGGTGTTCCGGTGGAGTCCTTCAGAGATGATCCCACAATCTCCAAGATGACTGTGAAAATCCTGGGTTAAGTATTTCCTACCTTGATTGGAATGAAGTACCTTTATATTTTTCCCAAGCTATTTTTGTACTTCATTATGAAATTCTTTAAATTTATCAAAGGCCTCAGACTTATGTCTCATCAAGAAGACATAACCAAATCTACTGAAATCATCAGTAAACATGATGAAGTATTTGAACCCTCTCCTGGCCTGAGTGCTCATAGGTCCACACATTTCGGAATGTATTAGACCTAATAAGTCACTTGTTCTTTCACTTGTACCCCCGAAAGGAGCCTTTTTCTTTTTGCTAATAAGGCAAGACTCACATCTTTCAATTAAAGTGAATTCAAACAGACTTAGAAGTCCACACTGTAGGAACTTTGGGGCTATCAAGAACTCATATGGCAGCGGAAGCAACATATATAAACCCCAAGAACTGTCCAAGAACATCAAACCATTAAATCTCAAGGCAAAACCGAAATCACAACTTTACCTTCGGTTTGTTCGAATCGGTTAAGAGAACACTTCGGAACATCAACTCTAGGCAAGTCCACACAGAGAGGATGATCCCTTAAGGATCTTACACTCTCCTACTTTACTAGAATAGAAGAGAGAGCAAGAGAGAGCAAGAGGAGGGGAGGTCCTTGGAGGTCTCGGCCAAGCATAATGAAGGGAAGAGAGAGAGCAGCAACTTGTGATATTGTTTTGTGTGTATTGGTAAGTGTAATTGTGAATTGACATGTCTTGGTTTTAGAGAAGATGATGATGGTCATTGGGAGGCCACCTTTAATCACACTTACCCAACATGGATTAGGTTTAGTGTGTATCTAGTCATCATCCACTTAACCAAAGTTAGTGGAGAAAGGGACCCACCCTTTGCTCCACTATTGGGCCTTGGTTGGGCTAGCCACTAGGGCCTCGTGGCACGAAGCCCAATGATTCAGCAATGAGGTCCCGTGTCGCGTCCAACTTACCCCCGAACTTATCGTACAAAGTTTGACGCGACATCGATGAAGGACTTAGTCTTTCTCGATTCGCGTGTCACATTCAATTACAAATATTCATGGCCAAAACGTCCAGTTTTGCCCATGCCTCTCTCTCTCGAGTGTTCCCAACCTTTCCTTGTCTCTCAAAATTCATATCCTATGTGTGTGACCCTCTCGGCTTATGCCGACGTCGGCAGATCAGTGTAAAATTCCATTTTACCCGATCCATCATAAGTGGCCTCTAGTAAGACGTTATGCTTACCCGACGCGCATGACGATCGATTATTCAATTCAACCTCATGTAGTACAGTTCTTCCGACCGCCTTGGACCGTCCTGAAGAACTGTAGTGATCGGTTCCTGCTCTGGCTCCATATCTTCTATTTGGCTTGCAGGTGGTTCCTGAGAGCCTACATCCTCTAGAATTTCATCCAGATCTATAGTTCTCCCACTGTCTGTTTTAGAAATGAACTTCTTTTCAAGAAACACCCCACCGCGAGCAACGAAAACTTTGTTCTTGCTCGGTTTATAGAAGTAGTATCCCCTTGTTTTTTTGGGATACCAAACGAAGATGCATTTTCCTGATTTTGGTTCGAGTTTGTTTGAGATCATACGCTTCACAAAAGCCTCGCAACCCCAAATCTTGAGGAAGGACAAAACAGGCTTCTTCCCAGACCATTGCTCAAAAGGTGTCCCTTCCACTATCTTCGTTGGAGCCCTATTCAATATGAATGCGGCAGTTTCAAGAGCATAACCCCGGAAGAATATTGGCAAATCAGTGTGACTCATCATGGATCGAACCATATCTAACAATGTTCGATTCCTTCGCTCGGAAACTCCATTTATCTGAGGCGTTCCTGGCGGAGTTCACTTTGATAATATCCTATTTTCCGCTAGATGATCGAGAAACTCTTGGGATAAGTATTCTCCACCTCGATCCGAACGAAGTGCTTTTATACTTTTCCCGAGCTGGTTCTGCAGTTCAGTCTTGAACTCTTTGAATTTATCAAAAGCATCAGACTTATGTCTCATTAAATAGACATAACCAAATCTACTAAAATCGTCAGTAAGAGTGATGAAGTAACTGTAACCGCTCCTGGCAAGTTGAACTCATAGGTCCGCACACATATGTGTGTATTAGGGCCAATAGGTCACCCACCCTCTCACCTCTCCCGATGAAGGGCGCCCTAGTCATGATGCCCATCAAACAAATCTCGCATCACTCGATCGAATGGACTTAACAGTCCGCACTTGTGAAGTGCTGAGATGCGCCTCTCATTTATGTGGCCTAGACAATAGTGCCAAATTAGAGTTTGGTTCAAATCATCGGATTTAAACCTTTTCATATTAACGTTATAGAGCTTATTTGAATTGGTGCTTTCCACATTCAATACATACAAACCACCAATAGTACTTGCACTTCCATAATGTACATCATCACGTTTTATATTAAAACTCCCATTTTCAATTACAAAAGTAAATCCTTCCTTATCAAGTAAGGAAATGGATATAATATTTCTGCTGAAAGTTGATACAAAAAAATACATTATGAAGTACAAGAACAAGGCCACTAGGCAAAACAAGTCTTACGGATCCTACAGCAATTGCGGCAACCCGAACTTTGTTCCCAACTCTTAGGTCCACCTCGTTCTTGCCCAAATCTCTTCTATTTTCCAACACGTGCACATTCGTACAGATATAAGATTCAACCCCGGTATCTAATACCCATGAATCCAAAACAGAGAGATTTAGCTCTAAAATGAAAATGCCAGAGGAAGACGCGGCCCCGCCGCCCTTCTTCTGATCATCCTAAAACTTCCTGCAGTCTCTTCTTCAGTGACCGTGATGTTGGCAGTAGAAGCAAACTGCTTCCTTTTTCTTCTTCGCCTCCCCAACTTTAGGAGGTCTAGGAAGTAAAGGCAGTCTCATCTTTCCAGCTTTGAAGCTAGTTCCCTTTTTGACCATTAGGACATCCTTGCCACGAGTGACCTTGATGTTATTCTCGGCCGTTACTAGCATTTAATGCAATTCCGGGACGGTCTTATCCATATCATGCATATAATAGTTCATTAGGAAGCTATCATATGGATGAGGAAGGGATTGCAGAACAAAATCGGCTGCCATATGCTTTTTTACCCCAAGCCCAAGTCGAGTTAGGCCGTCGAGATGTCCCTTCATTTTCAGGACATGTGGACCTACCGAACTGCCTGCTGACATTTTGTAGGTGAGGAGTTCCTTCAAAATCCCGAATCTTTCGAGTCAAACCTTTTCCTTGAACATAACCTTTATCTGCGACTTCATCTCCTTAGGGTCCTCAGACAGTTCCATAAACTGCTTCTGAAGCTCCGGCTCCATAGCGCCCAGCATCACACACGCCACGTCGATATTGTCGCTAAGGTGCTTTTTGGTATGCATCCTTAATGGCCCTCGGGGCGTTCAGTGCTGGCTCCACATGGATAGCCTGGTCCAGGACGTATTCCTTGCGTTCCAACTTGAACACAAGTCGTAGGTTCCTATCCTAGTCAAGATAGTTTGTCCCGTTGAGCTTACCCTTTACGAGGATATGCCTCAATGACAAACTGTTCGAGTTCGTTGAATTGTTCGCTATTAATCTACACGAAGAAAGTAAATTTAATCAGAAAGTTGAATAAATTTACGAAGATCCTCATTAAACTCCAACCACTCGATTCTAAGTTAATAGAATCTAAAACCAAGACCCATGATTAATGAATCGATGTACACTAAGGCGCACCGCTCCGATTCACTTATTTAGGTAGGACATGCATCCAATAACACCCCGTGCAAATGGGTTCAATTACAACCCGTTTAATTCTTGACAATAGTCTGTACGATAGTACACGGCATACCCTTTCTGACACCCTGGCTTGACCATGGTCGAGAATCGCAGTTAAGTCAACGAAATCATGTATGCAAAGTCCGATAAAGATGCTCCGCTAAGGCACATGACATCTAGATAGAACTTTAGCAAACTTGTATAGAGCGCACTTTCGAAGATGCTCCGCTAAGGCACACGACATCAACAAAGTGGAGAACTATACAAGCGTATGATTTTGGGTTGGTTGAGTTTGAATCAATTATGTTCGATACAATTAGTAAACCGTCATCAACAACCCGTGTTATGAAGTTTCTAATTTATCTCACATTATCTTCTTCGAAACTGTCATTTACAACCCGTGCAAAGACATTTTCCAATTTGAACACATCCATCACAACCCGTGTGACGATAGTTCACAACGCTTTTAACATGCAAACTGTTGTTACGTTTGATAGTTGGCATGATTTTTTAGCGCAAAAGTAAGAAGTCGAGTAACATGTTGTATGACATGTGGAGCGACTTGTTACGAGCCGCAGATTAGGAAAGTCTGAAGCTTTCCTATTTCTACGAAGCTTGGAGCGAAAGAAGAAAGGCGGCACGAAGACTTGAAGCGCAAGAGAGTGTCGTCGACAAGTCAGACGACTTCCAGCTGGCAGTTACACGTCAGCAAAAGGCGGCAACTCGACTTGCCTGATTTCATCAGGAAGTCAGAACAGGCAAGACAACTTCCAGCTGTCATAGAAGGCGGCAACAACTTGCCTGACTTTCCTGTTCCTGATCCGAGAAGGATTAGGAATGTGGGTTGCTATAAAAAGCCCTTGGCTTCCCATTAGCAGTCATCCGTTCTTGTTCTAACACCTGCAAGATTTCTCAGAGCTCTTAACTGTGCACCATCGGCGTGTTGAGAGGCTGATGAATATTTGCTAGAACGGACCTTTTGCTCCGATCAAACCTTGAGTCGCGAAGACTAAGTGTTTGGGTCGGTTAGGGTTTTTGTTTGTGATTGAAGACTCACAACTCCGTCCAAGAAGACAACGACACCGAGCATGGACTTGCTTGAAGGGTGGAATTGAGGGAATCTCAAAGACAGGGGGAGAGGCTCCTGGTCAAGGCGATTCACGGTGAGATCTATAGTAGCTTAGGACAATAGCTTGTGTGATAGCTAGTTGGGCTTGAAGTTGTACTATTGACTACCTGATAGTGAAAAACCTTTCCACTGGCAAAGTGCCCCCAGACATAGGTGCGGAGTCACCGAACTGGGTAATCATCTCTGGTGTCGTGATTATTATCTGTCTATTACTTTGCTTACTGTTTCCACAAGAAGTCGATACACAAGTTACAGACTTTGTGTTCGACTTCCTGACTCGGCTACAATTCAGAATTTCAATTGGTATCAGAGGAGGCACCTTAATCTCTTAGGTGATTTTCCTGCAAATCTGAGTAGCTAATATGGATTCAAAGGAAGGAGGATCTGTCAACTATCCGCCGGTACTCGACAGAACAAACTATGGATATTGGAAAGCACGGATGTGTGCTTTCATGAAGTCCCTCGACAGCAAAACCTGGAAGTCTATCATCAATGGATGGGAGGAACCTTACTATGCTGATGCTCATGGAAATCAAACCAGCATCAACCCAGAAAAGGAGTGGAGCATGGAAGAAGATGAAGCCGCCCTAGGTAATTCTCGTGCACTCAATGCTATCTTTAATGGAGTAGACAAGAAAGTGTTTCGACTTATCAACACATGCACAAGTGCAAAAATTGCCTGGGACACACTTGCGGTTGCTTACGAGGGTACTTCAAAAGTCAAAGAGCAGAAGTTACAGTACCTCACGACCAACTTCGAAGCTCTGACCATGAATGACGACGAGACTATTGCGGAGTTTAATGTGCGCATCAAGGATCTAGCCAATGAATCATATTCACTTGGAAAGCCTATGACCGATGAGGACTTGGTCAGAAAAACACTAAGAGCCTTAAGTCCCAGATTCAAGATGAAGATCACCGCCATCGAAGAAGTCAAGACCTGAAGACACTGAAGTTTGATGAACTCATGGGCTCACTGATGACTTTCGAGCTCTCCCTACCTTTTATTGAGAAGAAATATAAAGGTGTGGCTTTCAAAAGTTCTAATAAGAAGAACTCAACACACTCTGAGTCGGATAGTGACATCGAGGAAACTATCGCCATGCTAGCCAAAAACTACAACAGAGTCATGAAAAGATTTGGCCAGATGACAGGAAGAAAAATCACCCGAGAAGTCAGAGACAAGCCACTACACAAGTTTCAGAAGCTCGAAAACACAGCCAACGATGGAGGGCGAGGAGAACGATCAGGTAAAGGAGCTCAGTGTTTTGAATGTGAGGGGTATGGACATATGCAGAGAGAATGTCCCAACTTCCTAAAGAAACAGAAGAAGGGATTCATTGCCTCTTTAACTGACGATGAAGATGAGGAAGACAGTGACCTTGAGCATACAAGTAACTATGTGGCTTTCACTTCCTCCACAATAGATCAACCAGCCGAAAGCTCAAAGAAGTATGACTCTGATGATGAGCTATCCGATGAGACTCTCAACAACGCTTACAACGAATGGTATGTCAAGTGGCTTGAAGACTCTCAGGTAATCGAAAAACAGAACGCTCTCATTCTTACTCTTAATGAAGACAAGTCAAGACTTCTCGAGACAACTTTTGATCTCAAAAAGGAAGTTGCTCGACTGAAAGGCGAGTTAGAGCAGGTCACGAAGTCAGTAAAGATGATGAATCCAAGCACAGACACTCTAGATCAAATCCTGTCAATCGGGAAACCAGCTAGGAATATGGAAGGTCTTGGATATTCGAAAGAAGCCTCATCATCGCACACCATCTTCGTTCCTCAGAAGTCTATCTCCCAGAAGTCTCGCCAGAAGTCTCCTAGCTTCACGGCTGACTAAGCGACCAAAAAGTCTTCTACCCTGGCCGCGTAAAAAACCTAGAACAAAAGACATAGCTGAGTTTGTCATCACTGTGGACGAAGAGGACATATTCGACCCTTCTGCTATCAACTATATGGGAAGAGCTCGGTCAAGAAAAGGACCACCGTCAAGAAAAGCCAACCTTGGAAGGAATGGTGAGTCAAAGAGGTCAACTATCGAGCTAACATCGCATACACCGCTTTAAAGGCCTCAACCAGCAACGATTGGTACTTCGATAGTGGATCATCTCGACATATGACGGGTAATAGCTCTTTCCTGGTCACTTTAATACCATGCACAAATAGCTTCGTCACTTTTGGAGATGGAGTAAAAGCGAGAGTGCTCGGGAAAGGAAAACTCAATCTTCCCAACTCTCCGTGTCTGAAAGAAGCTCTGCTAGTAGAAGGCCTCACAGCAAACCTCATCAGCATAAGCCAGATATGTGATTTAGATCTGGATGTCCACTTCACTTGCGACAAGTGCTCGGTCAAAGACGAACAAAACAAGGAAGTCATGATAGGCCACAGGTCCCTTGACAACTGTTATCTATGGTCTCCAACAGTCAGGACCTTGCCAATCAAGTGCCTTTTATCCAAAGCTCAAGAGACAAAACTATGGCATCAAAAACTTGGTCACATCAATTTGAGGAGTATGCAAAAAATTCTCTCTGACCTTATGGTACAACATCTTACTACTTCTCGTGTTCTAGAACTTCTTCATGTTGACCTTATGGGACCCATGCTAGTAGAAAGTCTAGGAGGGAAGAAGTACATATTTGTCTGTGTAGACGACTTCTCAAGGTACACATGGGTAGACTTTATTCGAGAGAAGTCAGATACCTTCTCAGTCTTTGAAGCCTTATGTCGAAGAGTTCAACGAGGAAAGGGAAAAGTCATTGGGAAAGTCGTCCGGCTTCGGAGCGATCATGGAAAGGAGTTTGAGAACATCAGCTTCGCAAACTTTTGTGATGCTGAAGGAATTGCCCACGAATTTTCTGCTCCCATCACTCCTCAGCAAAACGGAATCGTTGAAAGAAAGAATCGCACTCTTCAAGAGATGACTAGAGTCATGATGTTAGCCAAAGACATCCCGCAACACTTCTGGGCTGAAGCTTTGAATACGGCATGCCATATTCATAATAGAGTGACTCTCCGCCCTGGAACTTCGTTCACTCTTTATGAAATATGGAGGGGGAAAAAGCCGAATGTCAAATACTTCCATGTGTTTGGATCAGTCTGCTACATACTCGCAGATAGGGAACCGCGGCGCAAATTGGATCCTAAAAGCGAAGAAGGCATCTTCCTCGGATACTCCAGAAATAGTCGGGCTTTTCGTGTATTCAACAAACGCACCTGGACTATCATGGAATCCATCAATGTCGTGATCGATGACAGCAACGAGCAATCCAGTGGCGAGGACGAAGAAGTCCTAAATCTCTCAGGAGAAGTCAGACCAGAAGTCAGAGGAGAAGTCAGACCTGAAGTCAAGGACGATGAGCGCAACAAAGGGTCTGAAGACGAAAGCCAAATCATCCCGGATGAAGAGGCAACTCCCACAAGGCAAACAGTTCCATCAAGTAGAATTCAGAAGTATCATCCACCCTAGGATGTAATTGGAGACATTAATGAAGGAGTTCGAACTCGTCAAAAAGCAGCCCTTGACTATCAAGAATTGATAGGTAACATGTGCTTTATTTCCAAAATTGAGGCAAAGAATATACAAGAGGCCATCAATGATGAGTATTAGGTCTGCGCGATGCAAGAAGAATTGGTTAAGTTTGCAAGAAATGAAGTCTGGGAACTTGTACCCAAGCCTGACAATGTCAATATCATCGGGACAAAATGGATATTCAAAAACAAGTCTGACGAGCAAGGAAACATCACTCGAAACAAAGCGAGACCAGTGGCTTAAGGGTACACACAAGTCGAAGGAGTCGACTTTGAAGAAACATTTGCTCCAGTAGCCAGACTGGAAGCCATACGACTTCTTCTCGGCATCGCATGTCATCTGCGCTTCAAACTCTATCAGATGGATGTAAAGAGTGCCTTCCTTAATGGAAATCTAAACGAAGAAGTCTATGTAGCCCAACCAAAGGGATTCGTAGACCATGACTCTCCGCACAATGTCTACAAGCT
The DNA here is from genome assembly GCA_963920655.1 of Geranium rotundifolium. Taxonomy (NCBI): domain Eukaryota; kingdom Viridiplantae; phylum Streptophyta; class Magnoliopsida; order Geraniales; family Geraniaceae; genus Geranium; species Geranium rotundifolium. Next base: position 1,747,266 of record OY987320.1, read on the forward strand.
AAAGAAAGCTCTCTACGGTCTCAAACAAGCTCCACGAGCATGGTATGAACGTCTTACCCAATTCCTTGTACAGAATGGTTATATTCGAGGGGGAGTAGACAAAACCCTCTTTGTGAAGAAGGAAGGAAGGGACATCATGCAAAGAGGATCATAAGGTACATCTCAGGAACCTCTGAATTGGGATTACTATATTCCTTTGATACCTCTCCTACTCTGGTTGGATATTGTGATGCTGACTGGGCGGGAAGCACACCAGATCGAAGAAGCACCTCTGGAGGTTGTTTCTACCTGGGGAACAACCTTGTATCATGGTTCAGCAAAAAGAAAAATTGTATTGCTTTGTCTACTGCTGAGTCCGAATATATCGCAGCTGGAAGTAGCTGTACTAAACTTCTTTGGATGAAACAAATGTTGGCAGAATATGGAGTCAAGCAAGAAGTCATGACTCTGTTCTGTGACAACATCAGTGCAATCAACATCTCGAAGAGCCCAGTGCAGCATAGCAAGACAAAGCATATTGACATCAGGCACCACTTTATTCGAGAGCTCGTAGAAGACAAGAAAATAAAGCTCGAATACCTACCCACTGAGAAACAAGTTGCAGACATATTTACAAAGGCGTTGGATGCCAATAGGTTTGAAAGTCTGAGGTCGACCCTCGGACTTTGCTGTCTAGAATAGTCAAAAGTCAAGCAAGAAGAGGAAGAGCTTTTGGTTGATTTTACTTTTTCTCTCGATCAGGACCAAACAGGGTCCACAAAATCAAGCCGGGCCCAAATCGTTACATCAGAAGCCCGTTAGTCTTTTTGAATTTTGAATGATTACGATCTGACTATCCACCTATCAGAAATCATTCTGTTCAACTCCCACAGACTCTGCACCTTCTCCATCATTTGAAATCGCTAGGGTTTCTCAGATCAAAAAGATCAGACAAAAATTTGCTTACCCCCACAAAGAACAAAATCCTAGCTAAATGGTTAGTACTCGCAGCGGTAGAATACCATCTGCTTCAAAAGTACTTCGAGCAAAGATGAGGGCAAAAGTCATTGCCAAGAAATTATCTGCCTCCAAATCGACTAGAACCAAGCATGGAGTAAGGATCCGAGGAGGAAGAGGCTTAGGGGAATCTTCGGCAGCACCTCAGGATGTAACAAGCTCGCTCCCATTTGTTACGCCGGAAGACACAATCCCCGTCGCTGAGAAGGACGACGCTCTAGCCGCTTCTGCAAACATTGAAGAAGACGCTTCTCTCTCTACTCCGACTCCAACACGAGGTAAATCTGCTATCCTCTCTGAAGAAAACTTAGAAGAAAGCCTGCCTGAAGAGGGTTTAGAAACCCTTGTTCCTAAGACCACGGCACTAGCACCGAGGACCAACCTAGCCTCTCTAAGTCGACACCAGCACCAGAGAAATCTCCTCTAAACGAGGACTTGCAAAAGGAAGGAAGTTCCACTGTCGCCCCGAACAGTGATTGAGGGCGTGATGATAATCCTGAAGTCATTCCAGAAGTCACTCAACTTTTAGAGGAACCTGTCAAAGAAAGTGTCGATATTGAAACCATGGAAAAGGAAGAAGCTGTGCCCAAGAGGGTTGTGAGAAGGAAAATACCAACACAAAGGTTGGTTGATGAAGAAGAAGAAACTCAAGCTCAGAGAAGATTGACCCCAAAAAGGAAAGCAACAGAAAAAGGAGAAGCTTCGGCGTCAAAACAGCCGAAGAAGTCAAGAAGGAAGTCAGCAACCACAGCAGCAACCTCTGTCCCTGAAGAAAAAGAATCCGAAGAAGAAGACACCCTGATTGTGCTACCACAGGTGAAGAAGACATTAGGAGGGCAGAAGCTCCCCAAGTATGTACCGAAGGCACCCACAGACAACGTCTCTTTCCACTCTGTAGACAATGCCGTTAAGTGGCAGTATGTCTATCAACGGAAGATTTATCCAGAAAGAGAACTCTCCACTGAAGCACAAGGGATAAATTGTAGAGCTTATTCGTAGAGCTGGCCTGACCAACACGGTCATAAATATTGGCCCATTCTACCCGACTTTGGTTAAGGAGTTTATCGTCAATCTATCAAGCGAGTTCGATGACCTTGAAGATGCTGAATACCGAAAGGTGTTTGTTCGGGGGAATGCTTCGAAGTCTCTGCCTCATCCATCAACACATACCTTGGCAGAGATGACTGAGAAGTCACTCCGGAAGTCCCGCACTTGGACAAAGTAGCGGTCGAAATAACTGGAGGACGTAAGAAGGGATGGCCAGTCAAGGACACCATTGTGGCAACCGAGCTCACAGCAAAATACTCTATTCTCTACCGCATCGGTCTGGCTAACTGGGCACCCTCTACACATGGGGTCAAGCATCAAAACAGAGCTGGCAAAACTCATTTACCAAATAGGTACGCAGTCTCCCATTGATTTTGGCGCTTACATTATTGACCATCTAGTTAAGCACGCCAAATCATGTGCAATCAAACTTCCAATCGGGTTCCCTTCGCTAATCACCAGTATCCTTCTCCAATAATGTCCTAACATTGTCCGAGAGTCGGATATTCCGAGTAAAAAGCCACTGCCTCTAGCCATCAATCTCAAGAACTTTGAAGGGCAGCAGTTGAAGGACCTTGGACTTCCTATGGCCAAAACTCCAGGAGCTAGATCAAGCTCTCGTCCCTCAGGACCAATTGGCGCTAGGATGCAGGAAGGATTGGTGGAAATAATTGATGATCTGGAGAAGTCAATTGCCACGCTCTCAACTCGCAAAGTCGCCTGTGAAGTCCTTCTAGAAGACCTCCGATCTGCTGCTGCTGCTGCTACTGCTGAAGAAGAAGATAACGACTCAACATCGTTTTAGTAATTCTCTGAAATTTACTATGATAACTCTGTCCCACACACACTATTAAATTCTCGGGGTTTGTCCGAGTTACTTTCCGTACACTGTGACTATTTTTTCTGGGATATTTGCTCTAGATTGAGCTGGATTTGAGCTCATGTTTGAGCCGTTTATTTGCTCACGGTGTGAGCTATTTCACTTTTACCCTGCTGTTTAGACAAATCTAGGTTATGAGGTTGCCTTTGGCAATATTTTTCGACAAACAGGGGGAGATAAATGTGACAACGACAGAAGTCGCGCCGAAAGTATTACGTCGGAAGTCGTGCCGAAAGATGAGCATAGAAAGTCAAGCTCCAGAAGCTACTCCAGAGGCCGCTCCAGAAGCTACTCCAGAAGCTAAACTAGAAGCCGCACAAGAAGTTGCATCGGAAGTCACAAAACTTGATGTGTGCGTAACTGCCTCAAGGTGACGACGATGTGCCTACTTGGAGTAAAGAAGTCACATCACTTGTTGTGCGTAACTGCCACAAGATAAGTCACTTGCTGTGCGTAACTGCCACAAGATGACGATGGGCTTACAAAAAAAGGTGTTTGCCTAAAAAATTGCCAAAGGGGGAGATTGTTGTTACGTTTAATAGTTGGCATGATTTTTTAGCGCAAATGTAAGAAGTCGTGTAAGAAGAAAGAAGAAAGGCGCCACGAAGCTTTCCTATTTCGACGGAGCTTGGAGCGAAAGAAGAAAGGCGCCACGAAGACTTGGAGCGCAAGAGAGTGACGTCGACAAGTCAGGCGACTTCCAGCTGGCAGTTACACGTCAGCAAAAGGCGGCAACTCGACTTGCCTGATTTCATCAAGAAGTCAAAACATGCAAGACGACTTCCAACTGTCATGGAAGGCGGCAACAACTTGCCTGACTTTCTTGTTCCTGATCCGAGAAGGATTAGGAATGTGGGCTGCTATAAAAAGCCCTTGGCTTCCCATTAGCAGTCATCCGTTCTTGTTCTAACACCTGCAAGATTTCTCAGAGCTCTTAACCGTGCACCATCGGCGTGTTGAGAGGCTGATGAATATTCGCTAGAACGGACCTTTTGCTCCGATCAAACCTTGAGTCGCGAAGACTAAGTGTTTGGGTCGGTTAGGGTTTTTGTTTGTGATTGAAGACTCACAACTCCGTCCAAGAAGACAACGACACCGAGCATGGACTTGCTTGAAGGGTGGAATTGAGGGAATCTCAAAGATAGGGGGAGAGGCTCCTGGTCGAGGTGATTCACGGTGAGATCTATAGTAGCTTAGGACAATAGCTTTTGTGATAGCTAGTTGGGCTTGAAGTTGTACTATTGACTACCCGATAGTAAAAAACCTTTCCACTGGCAAAGTGCCCCCAGACGTAGGTGCGGAGTCACCGAACTGGGTAATCATCTCTGGTGTCGTGATTATTATCTGTCTATTACTTTGCTTACTGTTTCCACAAGAAGTCGATACACAAGTTACAGACTTTGTGTTCGACTTCCTGACTCGGCTACTATTCAGAATTTCACAAACAATTAATCCGGTTTTAATCTTTGCATGTTGGTGATAGGTTAAAATAAAATAAGCTAAGCATGCTCGCAATTAAATTTATCATATGAATAAATTCCAGCATGCATCAAAGCGTTAAATATGCATAAATATCCCAAGCTAAAGTCCTAAGTATTCTATGAGACGAAGACTTCATGAGCTCTTCTCGTCATCACCACTTAGGGCCACTCCCACTAGCTCATGGACTTCCTCCAAGAGTGTCAACGTTTCCGGTTTCCATCCTTCTCGACTTGAGCAATTAATTACAATTAATACTCGATTCGTAGACCGGATGAAAGAATAATTACACTTTATCACTAGCGGTTCGCAGCCCGCATAAAAGAATAATTTACACGCTACAATCTAACGGTTCGCAGACCGTTTCAAAAGCGATAATTAATTAAAAGCTATTGGGCTACTATGCACCATGCATATCATCTCATCACACAATATGTTATCATACAAGCATAATTTCAAACAAGATACAATTTTGGTTTTAATTTTCATGTGGAAGTTGCTCGGTCGAGTTTATCGAAACTAAACCTTTTCGAAAAATCGGTTGTTCAAATCTAAAAATTTTCTAAACATTGGATTGCGGGTTTGTGCCACGGATCAAACACCGTGCAAAAGACCACCCTGGCCCAAACCAAGTGGGCCAAAACCCACTTGGGCCGAGCCCCTACGCACCGACTCGCTAGGGTTTGGCAACCCTAGCCGTCTGGCCTCCACCACCGGCCTCGGCCACTTGCTGGCCACTGCCGGGGCAGAAGCGGGGCGAGCACGTCACCTTGACCATCTAATGGCCACGGCATAGCCCTGCTCCGGCAAGCCGGAGCCCCCGCCTGTGACCATCCTTGCTTATTTGTCACGTATTGTACTTAATGCGTGTGACCCTCAAGGCTCATGACCCGTTGGCAGACTGGTAAGATTACTATTTTACCCTTTCCATCATAAGAGGTCTCTAGCAAGACATTATGATTACCCAACGTTCGTGATTATCGATTATTCGAATTAACCTGTTATCGTACATGTCACTGTCCTTTTATCAAATCGATATCCAGATTGATCAATAGGCATAGAATCGTCATCCTAATTTATCAATCACTGTTTCTTGATATTTAAGATGACTGAAAACTGATACTAAGGTATCACCTGCACGGCCGTACTATTCCTTCAGTCATACTCATCAAGTGGCCAAAACGGATATCTTTCTCATACCGGAGTATGAGTGATAAATCCCTCAGACGTCTTTCGAGTTCACCAATGTAATTCATAACAAAGCCAAGCACAACCGTTATGGCTACCCTTTTGCAGGTAATGTTAGACTAGGTCAAACTTAGAGGTTCATTACATAGTGCACACAAAGACTCCTTGGTCTTAGGAGTATCTCATGCGAGTATCTATGTTGCATACTCACAATCGGGTTGTCCGATATCATCGACCTGATGATATCTATGATATAACTTCGGCACATACTTTGCCATGATCAGTAGAGCGTGATCACAAGGAGTTGGTCTCATACTGATCGCTTCATAAAGAAGTTTAGCTGATCAAAGACTCATCAAATGTAATTCATTTTGATCTACAGTTCTACTATTAGTGGTTACACACATAATGACATAGATCAAATTACATTCGATATATTACTACAATACATTAGTAAAATGATAAAACATTACATCTGTAGATCACTTTTATATTGGACTAGGGCATAACTCTAACATCGTCATCAACAACCCGTGTTATAATGTTTCTAATTTATCTTACATTATCTTCTTCGAAACCGTCATTTACAACCCGTGCAAAGACGTTTTCAAATTTGAACACATCCATCACAACCCGTGCGATGATGGTCCACAACGCTTTAACATGCAAACAATTAATCCGATTTTAATCGTTGCACGTTGGTGATTGCTTAAAATAAAATAAGCTAAGCATGCTCGCAATTCAATTTATCATTCAAATAAATTCAATCATGCATTAAAGCGATAAATATGCAGAAATAGCCCAAGCTAAAGTCCTAAGTATACAAATGAGACGAGGACTCCGTGAGCTCTCCTCGTCATTTCCACTTAGTGCCTCTCCCACTAGCTCGTGGACGTCCTCCAAGATTGTCAACGTTCTCGGTTTCCATCCTTCTCGACTTGATTAATTAATTACAATTAATACTCGGTTCGTAGACCGGATGAAAGAATAATTACACTTTATCACTAGCGGTTCGCAGCCCGCATAAAAGAATAATTTACACGCTACAATCTAACGGTTCGCAGACCGTTTCAAAAGCGATAATTAATTAAACGCTATTGGGCTACTATGCACCATGCATATCATCTCATCACACAATATGTTATCATACAAGCATAATTTCAAACAAGATACAATTTTGGTTTTAATTTTCATGTCGAAGTTGCTCGGTCGGGTTTATCGAAACTAAACCTTTTCGAAAAATCGGTTGTTCAAATCTAAAAATTTTCTAAACATTGGATAGCGGGTTTGTGCCACGGATCAAACACCGTGCAAAAGACCACCCTGGCCCAAACCAAGTGGGCCAAAACCCACTTGGGCCGAGCCCCTACGCACCGACTCGCTAGGGTTTGGCAACCCTAGCCGTCGGGCCTCCACCACCGGCCTCGGCCACTTGCTGGCCACTGCCGGGGCAGAAGCGGGGCGAGCACGTCACCGTGACCATCTAATGGCCACGGCATAGCCCTGCTCCGGCAAGCCGGAGCCCCCGCCTGTGACCATCCTTGCTTATTTGTCACGTATTGTACTTAATGCGTGTGACCCTCAAGAATTTTCCAAGAACATCAAACCATTAAATCTCAAGGCAAAACCGAAATCACAACTTTACCTTTGGTTTGTTCGAATCGGTTTGAAGAACGCTTCAGATCTTCAACTCTAGCCAAGTCCACACATATAGGACGATCCCTTGAGGATCCTACACTCTACTAATTTACTAGAATAGAAGAGAGAGCAAGAGGAGGGGAGGTCCTTGGAGGTCTCGGCCAAGCATGAAGGAGGGAAGAGAGAGAGCACCAACTTGTGATATTTTATGGTGTGTATTGGTAAGTTAACTGTGAATTGATATGTCTTGGTTTTAGAGAAGATGATGATGGTCATTGGGTGGCCACCTTTAATCACACTTACCCAACATGGATTAGGTTTAGTGTGTATCTAGTCATCATCCACTTAACCAAAGTTTGTGGAGAAAGGCACCCACCCTATGCTCCTCTATTGGGCCTTGGTTGGGCCAGCCACTAGGGCCTCGTGGCACGAAGCCCAATGATTTGGCCATGAGATCCCGTGCCACATCCAACTTACCCCCGAACTTATCGTACAAAGTCCGACGCGACATCGACGAAGGACTTAGTCTTTCTCGATTTGTGTGTCACGTCCAATTACACATATCCATGGCCGAAAACGTCTAGTTTTGCCCATTCCTCTCTCTCGAGTGTCTCCGACCTTCCTTGTCTCTCATAATCCATATCCTATGTGTGTGACCCTCTAGGCTCATGCCGACGTCGGCAGATCGGCGTGAAATTTCATTTTACCCGATCCATCATAAATGGCCTCTAGTAAGACGTTATGATTACCCGACGCGCATGATGATCGATGATTCGATTCAAAATCATGTAGTACATGTTGCTATCCCTTTTATCACCCGGTATCTAGATTGATCATAAGATATAGAGATGTCACCCTTATTTAATCAATCTCCGTTTCTCGATCTGTGAGATTACTAAATACCGATACCATGTAATTTTGGCATGGCCATGCTCTCCCTTCAGTTAATCTCTATCGAGTGGCCTAAACATATACATATTTCATACCGTAGTGTGAGGGATATTACTTATATGTTGAAGTAATATGTTGAGCATGATCTGATTTATGACCACGAAAGTAGTAGAACCATAAATCTGTAAGGATCACACTTAACGAGTCCCTAGTCAAATACGCTTCAATTGAAGCGACCAGTATGAGGATGGTTCTCAGTTATGTAGTTCTGCTTATCATATGGATGTGGGATCCCGGAATCATATTATAGATATCAAGAGGGGATTGGTATCGGACGACCCGCTCTGAGTAGAATTTCATAGATTAAGAAAAGAACATATTCAATTACAATAGCTTGTCACAATATCCTTAGACCAAAGGAGTCTTTGTGATCGCTATGTAGTCGACGTACGGCTTTTACTTGCTCCTAACGCTTTTTGTAACTGGATTGCAATAACGGGCATGATTAGGTGGCGGGACGGATTACATGAGTGATATGAAAGACGGCTAAGGGATTTATCCCTCATACTGCGGTATGGGAAAGATATTCGTTTAGGCCACTTGATCGAGAGTGACTGAGAGGAAGTGCATGGTCATGCCAATGATACGAGTTATCAGTTCTCAGTCATCTCACATATCAAGAAACAATGATTGATTAAACAAGGTTGACGACTCTATGCCTTCTGATCAATCAGGATGTTTAGAGATAATAGGATAGTTACTTGTACGCACGAGTTTAAATTGAATCATCGATCATCATGCATCTTGGGTAATCATAATGTCTTACTAGAGGCCACTTATGATGGATCGGACAAGAGAGACCTCTAACGCCGATCTGCCAACAGTGGCATGAGCCTAGAGGGTCACACACATACAATATGGGTAACTTGAGATAAGGAAAGGTTTGCGTTTCTTTAGGAGCGAGACATGGCCAAAACTGGGGGTTTTAGGCCTTGGGTTCAGATTTGTGAGAATGATTAGTGAATCGAGAAAACTAAGTTTGTTGTCAATATTGCGTCGGAATTTGTTTAATAAGTGTCGTTAAGGGTCGGATAATTTTTGGACTCGGCACACGACCACATGCGCGAACCCATTGGGCTCGGCCCATTAAAGGCCCAAAAAAGGCCGAGCCGGCCCACATGTGGGGGCCACACACCATGCTTAGTTGGTGTTGTTGATTTTGATGAAGAGCAAATTGTGGGATTAGGTGATGGAATGACTCAAGCCCATGTCTTCATCATTTGTTGATTTACCAAATCAGCATATAATATATCATTTTGTTCTCGCAAATCAACACACTAATTTTGGGCTCTCACTTCCTCTCTCATCAAGACGCCCACCCCCCCCCCCCCCCTCCTTTCTAGTAGGCTAAGTGTGTTGGATCAAAGGATCATCCAATTGGTGTGGACTTGCTCTAGAGAAGGAGATCATCTTGTTCTTCTTTCTTGATTCAACAAAACCAAAGGGAGATTCTTGTGAAATTATTTTTGCCTTGAGATTTAATGGTTTATGTTCTTGGAGAGATTTTGGAGTTTATATTGTTGTTGCTTCCGCTATTGTGTTCATCTTGGTAGCTCCAAAACCCTATAGGGGTTAACTCTCTTAATCTTTGTTTTGTTGAATTTATTTTGGTTTTATGATGATTAAGATGTCATATTTGTTGATAACATGATTTAAATGTCTTTATGGGTTAATAGCATCAAATATGTTAATTTTGAAAAATAAATCGAATTTGGAATTTTTCGGAATTTTATTGGATTTGTCAGGTCCGAGACGGGACTCTCGGGGAGCCGAATTGGAGGTACCGAACAGAGGTCACCGGAGGCCGGCGTTGGCCGGGGCCGTCCCTGCCCTGGCCGAGGCCGAGGTGGCGGCAAGCCCGGTTTGGGTTTTCCAAACCCCAAACCGGGCCGTGAGTTTGGGCTCGGCCCATTGGGTTGGGCCCAATAGGTTTGTGCATGATGTTTGATCCGTGGCACGAACCCGCGATCTAATATTTTGAAAATTTTCAAATTTGATCGATTTCAATAAACCGTTTTTCGAAAAGGTCTTGTTTCGATAAACCCGACCAAGCAACTTGGCAAAGTTAAAACCGGAAAATTGGATCTTGTTTGATAACATATTGGTTGATGTGATGAAATGTATGATGCATTGGTAGCCCATAAGGATTTAATCGCTTTCACGGTTTGCACACCGTTAATGTTAGCTTGTAATTATTCTTTTATTCAAGCCGCTAAAAGTGTAATTATTTTTTTTCCGGTCTGCGAATCGAGTATTAATTGTAAATTCTACTCAAAGTCGAGAAGGATGGAAAATCAAGAACGGTGACGGTCTTGGAAGAAGTTCAAGAGCTAGTGGGAGCCTGAATGGGGATGACGAGAAGATGTTATGTCTCCTAGACTCTTAGGGCTAGGATGGGCTATTGATGCATATTTAAACGCTTTAAATGCATGCTTGAATTATTAAATGATAATTTGTATGCTAGCATGCTTAGCTTATGAGATTATAAGCCATCACCTCACATGCAAGGATTAAAAATCGTTTTTAATTATTTGCATGTTTAAAGCGTTGCGAACCATCATCGCACGGGTTGTGATGGATGGGTTCATTTTGAAACCTGTTTGCACGGGTTGCAAATGACGGCTTCAAAAGAAGATAGTATGTGATACGATTAGAAACGTCACAACACGATTTGTTGATGACAGGTTTGTAATTGTGCCAAATACTTTCGAATTGTTAAACACAACCAATCACACATTAATTTGAGTCATGTGAGATGCCACCCAAATTCACACCCATGTAGGGACATTCTCTCGGTGTCGTGCGCCTTAGCGGAGCACCGATAGAATGGGTTATATTGGAATGGTCAACCTTGTGGGATGTCGTGCGCCTTAACGGAGCATCTGCACAAAACTGATGCATATGTGAAGGTTGGTTGACTCGACCACGATTCTTGGCCTGAGGTCGAGCTGGGGCATCAGAAGGGTAAGCCATGTGCATTTGCACATACCCTGGCCAAGAATTACACAGGTTGTAATTGAACAAATGTCCTACCCAAATAGGTCAATTGGAGCGGTGCGCCTTAGCGTACTTCAATTGACAAATCAGGGATCTTGGTTTAAAGATTCAAGTTATTAGAATCGAATGGTTGGTGTTTGATTCGGATCTTCGTAAATTTATTCAACATTTCTATTTAAATTTACTTTCTTCCTGTAGAAAATGGCTAGTAATTCAAAAAAACATGTCTAATTTGTCATTGAGGGCTATACTTGATAAGTGTAAGCTCAATAGAACAAATTACCTGGACTGGGACAGAAATTTATGACTTTTGTTAAAGTTGGAACGCCGGGAGTACGTCCTAGACAAGGCTATCCCAGTGGAGCCAGCTGCCAACGCAACGAGGGTCGTTAAGGATGCGTACCAGAAACACCTTAGCGACTCTATCGACGTTGCGTGTGTCATGCTGGGCTGTATGGAGGCAGACCTCCGTAAACTGTTTATGGAGCTATCCCATGATCCTTTTGCCATGTTTGCGCAGATCAAGGATATGTTCAAGGAAAAAGTATGCATTGAAAAATACACTGTTCTCCGGGAACTCATTGCCTGCAAAATGTCAGCAGGCAGCTCTGTAGGTCCACACGTCCTATGAATGAAGGGACATCTCGATCACCTAACTAGTCTCGGGTTGACTATGGAAAAGAAGATGGCTGCAGATTTCATTATGCAATCCATTCCTCATGCATATGGTGATTTCGTCATGAACTATCACATGCATGACATGGACAAAACCGCATTAGAGTTGCACAGCATGCTCGTGACTGTCGAGAAGAGCATAAGGGGCAATGCGCCCAAAGGTGTTCTTATGGTGAAGAAGGGATCCGGCTTCAAAGCTGGTGGTGACAAGGGTAAAGGCCCAATGCACCTGGCAGGAAAGAACAGACGACCTTTTGTTCCTAAAGTTTCCAAGCCCATGAAGGGAAAGGGGAAGGTAAAGGAGTCGGTCTGTTTGTACTTTCAAAAGCCTGGTCATTGGAAGAAGGACTGTCAGCAGATGAAGGAAGATTAGAAGAAGAGCGGTGGGGCCGCTACTTCGTCGGGTATTCCCTTAGAGCTAAATCTTTCTACTAAAGATACTTGGGTACTGGACACTGGAGCTGAGTCTCATGTCTGTAAGGATATGCAGGTACTGCGCAGTAGAAGAGATGTGGGCGAAAACGAAGTGGACCTGAGAGTTGGGAACAACGTGCGTGTTGCCGCAACTGCTGTGGGTTCGGTTGATATTGTTTTTCCCAGTGGGTTTATAATAGAACTCCTTAATGTGTTTTGCGTACCTGTTTTCAGCAGGAATATTGTATCTATATCCCTTCTTGAAAAAGGAGGTTATTATTTTGATATTAAGAACGAGTTTTTTAAATTATGTGCAATAACATATATTATGGAAATGATCACACAGTTGGAGGTTTATACATATTGAATATGCAAAACTCGAATTCCAACTTGCTCTATAATGTTAATGCTAAGAGGTTTAAAACTGATGATTTAGACTGTACTCTTATATGACATTGTCGTCTAGGTCACATAAATGAGAAACGCATCTCAATGCTTCACAAGCGCGGACTTTTAAGTCAATTCAAATTCTAAACGATTGAAAGGTGTAGGCTTGTTTAATGGGCAAGATGACTAAAGCACCCTTCACCGGGCCAGGTGCAAGGGCGGATGATCTATTGGGTCTCATACATTCAGACCTATGTGGACCAATGAGTACACCAGCTAGGGGTGGTTTAGGCTACTTTATCACATTTACTGATGATTTCAGTAGATATGGTTATGTCTATCTCATGAGACATAAGTCTGAAGCTTTTGATAAATTCAAAGAGTTTAGGACTGAAGTAGAAAACCAACTCGGGAAAAGTATTAAGGCAATCCGTTTTGATCGGGGTAGAGAATACTTATCCGAAGAGTTTCTTAGTCATCTTACAAAACGTGGAATACTATCTCAGTGGACTCCGTCAGGAACACCACAGCTGAATGGTGTGTCCGAGAGAAGGAATCAGACATTGTTGGATATGGTTTGATCGATGTTAAATCACAGTGATCTCCCAATCTTCTTCTAGGGTTACGCTCTACAAACGGCCGCGTTCATATTAAATAGGTTTCCGTCAAAAGCAGTGGAAGGGACATCATTCGAGAAATGGTACGGGAGGGAACCTATTTTGTCTTTCCTAAAGATCTGGGGTTGCGAGGCTTTTGTAAAACGGTTGCTAGCAACCAAGCTCGAACCAAGGTCAGATAACTGCATTTTCGTCGGATATCACAAAGAGACAAAGGGATACTACTTCTATAAACCAAGCGAGAACAAAGTGTTCGTCGCCCGTGGTGGGATATTCTTGGAAAATGAATTTGTTTCCAATACAGTTAGTGGGAGGGCTGTTCATCTTGATGAAGTTCTGGATGAAATAGTCACTCGGGAACCGTTGGATGACCCCATAGAAGAAGTGGAGCCAGAAGTCGTCTTAGAGCAAGAACCAACAGCTGCAGTTATTGAGGACGGTCCAAGGCAGTCTGAAAGGACCAGTCATGCACCTATCAGATACGGTTTTCTTGTAATTGGAGGTGATTAATTGGTGTTAGTGGACAATGATCCAGCTACCTTTCGAGAAGCCATGGACGGACTCGACTCTGGGAAATGGTTGGAAGCCATGAGGGAAGAAATGCAATCCATGTCGGATAATCAAGTGTGGGACTTGGTAGATCAAACCCCTGACGTAAAAGTCATTGGGTGTAAATGGATCTTTAAAATAAAGATAGACATGGATGCTAACCTCAGACCTATAAAGCACGCCTGGTAGCAAAAGGTTATAGACAAGTCCACGGATTTGACTATGAGGAAACCTTTTCTCTAGTAGCTATGGTCAAATCTATTTGCATTCTTCTTGCCATAGCAACTTATCATAATTATGAAATATGGCAAATGGATGTCAAAACCGCTTTCCTTAATGGGAGGTTAGCTGAGAACGTTTATATTTCTCAGCCTGAGGGTTTTGAGAATCCAAAGAATAAGGGAAAGATTTGTAAGTTGTTCAAATCAATTTATGGTTTGAAGCAAGCATCTTGGAGTTGGAACCAACGTTTTGATGAAGCTGTGAAACAGTTTGGCTTCATCAAGAATGATGATGAACCTTGCGTATATAAGAAGGCGGATGGGAGTAAGGTAGTCTTTTTAGTGCTCTATGTCGATGACATATTGCTCATTGGAAACGACGTCCCTACCTTTCATTTAACAAAGGCTTGGTTAGGTGAGTGTTTTGCAATGAAGGACTTAGGTGAGGCTTCTTATATCTTGGGGATCAAGATATATAGAGATCGTGCCAAGCGGGTCTTGGGCTTAAGTCAGAGCACCTATATAAACAAAGTGTTGAGAAGATTCTCAATGCAAAATTCCAAGAAGGGACTGCTGCCCATGTGTTATGGCATAAAGCTTAGTAAGAGTCAGTGTACCGAGACACCTGAAGAACTAAAAGAATGAATGAGATCCCATATGCTTCGGAAATTGGGTCCATAATATATGCCATGATATGCACGAGACCGGATGTCTCGTTCGCCTTAAGCTGTACCAGTAGGCATTAATCCAAGGACGCTTTTCTTGTATACGGGGAAAGGAGTGATAAATATCTAGTCGTCAAAGGATATGTTGACGCTAGTTTCCAGACAGACCCTGGTGACTTTAAGAGTCAGTTAGGATATGTATTTACGTTGAACGGTAGAGCATTCAGTTGGACACCATCGCCGACTCTACAACGGAAGCTGAGTACATCGTTGCATCAGAGGCAGCAAAGGAGGCTGTATGGATCAGGAGTTTTTTGGCTGGGTTAGGTGTAATTCAAAACCCATCTAACCCAATAGACTTATATTGTGACAACGCAGGGGCCATTGCGCAAGGTAAGGAGCCCAGAGCACATCACAGATCCAAGCATGTACTCAGGAAGTATCACATCATCTGGGACATTGTTGCTAGAGGTGACGTGAAGATCCACTACGTTGCATCTGATGATAACACAGCCGACCCCTTGACGAAGGCTCTTCCTCAAGCAAAACATGATAAACATGTTAGATCAATGGGGATAGACTGGGCTTAGATTCGAACTAGGGGCAAGTGTGAGATTGATAGCATTTTTGTGCCCTAGTCCAATTGCTAGTAGTATATAAATGTCTATGTATATTAATCATCGTTTGTAATGAATAAAAACGGCTTTGTATTACTTATGTGTTGAAGCTATATGTTGAGCATGATCTGATTTGTGACCACAAAAGTAGTAGAACCATAAATCTGTACGGATCACACTTAACGAGTCCATGGTCAAATACGCTTCAATTGAAGCGACCAGTATGAGGATGGTTCTCAGTTATGTAGTTCTGCTTATCATAGGGATGTGGGATCCCGGAATCATATCATAGATATCATGAGGAGATTGGTATCAGAGGACCGCTCTGAATAGTGTTTCATAGATTAAGCCATGAACATATTCAATTGCGATAACTTGTCACAATATCCTTAGAGCAAAGAAGTCTTTGTGACCACTATGCAGTCGACGTACAACTTTGACTTGCACCTAACGCTTTCCGTAACTGGATTGCAATAACGGGCATGATTGGGTGGCGGGACGGATTGCATGAGTGACACGAAAGACGGCTAAGGGATTTATCCCTCATACTGCGATATGGGAAAGATGTTCGTTTAGGACACTTGATCGAGAATGACTGAGAGGAAGTGCATGGCCATGCCAGTGACACGAGTTATCAATTCTCAGTCATCTCACATATCAAGAAACAATGATTGATTAAACTAGGATGACGACTCTATGCCTTCTAATCAATCAGGATGTCTAGAGATAATAGGATAGTTACTTGTACGCACGAGGTTAAATCGAATCATCATGCACCTTCGGTAATCATAATGTCTTACTAGAGGCCACTTAAGATGGATCGGGTAAGAGAGACCTCTTACGCCGATCTGCCAACGGTGTTATGCGCCTAGAGGGTTACACACATACAATATGGGTAACTTGAGATAAGGAAAGGTTGGCGTGTCACAAGGAGCAAGACATGGCCAAAACTGAGGGTTTTAGGCCATGGGTTCGGATTTGTGAGAATGATTAGTGAATCGAGAAAACTTAGTTTGTCGCCGATATCGCGTCGGACTTTGTTTGATAAGTGCCGACAAGGGTCGAATAATTTTTGGACTCCGCACGCGACCACATGCCTTCATCATTTGTTGATTTACCAAATCAACATATAATATATCATTTTGTTCTCACAAATCAATACACATAATTTTGGGCTCTCACTTCCTCTCTCATCAAGACCGACCGAACTCCCCCCCCCCCCCCCCCTCCATCTCCTTCCTTTGCTCTCTTGTTCTTCACACTCAAGTTCTAGTAGGTTTAGTGTGTTGGATCAAAGGATCATATAGTTGGTGTGGACTTGCTCTAGAGAAGGAGATCATTGTTCGAGTTATGCCCCAGTCCAATATAAAAGTGATCTACAGATGTAATGTTTTATCATTTTTCCGAATAAATAAATCGACATATATCATAAAGAATTACATTTGATGAGTCCCTTATTAGCTAAGCTTCTATATGAAGCGATCAGTATGAGACCAACTCCTAGTGATCACGCTCTACTGATCATGGCAAAGTATGTGCTGGAGTTATATCATATAGATATCATCAGGTCGATGATATCGAACAACCCAATAGTGAGTATGCCACATAAATACTCACAGATCGTAGCTTGTCATTATATCCTAAGACCAAGGAGTCTTTGTGTGCACTGTGTAATGAATCTCTAAGTTTGACCTAGTTTAACGGTACCTGTAAAAGAGTGGCAATAACGGCTATGATTGACTTGGTTATGAATTACATTGGTGAACTCGAAAGACGTCTGAGGGATTTATCACTCATACTACGGTATGAGAAAGATATCCGCTTAGGCCAGTTGATGAATATGACTGAAGGAATAGCACGGCCGTGCAGGTGATTTCTTAGTATCAGTTTTAAGTCATCTCAGATATCAAGAAACAGTGATTGATAAATTAGGGTGACAATTCTATGCCTATTGATCAATCTGGATATCGTTTTGATAAAAGGAAAGTGACATGTACGATAGCAGGTTAAGTCGAATAATCGATAATCACGAACGTTGGGTAATCGTAATGTCTTACTAGAGACCACTTATGATGGAAAGGGTAAAATAGTAATTTTACCAGTCTGCCAACGGCTCGTGAACCTAGAGGGTCACACGCTTTAAGTACAATACGTGACAAATAAGCATGGATGGAAATTGGGACAATCCGCTTTTCAGTTCAGTCAAATTGAAAACGATTCGGTTGATTTCTAGCCTAGGTTTATTAACCAGACGGTTGACGAAATCGAGTTGGGGAAATTGGACCATTTTAGCTAAACCATAATTAGAACTCAATTATATGGGTTTTAATTTGGATTTGGTTGAATGGGCTTGAAGGCCATTTCGGGTTTTAATTCATGAATGGGGAAAGAGTGCAATTATGAGTTTAAATGGGTAAGTTGTGTAATTATTTATTTAAAATTCAAAATCAGATTTTTTGTGATAAATTGTATTAATTACTCAATATTTTATTCCAGAATTTCGGCTCATAATTTTGGCACTCTCCTCCCAATTCCTCCCTTCATGGCCGACCCTCCCTATCATTTTCTCCATAGCCATCTTTGTCTTCTTCTCATTTTCATTAGCAAGAGTGTGAGAGAAAACCAATCAAGGTTGTTGTGCTTGTGTGGACTTGATAGAGAAACACTGCTCTTCTGTTTTAATCGATTAGAAGGTAAATTTTCAGTTTTGAAAAGTTTAATTGCGTGCTGAATTTCTCAATAAGATCATATGTTTAATTCGATTCCCATGGTTCAATTTCGTACCGCTGCATGATATTATTGTTTGGAACCCGTGGGCACCAAGGGCAGACCAGGTTCCCCACGGGCGACCATGGCAGCTCTCGCGGGCCATCATGGTTGCCTCCGTGGGCGACCTCGGTTGGGCCAGTTCGGCTCGACCATATTCGAGCTGAACCGGCCGGTTCGCGAGAATATTTAAAAGCCCTAAATTTTTATTTTTCAGATTTGGTTCGATTTTGATAAACCAGTGTGAACCGGATCAAAATTCAATTAATTAATTAAACTATCCGGTTTCAATAAACCGGAAATATTCCACACTTAAGAAAGATAAAATTTGGAAAAATTTGTTGTTTGATAAGCATGCTGAGTGATCACATGATCTTTGATAACATGATGTTTTCCACATGATATATAGCTAAGCCCTCTAGACTTGTTTTTTAATTTCGGTTTTGCAACCTGCGTGTTGCTAAGTTTTGGGTTGTAGTAAATATGACCTGCGTGTCGTGATTTGTAATTTATTTATTTTATTTAAATTTGTAATCACGAAGACCGACACAAGAAACAAGTCAACAGGAAGACTCGAAGTTTGGAGGAGGCTCGATGCCAGTGGGAGTCCACAAGAATGGAGCAAGTCTGGATCTTGAAGACCAAATCTTTAGGATCAGTTTTGTTAGATTCTTAGGAACTTAAGATGGGCTTAGTTATGCATAATTTACCGTTACATTTGTACGTTGTTATTGTATGAATGTATGATAGTTTTAATATACAAGTTTATGTATGATTAGTTATCACCCATATGCAAAGATTAAAAAACTCGGCATTTAATCAGACTTGCATGTAACCTTATAAGGGATCATCTTTGCATGGATTTGCAATTGATGAATCCAAATTAAGATTGTATCGATATACAATCAAACAGTAATAATTCACCTAAACACAAATAATTACAAGTCAAGTGTGATACCATCCAGGTTTGGGCACTCAAAAGGGCTTTGAGCTTGTGGATGTCGGTACGCCTCCGCGTAACATTCATAGAGGAGAATTCTGGATGAGATGGGCAGTTCTATGTAGGTGCGTGCGCCTCCGCGTAGTAGCCACATTAGTTATGTTCATAGTTCAAGCTTGGTAGACTTGTCTACGATTGTCAGCTAGGGCTGACCTAGGGTATCATTATAGGGTATGCCACATACTTACAAGTACAGACCCTAGCCAGGAACTACATGGTCTTGTAGATGGATGTATTCCTACCTTGATGCTCTCAATTGGAGCAGTGAACC
The DNA here is from genome assembly GCA_963920655.1 of Geranium rotundifolium. Classification (NCBI taxonomy): domain Eukaryota; kingdom Viridiplantae; phylum Streptophyta; class Magnoliopsida; order Geraniales; family Geraniaceae; genus Geranium; species Geranium rotundifolium. The sequence goes on from OY987320.1 coordinate 1,766,624, forward strand.
TCCGTTCACTTCAATTGAGAGTATGATTGGATCCTGGTTCAGATTCAAATGTTAGAATCAGACAAGTGTTTTATAACTTAATTTCCAACTTGAATTTTAATTAATTTCAGCATGTAGAACTAGAAGGCAAACACAACATAAAGGAATAATAGCACACTAAGAGTCCAGATTGAGGACTGACTCGAGAGCGTGAATTACTCAGATTGAAATAGAAACTTGAGGCTTGTACTAAAGCATGAACGCAAGTAGTATTTCCTTACCAAGGAACCTCCTGCTAAGCCATCGCTAAACGCCGGTAGGACACTAAGTATACTTATCAAAGTTCCTTAGTAACCAAATCGACGTGTTATGCATTATGGTGGGCAGTAGGATGCCAAAGTTGTAGAAGCAGTTCGGGAACCTTCCAGATGACCCTCATACCTGTAAGGTAGAGGTCAAGGAAATGTTCAAGGAGAAAGCTCGTGTCGAAAGATATGATACTTTCATAGAACTTAACTCCTGCAAACTTAAGGATGGAGCCCTGTTAGTCCCCATGTCACGAAGATTTAATGTCTTCAGGAACATCTAACCAGACTAGGTTTTGATGATCAGGTGGAAATGGCTGCAGATTTTATGTTGCAGTCACTTCAAGATACATATAGTGATTTCATAGTAAATTACAATATGTATGACATGGACAAGTCTTTAACAGAGCTTCATGGGATACTTGTGACCATTAAAAAGAACCTCAAGGGCAAGACCAAGGAGGTCCTTATGGTCAACAAGAAGGTCAGCTTCAAGAGAGCTGATCAGGGTAAGGGTAAGGCTCCTGAGCACCTTGCAGGGCAGATCAGACACCCCAAGCGTCCAAAGGTTCAAGTAGCTCTGAAAGCTGCTATGAAGATTAAAGACAAAATGGAGGAGATCTGCTATCACTACAATGAGCCAGTACACATGAGTAAGGGTTTGTAAGCAATACAAAGATCATGTGAAGAAGAGTGGGTATCCACGTCTTCAGGATCAGATATTTACGTTGGTAAGATTAATCGCTATAACGTAAATAAAAAAAGGCTTAAATTTGATGATTTAAACCAAGTTATAATCTGGCATTATTATTTAAGGCACATAGGCGAGAAACGCATTTCAACACTTCACAAGTGTGGACTTTAAGTTCGTTTGAAATCACTCATACTGAAAGATGCAAATCTTGCCTGATGAGCGAGAAAAGCATTTCAACGCTTCACAAGTGTGGACTTTTTAAGTCCGTTTGAATTCACTCAAACTGAAAGATGCAAGTCTCGCCTAATGGGAAAAATGGCAAAGGCACCTTTCACAGGTTTATGTGAAAGGCGAGTGACTTGTTAAGTCTAATACATTCCGACGTATGTGGACCTATGAGTACTCAGGCCATAAGAGAGTTCAACTAATACTTGACTCTGGAAACGGCCGCATTCATTTTGAATCAGGCTCCGATGAAAACAACGATAGTACACCTTGTGACAGTCATTCTGTCTCCCATTACTGTGGATGCGTGCGCCTCCGCATAGTATTCATTGGGATGCGAGCTGAATAAGGTAATGAGTTCTATTTGGATGTGTGCGCCTCCGCGTAATAACCAAATAAGAGCTGGACCTGAGTCAAAGAAGGTACACCACATGACACTCATTACGTCTCTCGTTACCATGGATGCGTGCCCCTTCGCGTAGTATTCATTGGGATGGGAGCGGAATGAGATGGTCAGTTCTATTTGGATGCGTGCGCCTTCGCGTAGTAGACAAATAAGAAATGGACCATAGTCATGTATGGTGTGGGAAACATCCTAGTATGTTTTTCCTAAAGATTTGGGTAGCAGAGACGCAGGCATCCAAATCAGATAAATGTGTCTTCGTAAAGTATCCCTAAGTAACTAAGAGATACAACTTCTACATACCCAGCGAGAACAAAGTCTTTGTTACTCAATGAGGGGTATTTTTGGAGAAAGAATTTATTTCCAAAATAGCTAGTGGGAGTCATGTGCATCTCGAAAAACTCTAGAGGGTACGGAACAGCCTGAAGCAATTCGGAGCCTGCTATGCAAGATGTAGAAGTATTAGAGCCTCAGATGGTCATATATGAAGAATCAATCCCTACATAAATTCCAGATGGTCCAAGGAGGTCTGAAAGATCTTGTCATGTTCCAGACATATATGACTTCATAGCCACTGAGGGAAATGACTTGATGTTGGTGGATCAAGATGATCCAGAAAACCTTCAGACAAGTTGTGACTAGTCCAGACTCCGAAAAATGGCAGAACACCATAAATGAGGAAATGAAATCCATGTAAGAAAGCGAGTGGGAGTAACATTGTATTCTTGGTATTTATTCATCGGAAATGACATCCCGACCTTGCCACCAAAGCTTGGTTAAGGAAGTACTTATTGATGAAGGACTTAGGTGATGCTACATATACTGTAGGCATCAGGATCTCTATAAATCATTCCAAAAGGATTTTGGGCTTAAGTCAGAACATGTTGGTAAGTCAGAACATGTACATAGGTAAAGTGTTGAGAAGACTCTCAAAACTTTATTCCAAGAAAGGATACATACCCATGCGTCATGGCATTAAGGTCAGCAAGCTACAGAGTCCTAGCACTCCTGATAAGCTAAGCATGATGAGTAAGATCCCTTATGCTTCGGATGTGGCATCCATCATGTATGCCAGGATGTGCATGAGACTGGAAGTCTCATTTGCGCTAAGTTGTACCAGCAGATTCCAATCTAACCCCGGCCAATTACACTGGATTGTTGTCAAAGGTCATCCTCAAATATTTGAGGAGGACCAGGGATGCATTCCTAGTGTATGGGGATGTAGATAGAAAACTAGCAGTCAAAGGACAAGTCGATGCTAGTTTTCAGACATATCCAAATGACTTCAAAATCCAGTCAGGATATATTTTGTGTTGAGTGGTGGAGCTTTCAGCTGGATAAGCTTTAAGCAAGCCAAAATTGCCAACTCTACAACGGAGGCTGAGCATATAGTTGCAACAAAAGCAACTAAAGAGGTTGTATAGATTAGAAGCTTTCTGATCGGATTAGATGCAACGACGCTAGCGTCTGATCCGATAAGCTTGTTGTGTGACAACACAGGTGCTGTAGCTATTGCTCAAGAGCCCAGATTCCACAACAGATCCAACACATATACTCAGCATGCATCACCTCGTGAGAGTTATCACATAAACAGGTGATGTGGTGATTAAACACTATTCGATTGATGATAATATGGTTGATCCCTTGACAAAGGCTCGACCGCAGCCTTGGCATGAGAAACATGCAGGGTCTATGGGAGAAGATCATAACTTAAATTGGAACCAGGGGCAAGTGGGATATTGTTAAAGTTATGCCCCAGTCCAATATAAAAAGTGATCTACAGATGTAATGTTTTATCATTTTTCCAAATAAATAAATCGGCATATATTACTAATGTATTGTAGTAATATATCGAATGTAATTTGATCTATGTCATTATGTGTGTAACCACTAATAGTAGAACTGTAGATCAGAAAGAATTACATTTGATGAGTCCTTATTCAGCTAAGCTTCTTTATGAAGCGATCAGTATGAGACACCCTTGTGATCATGCTCTACTGATCATGGCAAAGTATGTGCCGGAGTTATATCATAGATATCATCAGGTCGATGATATCGAACAACCCGATTGTGAGTATGCAACATGGATACTATCATGAGATACTCACATATCGTAGCTTGTCATTATATCCTAAGACCAAGGAGTCTTTGTGCACATTGTGTAACGAATACCTAAGTTTGACCTAATCTAACGTTATCTGTAACGGCTTCGATTGGCTTGGATATTTATAACGGCTTCGATTGGCTTGGATATTTATTACATTAGTGAACTCGAAAGGCGTCTGAGGGATTTATCACTCATACTTCGGTATGAGAAAGATATCCGTTTAGGCCACTTGATGCGTATGACTGAAGGAATAGCACGGCCGTGCAGGTGATACCCTAGTATCAGTTTTCAGTCATCTCAGATATCAAGAAATAGTGATTGATAAATTAGGGTGACGATTATATGCCTATTGATCAATCTGGATATCGGTTTGATAAAAGGACAGTGACATGTACTATAACAGTTTCAGTCGAATAATTGATAATCACGAAAGTTGGGTAATCATAATGTCTTACTAGAGACCACTTATGATGGAAAAGGTAAAATAGTAATTTTACCAGTCTGCCAACGGGTCGTGAGCCTAGAGGGTCACACGCTTTAAGTACAATACGTGACAAATAAGCATGGATGGAAATTGGGAGAATCCGCTTTTCAGTTTAGTCAAATTGAAAACGATTCGGTTGATTTCTAGCCTAGGTTTATTAACCAGACGGTTGAAGAAGTCGAGTTGGGGAAATTGGACTGTTTTAGCTAAACCATAATTAGAACTCCATTATATGGGTTTTAACTTGGATTTAGTTAAATGGGCTTGAAACCCCTTTAGAGTTTTAATTCATGAATGGGGCAAGAGTGCAATTATGAGTTTAAATGGGTAAGTTGTGTAATTATTTATTTAAAATTCAAAATCAGATTTTTGTGATAAATTGTGATAAATACACAATATTTTATTCCATAATTTTGGCTCATAATTTTGGCATTCTTCTCCCAATTCCCCCTTCATGGCCGACCCTCCCTATCAATTCCTCCATAGCCATCTTTGTCTTCTTCTTCTTATTTTCATTAGCAAGAGTGTGAAAGAAAACTAATCAAGGTTGTTGTGCTTGTTTGGACTTGATAGAGAAACACTCCTCTTGTATTTTAATCGATTAGAAGGTAAATTTTCAGTTTTGAAAAGTTTAATTTCATGCTTAATTTCAAAGATCATATGTTTAATTCGATTCCCATGATTCAATTTGGTACTGCTGCATGATATTATATTTTGGAACCCATGGGAATCCCTTTCAATCATCTTGTTCTTCTTTCTTGATTCAACAAAACCAAATGTAGATTCTTGTGAAATTGTTTTTGCCTTGAGATTTAATGGTTTATGTTCTTGTACACATTTTGGAGTTTATATTGTTGTTGCTTCCTCTATTGTATTCATCTTGGTAGCTCCAAAACCCTACAATAGGGTTCTACTACTTTGGTGGTCATATATCAGATCAGACTTAACCTATTACTTCAACACATAAGTAATATATTGCAAACGATGATTAATATATATAGACTAATACAATTGGACTAGCACACAAAAAAGTTTACACACACTTATAAAGTGTCAAGACGCGTTTCTCACCTATGTGCCCTAAACGACAATGTCAGATCAGAGTTTGGTTAACATTGTCATATTTAACCCTTTTGTTACTTATGTTATAAATGGAACTTGTGTTAGTGTGTTAAGTGTTTAGAACATACAAACCCCCAACCAATGAAGCATTGCAATATAAAATAGTATTCTTAAAGATATTGAATAATCCATTATCAATAGAAAAACAATAACCTTCCCCATCCAAATGGGAAACCGATATAATATTCCTACGAAACGAACCACCACAAAAATAGAATCAGAACCACGTTGGGTATGTGGTAAGCCAAGGAAAAAATCCATACTAATATCAGACCATGGTTGTGTGGGAATAGGTAGTCGAAGCACCCTTTGCCAACTGGCAAGTACGACAGCGGGCGACAAAACGACCAATCTCCTTACGCATAGAGGGCAAAAAATAAGAACCCGCAAGAAGCTGATAAGTACGGTCACGCCCCACATGACCCTCATTATGGAATTTCTGAATCATCTTCACATGCGTCACAATCGGGAATGCACAGTTGCACACCGTGGAAATGAAATCCGTCTTCCAACACAAACTTTCTTGCCTCACCCTGTTGAATACGAACAAGTACCTGAGAAAAGAAAATATAATCATAATAGTCGTCTACTAACGAATCAAAACCGGGGACATGAACGCACATTTCAGTTAGCAACCCATGACGGCGACTCAAAGCATCTGCAACGGGATTTGAAACTCCTGCTTTGTGCTTAATCACAAAGGTAAACTGATGCAAATAAGAAATCCATGTAGCATGACAATCAAATACTTTATCTTGGGTACCTAAATGCCTAAGTAAGTCATGATCAATATATAAGACGAATTCCCTCTGAAAAAGGTAATGACACCAATGCTGGATGGCCTGGACAACTGCATAAAACTCAATATCATGGGTGTTGGGATTTTGTGCCCTAGCACAAAGTATTTTCAATCTACTCATATAATGAGATTATTAGTTGAAATAAACTCGGCATTTACATTACTAAGTATTGTAGTAATATCTTAAGTATGATTTGATTTGTAATATTGATGTGTCAACACATAATAGTAGATCTACATATCAGATAAAATCATACTTAAGCTGTCCCCGATTAGAATAGCTTCATAAGAAGCGATCAGTATGAGGCTAACTCTAAATGATCACGCTCTACTGATCATGGTCAGAAGGGGGCTGGAGTTAGGTCATAGTATCGCCAGACGAGGTGATATAGGACGACCTGATCGTGAGTATGTTACATAGATACAATCATAATCATACTCATATGTCTTTACATGAAATCACATCCTCAGACGGAAGGATTTTTGAGGTCACTATGTGATGAGTGACGAGTTTGACTCAGTCTAACGTCTCCTGTGACAGGGTTACAATAACGGCTGTGATTGGCTCGATCACGAGTCACATGAGTTGACTCAATAGATCGCTGAAGGATTTATCCCTCATACAGATGTATGAGCGGATATCTGCTTAGGCCACTTGATGAGTACAACTGAAATACAATAGCCTGGCCATGCAGTCGATACAGAGTATCTGTCACAATTCAGTTAACTCAGATCAAGAAACAGGACAATTGAACGAGGATGACTTGTCTATGCCTCGTGGTTGTCAAGCAATCATGAGGATAAAAGGATAGTTTCATGTACGACAAGTTTAAGTCGAAATCTCGATGATCACAAGCGTTGGGTAATCATGATATCTTGCTAGAAGCCACTCATGATGGAAAGGGTAAAATGGTAATTTTACCAGTCCGTCAACGTGTCGTGAGCCTAGAGGGTCACACACTAAAGGTTGAGTAAAATGGATGGAATCATGTAGAGAAATCATGAGAGAGAAATTTTCCGATTTTGGATTAAACCGGATTAGATCGATTTCAGTTTAAGATTAAACCGGAAATCAACAACGGTTTAGCTGGGTCCATTAATTAGAATCTAAACCAATAGATTTAATTAATTAGTTTCAGCTAAACAGGCCTAGCCAGATTGGGCTAAGCGAGAATGGGCTTCTCTACTTAATTAATTAATAAGCTTTGGGCTTTGAGCCCATTAAGGCTTTTAATTAATTAAATCTTGAAAAGAGATATAAAAGGGAAAATTTTCAGATTTTAATAATAAGATTTTTTCCAAGAAAAACTCTAGCCCTCTCTCTCTCTCTCTCTCTCTCTCTCTCTCTCTCTCTCTCTCTCTCTCTCTCTCTCTCTCCTTGGCCGGCCGGCCTCCCTCTCCCTCTTTCACGTTTTGCTTGTTTCGATATTCTAGCAAGGATCGTTGTGAGTATCTTCGGATTGCTCTTCCTATGCGGACGTTCTTTAGAGGTCACTGAATTAAATTTAGTGGGATTTCGAATCAAGGTATTTTGTGATTTATTTTTCTAGCCTAGATCTCATGATCAATTAATGATCATGTAAGATCTTTAAATTTATTTGGACTTTTGAGGTTAATTTCTTGTATGGGTATGAAATCAATTGATTGGAACCCTCCAAAAATCCTTCAATAGGTACTAAAGCGAACTTTAGCACCCGACAATTTCTCGCTAAAATAAGCCATAGGACGGCCTGCTTGACTGAGGACAGCTCCAATACCTGTTTTTGAAGCGTCATAGTGGAGTTCAAAGGGCTGTGAGAAATCAGGAAGTATCAAAATAGGGGCTGAAGTGAGCCGACGCTTAATCTCAAGAAAGGCAGCCTCTGCATCATTAGTCCAGTGGAATTTAGTCCCTTTTATGCAATCCGTGATAGGAGCCATAACACCACTGAAATGAGGAATAAAACGTCAATAGAAGGAAGCCAAGCTGTTAGAACTACGAACCTCAAAGATAGAGGAAGGTTGGGGCCACTGTTCGACGGCCAATACCTTACTAGGGTCAACTTTCAATCCCTCACGAGAAACCACATGACCGAGAAACTGGATTGGAGCAGATAAAAATGCGCACTTTGTGGTAGCAGCAAAGAACTTGTCACGTCGGAGAACCAATAATACCTCACGAATATGGTCAAGATGAATAGTTTCGTTGGGGCTATAAATCAAAATGTCATCAAAATAAACGACCACAAACTTACCAATAAAGGGGCGAAGAGCTTGGTTCATCACACGCATAAAAGTACTAGGGGCGTTGGATAGACCGAATGGCATAACGAGCGAGTCTTGAAAGTGGCCTTCCACTCATTACCCATGCGAATACGAATCTGGTGGTAACCGCTCTTAAGATCCAGTTTAATAAACACAGAAGCGCCACCCTATTGATCCAATAAGTCATTCAATCGGGGAATAGGTGTAGGAACTTTGGGGCTACCAAGAACACCATGACAACGGAAGCAACAATATATATATCCCAAAATCTGTCCAAGATCATGAAACCATTAAATCCCAAGGTGATAAACAAAGTACAAGATTTTACCTTTTGATTTCTTCGAATCTTATCTTGAAGAACGCTTCAGATCTTCAACTCTAAACAAGTCCACACGGATAGGATGATCACTAAGGGATCCTACACTCTTCTACCTACTAGAATAGAAGAGAAAGCAAGAGAGAAAGGAGGGAGAAGGTGGCTGGCCGAGAACACCAAGAGAGGGGAAGGAAAGAGCTTCAACTTCTTGATATTTTCTCTAAGTGTTGTTGTAATGTGTAAGTGATGTGTAGGATTGATTTGTATTGGTTTAAGACAAAATGATGATGGTGATTGGGTGGCCACTGATAGATCACATTTACCCACACAAGATAGCATAAGCACATCTATTCATCATCCACTTAACCAATCTTAGTGGAGAAAGGGGCCCCCCTTTACTCCACATTTGGGCCCTTGTTGGGCCGGCCACTTCGGGCCTCATGGCACGAAGCCCAATGCTTCGGCCAAGAGGTCCAGTTCCGCGTCCAACTATTCCCTGAACTTATCGCACAAAGTCTGACGCGACATCGACGAAAGATTTAATCTTTCTCGATTCACGTGTCACATTCGATTACACATATTCATGGCCCGAAACGTCCAGTTTTGTCCATGCCTTTCTCTCGAATATAGCCGACCTTTCTTTGTCTCTCATAATCTATATCCTGTGTGTGTGATCCTCTAGGCTCTTGCCATCGTTGGCGGATCGGCGTAAAATTCCAATTTACCCGATCCATCATAACTGGCCTCTAGTAAGACGTAATGATTACTCGACTTGCGTGATGATCGATGATTCGATTTAACCACATGTAGTACATGTCGCTATCCCTTTATCGGCGGGTATCTAGATTGATCATAAGGCATAGAGACGTCACCCTTATTTAATCAATCTCTATTTCTCGATCTATGAGATTACTAAATACTGATAACCCGTATCAATTTCATGGCCATGAACTCCCTTCAAAAAATCTCTATCGAGTGGCCTAAAAAGATACCTATCTCATACCGTAGTATGAGGGATAAATCCCTTAGCCGACTTTCACATCACTCATGTAGTCCGCCCCCGTGTCAATCATGTCCGATATGATTGTCTTGTTACGGACAACGTTAGGAACAAGTCAAACGTGGGTCTTTACTGTATAGCGATCACAAAGAATCCTTGGTCTAAGGATACTACGACAAGCTATCACAACTGAATGTGTTCATGACTGAATCTATGCAACACCATTCAGAGCCGGTCGTCCAATATCACTTCCCAAGTGATATCTATGATCTGATGCCGGGATCCCATTCCAATGGCAAATAGAACTATACCATAAAGAATCATTCTCATACTTGGTCGCTTTATTGAAGCATATTTGACCAAGGATATTTGGTTCTACTACTTTGGTGGACATATATCATATCATACTTAACATATTACTTCAACACATAAGTAATATAATGCTGATTTTATATATTGTAAATGATGATTAATATATACAGACATTCACAGACTAATACAATTGGACTAGGGCACAAAAATGCGTACAATAGGGAACCGATAGCGCACTGTAATCTTGTTGATAGCTCGACTATCAACATACATACGCCACGAGCCATCCTTTTTTAAGGTAAGGAGTGCAGGGACATCGCAAGGGGTAAGGCTTTCGCGAATGTGTCCTTTAGCAAGCAATTCTTCCATTTGGCGACGTAACTCTTCATGTTCCTTGGGACTGATACGGTAATAAGGGCGATTAGGGAGAGAAGCACCTGGAACTAAGTCAATGTGATGTTGGATATCACGCAAAGGTGGCAATTCGGAGGGTAAAGTCTCAGGAAAGACATCTGCAAATTCCGATAAGAGAGGCTGCATCGGAGTAGGCACCTCAGTATCTCTCGTCACCAGAGAACAGAATAAGACAAAAACCATTCCAGGTTCTTTCATGGCGGCCTGAAAAGGGTGACGAGACAACAAGGTGGTAGGGGAAGGTATGTGAGCTGTGGGAATAACACTCCCTTTGGGTTTAGTCGGCATTAAAACAATTTGTGTACCACGGAAAAAGAATGAATAGGTGTTAGCACAACTGTCATGGAAGTAGAGTTATCATATTGCCAAGGGCGACCAAGTAGGAGGTGACGAGCATCCATAGGAACCAGATCACAATAAATCGCATCACGATAAGTAGGTCCAACGGAAAAATTAACAAGCACACGCTTGGAAACTGTAACATCCGTACCCTGGCTAAGACATGTGAGACGATAATGCTTAGGGTGGGGTTTAGTAGGTAGAACAAGCTTAGCAACCGCAACTTCAGAGGCCACGTTCTCACAACTTCCAGCATCAACAATGAAAGTGCAAACTTTCCCAGCTATAAAGCAAGTAAAATGAAACAAACTATTGAGTAGCCACTCATTCTCAAGAGCACGAGGTGTTAAGCATGATCGGCGAAGCACTAATAGAGGACCAACATCACCGAGAACATATTCCTCTGCGTCCGTGTCAACATAATTGTCATATGTCGGGGCTCAATCTGTGAGAAGGACAGGTTCAGAATCAGTAGCCTCAATGAAAAGGCCACGATTGGAAGATTTCGGGAGCCGACAATCTGCTTGGCGATAGGGGGGGGGGGGGGGGGGGGGGGGGGGGGAACCACGCGTGGTTGGAGGGGTAGGTTGGGAAAGAACAGGCTGTGACGCAGACCCTATACCACCAGTCGAGTACTGGTACCACGCCTGGCTAGCTGCCTTTCAGCCTGGGATGCATGCTGCTGTGCCTCGGCGACAGTTAATGGGTCAAACATATTCAGAACGTTCTGTAATTGGATACGCAGGCCACCAATATAACGAGAAACCAACTGAAGAGGGGACTTGGTGAGATCAACACGAGCCAGACATGAGTACAAATCGGTGGAATACTCATCCACAGAACGTGAACCCTGGTAAAGATTATGGAAATCTTGTTACAATTCCCGATCGAAATTATAGGGCAAAAATGCAGCCTTGAGGAGTTTCCCGAATTTAGCCCAATTCAAAATCATCTCCTTACTAGTACGAACACGCATCTGCTTCAATTGTTGCCACCAAGCTTGTGCACGACTTTCGAGATAGATCGTCACAAGGGAAACACGACGATCTTTTGGAACCTCCTTGAAATCCATTATTTCTTCAACTTGTGATAGCCAATCTATAAACTCCTCTGGTTTAAGATTACCATTGAATTGTGGAATTTCCACCTTGAAACCCTGTTCCCAACGGTAGTTAGGGTTAGGCCGCTTGGGTGAACGATTCCGAAACCCGGCGAAACGATTGTCTTCCGTGAGAGTATCATCATCACGACGATGCAATTCGTCCATTCGTTGGGTCAATAATTCAAATCGTCGTTCTCACGTCAAAATTCAGCGTTTTCACGTCGTAACTCAGCTTGCTCATCATCAACACCTTGGGGGCCAGCTTGTTGTTGTCTACGGGGCGACATACCTCAGGATCGACTAGAATCTGATACCAACTGATGCAGCGTACGTGGATAGGAAGAATTCTTTATAAAAAATTGTTGATTCTTGCGAATACCGAAGATGATAGATTTGAGGGAAATCTCAATTTTTTTATTAAACTTCAAAAACTAAATAACGTAAACGTATATGAGTGCTTAAATAGCCAAAACCTAATTGCAGAAATGGAAATTCTAAACTAATTGGAGAAAGGAAACAAATTATAAAAATTGCCAAAAGTGCCCGGAACTTAAGAAATTGCGATTTTGACCCCTCTCGGCCCGGAACTTAAGAAATCGTACATCATAGCAAAGCGATGAGTTTTGCTCAGAGCGCCGTTTCTGCCCAAAAAACACTAGTCCTTTGTCGAAATCTGACACTTTCCTGATTTGCATTGCATCAGTTTTCGAAGTTTCGAAATCTTGAAGTTCTCCAAATTTCGAGTTCAAACACCAGTCATCGTCACTTAACCGACATAACATCTTGTGCTTCCACTGCATCAGTTTTTTTTTTGTAGTCAAATTGATGTTGGTCGACCCACATGTATTTGAGGGGCCGAGGGGGGATGTCAATTAGGGTAAATTAGGTTTACCTTATTAGTATTATGTTAGACCCATTAGGGTTTAGATTTAAGTATTAGGGCTCTTTTTCATTTTACTCCTTGTATAAAAGAATCTCTTATTGTATTGTGAAAATGAATGAAGTGTAATAAAGTATTAGCAATAAACATTTAGATTGACAACACTAAATCAAATGTTTGGATGAGAAATCTAAGCACACGACTTAACTTTCAAGTAAGAATGTCATGATTTTGGGAGGTTTGGGGAAGGAATCCATAATTGGATTAAGATTTTGTTTGAAAAAAAATTAATGGCTTAAGAATGAAATAAATCCATATGAGAATCTTAATTTATATGCATAAAAAGAGAAGAATTTTGTGAAGGCTCAAAATTTAGAGATGGGAACTACAAATTAGGCATCGAAGTGTGCTTCGCTGGAAAATAGATCGATGGTAAAGATGGAAGATATAGAAAGGGGAAAGAGAATTGAAGATGAGAGAAAAAAAACCGATGCATATTTTGAAAATTGGAAGAATTCTTAGGAACATTTTAATCATTTCATAATTAATAAAAAAATAAATCTAACTGAGATATAACATAGTTGAGTAAATTGTAATTAAATGAGCAAGATGTCAACTTAACTAAATTAAAAACTAGATTTCCTTTTCTCAAAACTATATTATCCCATTGTAAGGATAATTGAGGCTGTGTGCACCTAGATAGTTCGAATTATTAGATAGATCACCTGATAATTATTTTTAAAATTTCGTAAGTTAGCTAAAAACATTTTTTCTCACGGTTAGTTCTTATATTTTCATATTTTTTAAAATGACCAAAATACCCTTTTATGTATCATTTAACATTATTCCAAGTTGGTATAACCAAAATGCCCTTTTTGGGTTTCAAATTTTAATTCAAATGTCATTCATAGTCCATTATGGTTCTACCTCATTTGCTCCTCCTCCATTTCGCCAGAAGTCGCCCCTCATATTTCGAGCCAATGCTAAACAAATGTACAATATTTCCAACTATTCACATCATGAAACTCATCATGATGCCCTCTATGCAAAAACTTAAAATTTAATTACAATTTAATGAATATATTTTTTTGAGACACCCAATTGAGTTTTGACCTAAAAACAAAAAAAAACCAAAAGGGAAAACTTGAAATTCAAGTTTTGTGGAAGATGAATTTGTAAAAGTACTTGCTAGACCGTCTAAATCGACTAAAAACCTTTAGAAACACAAAAAGGCAAACTCATGGCCATTTTCTCTTACCTCATGATCTACAACTAGTACTGAGAAATCAAACTCAAATATCCCAAGACTAGCCTAAGGTTCCTAGAAAAAAACACAAACTCAAAACTTAGGAAAATCGAACTGCGAGAAAGCTATAACATAATTAAACAATAACAATTCGATATCATATTTCGAATTTTTTTGTGGGTGTTTCTCGATTCGATTCCACGGTCAATTTTCAAGTTTAGATTGAAAACCATCTTCGATATTTTATGAAAAAATTATAAGAATAAAAAAACGATGTTTAAAAATAATTTTTTTTTTAAATTTTGTAATACCAACACAATTTATGGGGCGTAAAGAACGTATTTTTAGTTAAATAGAATTAAGTGAAAATGAGATATTTATTTTGGGAGAGATAAAGTGACATTTTTTGATATAATATTTGTTGAAGGAAAGGAATAGCTTTTTTTACGCCAATGATTATGATGACACCCCCAAAAGCACAGCAACACTTGAGGATTCCTGCAAAAACAGAATGAATATTATAAGAAAATGCCACCCCTCACTCACACAAACCTTTCACCGAAAAGTGCCACATTCACTCTCTTTTCTTCTTGACTTTTATTCCATAGTTTAATCACAAATATTTTCCTCACCAGCACACTCAATTAAAGCACCCATTTTTATTTTCAATGTCATGAGTACCCAACACAACACTCTCAAGTCTCAAGCCCCTTTATTTTTTGCATGGTTTCATGTGACTTTGATCTCACTCTTAACCCTTCTCTCTCGAATGGGTCTGGTTGGATTTAACAATCTGTCACCAGAATAAGAAAATTCCAATTGGGTATGGGATTTAGACAGTTGTGTTCTTGAAAGAGAGACATTTGATTATTTTTCCAGGTTTTGGGGATATGGGTGTTGTTACTCTTGGTGAGCTCAAGACAAGTGTCTCTGGGAAGAGGGCTTTTAGACCCAGTTCAAGTATAAGGCATGCCACTGAATGGTAACCCCCCCCCCCCTTTTTAAAATCCTTAATCTTCTCAATTTAGCTGATCACTATGGTTCTGCTATGTTCTGTACAGTGTTGTCTGGTGAAGTGTGAAATTGATTTGGGTTCATGACAATGTCTTATGGCTTTACAACTTTACCTTATGACTGTGTACACCATGTGTTTGATGTTTTGCCTTGAGAACTTAGGTGGTGATTTCTTTTTAGTTTTTACAAGTTGGTAACTTGTTTATCCTTAGACTCCTCATTTTCTAGCTGAAAACTATGATTCTGGTAATTGTGAATTTGATTTGGTCATGGCATTGTCTAATGGTTTTGAAACTCTCCCCCATACTTATGCACTCTATGTGTTTGATGTTTTGCCTCTGAGAGCTTTGGGGATGAGTTCTTGTTACTTCAATGGCAAAGCATGTGTGGGCTTTTGAGGATGTGTGTTCGTATTCTTAGTGAAGAGATGAAGCTATAGCCTATAATAACATGGGTCTTGACTTTTTCACACTCTTCGTTTTTTCTCTTCAATTCTTGCAGACTTCGAGTTTTTTTGGTAGTTTTAGTCATAGTCAGTTCTGGTATCCTTAAAGTCTTCACCATGAGTGTCCCTCACAATTAACAGCTGTATTAACCATTATACTAATGTTTCTGGATGAACATTTGTGTTTTTGTTACCCATAGGCCCTCACATGGCAAGAGAAATTTCTGAAAACCTGGTCATGAATATGACAAAGTTTGATACTTCACAACCCATGAAATGAATAGACCAAACCAGACAAGCACATATGTCTAATACGTCCAAAACGGGCCCATATCACTGCTTCAGTCATATCTGTGAAGCTCAGTGATTTGGTTGAATTGGTTGCATCTCCTAACCTCTGCCAATAATGCAAATCTTCATCGCAACATTTCCATTTTTCCGCTTCGTTGATTCAGATCTTATTGCTTTTGTGGACCCTGTCCTTTTCTTATTATTGAGTCATCATTATTTCATCTGAACCGTGAAACCAAGGATTGTGCTGTCCATCGGTTTGAAGTGTCTTCACTGTATGTGAAGAGTGAATTATTCAGTTTTTGTACCGAATAAGAGAAAATAGCTTCAAGTACAGTTATGCAGCTCAGCTCCTGGAACGTTTATGCATTTTTCGCACTAAAAAGCATGTATGGTTGAGTTTTTATCTTCTTCTTATGTCAGAAATTTTCTCGTGTCCATGTGATGCCATTTCAGCTTGTTTTCTCTCTTTCAGGCCGATATCCGATGTTTCCAGTGACCTTACTGTCGAGGTTGGAACCTCAAGCTTTGCACTTCACAAGGTAATGCTTATCCAATTCAATAACCATGGTTTTTCTTTTAGTGCTGCAATTCCCTTACTTCTAGACTTAAATCAAGAAGGGTCAATAGATGTCAATTGCTGAACTGAAATGATATTGATGCATTTGAAGTTCTTTTAGGACATAGTACAATTGCATAGTACAATTGCATTCTGGCAACGAAACATGACATGATTGTTCTCAATTTTCAGTTCCCTTTAGTATCAAGGAGTGGAAGAATCTGTAAGCTATTACTGGAAGCGAAAGATTCTAAAGTTTCGCGCATAAACCTCCCAGCAGTTCCAGGAGGATCCGAGGCATTTGAGCTGGCTGCAAAGTTCTGCTATGGAGTAAATGTTGAGATCACACTGTCCAATGTCGCCATGCTGCGCTGTGCAGCTCATTTTCTTGAAATGACGGAAGAATTTGCTGAGAAGAACCTAGCAACCCGAGCCGAAGCGTATCTGAAGGAAATGGTGCTGTCAAACATATCAAACTCAATATCAGTTCTGCACCGCTGTGAGTCCCTCTTGCCCGTTTCAGAAGAGATCAATCTGGTCAACAGGCTTATCAGTTCCATCGCGAGCAATGCCTGCAAAGAGCAGCTCACCTCTGGCTTGCAAAAGCTCGATCACAACTTCCCAACGAAAAACATCCCAAGCATTGAACCAGAAACGCCTTGTGATTGGTGGGGGAAATCTTTGGCAATGCTGAGTCTTGATTTCTTCCAAAGGGTTTTGTCTTCGTTGAAATCAAAGGGTCTGAAACAAGACATGATCAGCAAGATTCTCGTGAACTACGCGCACAACTCCCTTCAAGGCCTTGTTGTGAGAGACCCTCAAGTGGTGAAAGGAAGTGCTTTGGATTTGGAGCTTCAAAAGAAGCAGAGGGTTGTTGTTGAAGCAATAGTCAGTTTACTCCCAACTCAATCAAGAAAGAGTCCGGTCCCAATGGCGTTTTTATCAAGCCTGTTGAAAACTGCGATCACAGCATCGGCATCAACCGCATGCAGATCAGATTTAGAAAGAAGAATTGGGCTGCAATTGGATCAGGCCATTCTGGAGGACATTCTGATTCCTAGCAACAGCACATTGTATGACATAGACTCAATCTTGAGGATTTTCTCCATATTTCTCAACTTGGACGAGGATGACGACGACGATGACAGACACTTGAGAGATGAGACGGAGATGATGTATGATTTTGACAGCCCGGGATCTCCAAAGCAAAGCTCGATCCTCAAGGTGTCCAAGTTGTTGGACAATTTTCTTGCTGAAGTTGCACTTGACTCGAACTTGATGCCATTGAAGTTCATTTCTTTAGCAGAGCTTCTTCCTGACCATGCTCGCATTGTTAGTGATGGATTGTACAGAGCTGTGGACATCTTCCTCAAGGTAAGCATACTTCATCTCTCTTTTCCCAACTCTTGGGTTGCTCTTTAGTAAATTATATGAGATATCTCTTAAATTTACATCTTTTGCAATATGTTGTGAAACAAACTTCCAAAAAACAACTTCAACCAATTAGTTGAGTGGATTTAGGAATGGCAACGGCGGGTTTGAGGTGGATTTAGTGAAACCCGTTCCTTACTTTGTTGGATCGGAGATATTGGGTTCTCGTTGGATTTGGAGCATTTTGTTTAGGCATGTCAATGGGAGAGTTTGGAGTGAATTTAGTGATCCATGGCTCCTACCCCGTTGTTCAGGAATACTAGATCCCTGTCGGGTTTAGAAATTTTTTGTCATCCCTACTAGGATATGAATATGTTATAATGAGAGACAAATATGCAAAATAACAAGAACACCAGATTTTACATGATTCGCAAACTAAAGGGTTGACTATGTATATAGACAGGAATTTCTTACTAAGGATTTAAGAATACAATCACCAAATCACTTTGACTTGGTTAAATAAGTAGTATTTACACGATTACACTCGTACCCTAATAAGAAAATAAAAACAAGATACGATAATCCAACAGATGACCCAAATTAAGCTCATACCTGAATACCAAAGCCCGAACGCAACATACAACGAGACCACCGTTATCTAGGGGGCATGAACCCCAAACAAGGGGCGCTATCCCATAACTCCGACCTGAATGAATTCTTCAGGCTTGATTCAAGACATATTCCAACAAAATATGCGATCAATAGATCATTTAGACTCTAAAGCCACGTGACAACCAGAAGTTTTAGCTGATAGCTCATCATTTTATACCCTAACGTAACATGTTACAAATTGACAGGTTCATCCAAACATCAAAGACTCAGAGCGCTACAGGCTCTGCAAGACCATAGACTGCCAAAAACTGTCCCAAGAAGCCTGCAGCCACGCAGCACAAAACGAGAGGCTCCCAGTTCAAATGGCAGTGCAAGTCCTCTACTTCGAGCAGATAAGGCTTCGAAACGCAATGAACGGAGGGCACAACCAGTTCTTCTTCGGAGCAATCAACAGCTCGTTCCCTCAGAGATCAGGCAGTGGAGCGGGAAGTGGCGCCATTTCTCCAAGAGACAACTATGCATCAGTGAGAAGAGAGAACCGAGAGCTGAAGCTTGAAGTTGCGAGAATGAGAATGAGGCTCACTGACTTGGAGAAAGATCATGTCTCCATGAAGCAAGAGTTGGTGAGGCCTCATTTAGCCAACAAGCTGCTTAAATCTTTCGCCAAGAAACTGAGAAAGATCAATACACTTTTCAGGATCAACAGCAGCAGGACTGTGGCTGGTTCTGAGAGCAGGTTCTTGTTTCAGAGGCGGAGACGCCATTCTGTCTCATGACTCCTTGCACAAGGTAATCAAATAGTATTATCGTGTAGTGTTGTGTGTGTATCTATAGTGTGTGTGAATGTGTGATTTACTAATGTTGTTGTTAGCTTCATGTTACATAGTTCTTGAGTGTTGTTTCTTGTTTTTTTTTTTTTTTTTTTATATTTTCTCACTCACTTGGCATTTAGATGAGGTTCTTGAGAACAACCAAAATATTTATGTGTTGATCAGATTTTTACAGCTGTGAATAAGCAATGGTAGTTAAAATAGTGTCATTGTGTATGTATGTGTAATGTGTTCTTGTGTGATCCAATACTGTTATGGGGTCATGCTTCATAGTTTTTGAGTTTTCTGGGTTTGCATGTTTTGTTACTTAACATTTTGATGGGGTCTTGAGAGAAGCCAAAAAATGTGTTGATTAGATTTGTAACCCATAAATAGGGTGTACATTATAGGCCGATTCTACCTGTTTCGGTCAGTGATTTTTGAGCCCTAGTCCAATAGTATTAGTCTGTAAATCTCTGTATATATTAATCATCGTTTGCAATATATAAAATCGGCATAATATTACTTATGTGTTGAAGTAATAGGTTAAGTATGATCTGATATATGTCCACCAAAGTAGTAGAACCATATACCTGTATGGATCACACTTAACGGGTCCCTGGTCAAATATGCTTTAATGAAGCGACCAAGTATGAGGATGATTCTTTATGGTATAGTTCTATTTGCCATTGGGATGGGATCCCAGAATCATATCATAGATATCACTTGGGAAGTGATATTGGACGACCCGCTCTGAATGGTGTTGCATAGATACAGTCATCAACACATTCGCTTAGACCAAGGAGTCTTTGTGATTGCTATGCAGAAAACATCCGCGTTTGACTTGTTCCTAACGTTGTCCGTAACAGGACAACCATAACAAACATGATTGACACAGGGACGGACTACATGAGTAATACGAAAGGCAGTTAGGGGATTTATCCCTCGTACTACGGTATGGGATAGGTATCTGTTTAGGCCACTCGATAGAGATTGACTGAAGGGAGTGCATGGCCATGCCAATGATACGGGTTATCAGTATTCAGTAATCTCACAGATCGAGAAATAGAGATTGATTAAATAAGGGTGACGTCTCTATGCCTTATGATCAATCTAGATATCGGGCAATAAAAGGATAGCAACATGTACTACATGAGGTTAAATCGAATCATCGATCATCATGCACGTCGGGTAATCATAACGTCTTATTAGAGGCCACTTATGATGGATCGGGTAAAATGGAATTTTACGCCGATCCACCGACGATGGCATGAGCCTAAAGGGTCACACACATAGGATATGGATTTTGAGAGACAAAAAAAGGTCGGATAATAATTGGACACGCACGGGATAACTTGGCTGAAACAATTGGGCTCCGGCCCATGAGGCCCAAGGTGGCCGGCCCATTAGTGGGTCCACTCAATTATCCACCATGCTTGGTTAGGTAGTAGAGATAAGGATGGTGATGTTGTGAGTACGGGCTAAGTATGGGCTAAGTATGGGCAAGTGGGAGTTGTTTTGAAAGGACCACTTGAGCCATACTCTAATCATGATCACATCTTTCAAAAACTAAGAGGGAAGACCATTTCATCACAAAAAACGCTCTCTCTCTCACGTTGAAGAGCTCTTCCATTTTCAGTGAGAAGAAGTTCTTCCACCACTAAAGAACAAGCTCTCCTTCTTCTTCCTTTCTTGCCAAAATTATCCCGGGATCACTTTAGTCGAATTACGTGGGCTTTTATCCCGTCATACGGGTACGTAGGTGCCTTGGAGGCTCAAGCCCGATCTTGATATATCCAGTGGTCTCTCTCGGTGGTTCAAGCCTCAACCGGAGAAACTGTCCAGCACTGTCCAATTTCGGCGACCAAAAGGGCGTGAGCCATAGCTCCCTGGTACAAGTTTCGATCGACCTGAAACCAGTGGGATATGAAAGAATACTCAAAGGAATACCTCTTTGGTGAAATATCAATTTTCCAAAAGAGCATCGGTTGGGGAGATACTATCCCTGAAAGCTGACTTCTCTGTAGAATCTGTCCGGCACAGGTGGAAAAAATGTTGTGCTTTAGACGGAGGTTCTGCCGTCCGAAATGGCCGTGGTGCAAAACATGAAGGTTGTAGAGAATTTTATGGGCTTCACTCTCCAAAAAGAACCGAAGCATTTGTACATCTGTACCTCCAAAGTCACGTTTTTCTACTAGGCAGATTCACGGTAAGACCCGAAAAATCTTTTGCTTTTGGATCTAACTTGGGTAGTTGATCTTGTGAAGTTTCGGGGCTGTTTAGTCTTGCTTCCGCTGCGGTGACTCTTATATGGATGCCTCGGAACCCTAAAAGTGGTATAAGAGGCGGTCTACCCTCCGAGATCCTTGTTTGTTTCGGTTTTATTGGTGTTTTACATTCTAGGTGTTTCCAATTTATTTATTTTTCGTATATGGGTTAAAATTCCATGAAAAATGAAGTTTTGGAGAAAATATCATATATGGGATTTTTTGAAAAAATTGGATTTGTCGGGTCACCGGAACGGGACTCTTGGGTAGCTGAGAAGATGACCGGACGGGGCTCCGACTTGCCGGAGCTGGACTGGGCCGTGGACCATTGGATGGCCATGGTCATGTGGCCAACACGTCCCTGCCCCGGCACGGGTCACTTTGTGGCCAAGGACGACGGTAGAGACACGACGGCTAGGGTTGTCAAACCTTAGCGCGTCGTTGTGAAGGGCTCCGCCCATTGGGCTTCGACACATTGGGCTTGGGGCTCGGGTGGTTTGTCGCACTGTGTTTGATCCGTGGCACAAACCCGAGATCCAATGTTTTGAAAAATTTTCAGATTTGAACGGTTTTGATAAACCGTCTTTTCGAAAAGGTCTAGTTTTGATAAACCCGATCGAGCAACTTGGGCATAAGAATAAAACCGGAAATGCATCTTGTTTGACAACATGCTTGTGTGATAACATGTTGTGTGATGTGTTGCTATGTATGATGATAGGTAGCCCACTAGAGCGTTTAATTATTTACCGCTTTTATACGGTGTGTGAACCGTTAGATTGTAGTGTGTAAATATTATTTTATGTAGGTTGTGAACCACTAGTAGTGGCATGCAATTATTCTTTCATCCGGTCTACGAACCGAGTATTAATTGTAATTAATTGCTCAAGTTGAGAAGGATGGAAACCGAGAACGGTGACAATCTTGGAGAACGTCCACGAGCTAGTAGGAGCGACCTAAGTGGTTATGACGAGAAGAGCTCAAGGAGTTTTCATATCATAGAACACTTAGGACCTTAGCTTGGGCTATTTATGCATATTTAACGCTTTAATGCATGCTAGAATTTATTTGTATGATAAATTTATTTGCGAGCATGCTTAGCTTAATTTTAGTTTAAGTTATCACTAACATGCAAAGATTAAAACCAGATTAATTATTTGCATGTTAAAGCGTTGTGAACCATCATCGCACGGGTTGTGATGAATGCGTTTATATTTGAAAACGTTTTGCATGGGTTGCAAATGACAGTTTCAAAGAAGATAATGTGAGATCAATTAGAAATGTCACAACATGGGTTGGTGACGGGTTCGTAATTGTATCAAACATAATTGAATTAAATACAACCAATCACAAATAATTTCATGTCACGTGAGACACCAACCCAAAATCATAAACTTGTATAGTTCTCCACTCTGTTGATGTCGTGCGCCTTAGCGAGCATCTTCGAGAGTGCGCTCTATACAAGTTTGCTGCTGTTTTATCTAGATGACATCCGCCTTAGCGGATCATCTTTATCGAACTAAACATAATTGATTTGGTTGACTTGACTACAATTCTCGACCAGGGTCGAGCCAGGGTGTCAGAAAGGGTATGTCGTGTACAATAGTACAGACCTAAATAAGTTGTAATTGGATGCATGTCCCAGTTGTAATTGGATGTCGTGTACAAGGTGTCAGAAAGGGTATGCAGTGTCAGAAAGAATTACACGGGTTGTAATTTGACCCAATTGCATTGGTTGTAATTGGATGCATGTCCTACCTAAATAAGTGAGTCGGAGCGGTGCGCCTTAGTGTACTTCGAATCATTAATCACGGGTCTTGGTTTTTGATTCTATTAACTTAGAATCGAATGGTTGATGTTTATTTAGGATATTCCCAAATTTATTCAACTTTCTGATTAAATTTACTTTCATCATGTAAATAAATGGCGAATAATTCAACGAACGCGAATAGTTTGTCGTTGAGGCACATCTTTGAAAAGGGTAATGAAATTCTGAATTGTAGCCGAGTCAGGAAGTCAAACACAAAGTCTGTAACTTGTGTATCGACTTCTTGTGGAAACAGTAAGCAAAGTAATAGACAGATAATAATCACGACACCAGAGATGATTACCCAGTTCGGTGACTCCGCACCTACGTCTGGGGGAACTTTGCCAGTGGAAAGGTTTTTCACTATCAGGTAATCAATAGTACAACTTCAAGCCCAACTAGCTATCACACAAGCTATTGTCCTAAGCTACTATAGATCTCACCATGAATCGCCTCGACCAGGAGCCTCTCCTCCTGTCTTGGAGATTCCCTCAATTCCACCCTTCAAGCAAGTCCATGCTCGGTGTCGTTGTCTTCTTGGACGGAGTTGTGAGTCTTCAATCACAAACAAAAACCCTAACCGACCCAAACACTTAGTCTTCGCGACTCAAGTTATGATCGGAGCAAAAGGTCCGTTCTAGCGAATATTCATCAGCCTCTCAACACGCCGATGGTACACGGTTAAGAGCTCTGAGCAATCTTGCAGGTGTTAGAACAAGAACGGATGACTGCTAATGAAAAGCCAAGGGCTTTTTATAGCAGCCCACATTCCTAATCCTTCTCGGATCAGGAACAGGAAAGTCAGGCAAGTTGTTGCCGCCTTCCATGACAGCTGGAAGTCGTCTTGCCTGTTCTGACTTCCTGATGAAATCAGGCAAGTCGAGTTGCCGCCTTTTGCTGACATGTAACTGCCAGCTGGAAGTCGTCTGACTTGTCGACGTCACTCTCTTGCGCTTCAAGTCTTCGTGCCGCCTTTCTTCTTTCGCTCCAAGCTTCGTAGAAATAGGAAAGCTTCAGACTTTCCTAATCTGCGGCTCTTAACAAGTCGCTCCACATGTCATACAACATGTTACTCAACTTCTTACTTTTGCGCTAAAAAATCATGCCAACTATCAAACGTAGCAACAATCTCCCCATTTGGCAATTTTTTAGGCAAACACCTTTTTTTGTAAGCCCATCGTCATCTTGTGGCAGTTACGCACAGCAAGTGACTTATCTTGTGGCAGTTACGCACAGCAAGTGATGTGACTTCTTTACTCCAAGTAGGCACATCGTCGTCACCTTGAGGCAGTTACGCACACAGCAAGTTTCGTGACTTCCGATGCAACTTCTTGTGCGGCTTCTAGTTTAGCTTCTGGAGCAGCTTCTGGAGCGGCCTCTGGAGTAGCTTCTGGAGCAGCTTCTGGAGCTTGACTTTCTATGCTCATCTTTTGGCACGACTTCCGGCGTAATACTTTCGGCGCGACTTCTGGCGTCGTCACATTCATCTCCCCTTGTTTGTCGAAAAATATCGCCAAAGGCAATCTCATAACCTAGATTTGTCTAAACAGCAGGGTAAAAGTGAAATAGCTCACACCATGAGCAAATAAACGGCTCAAACATGAGCTCAAATCCAGCTCAATCAAGAGCAAATATCCCAGAAAAAATAGTCACAGTGTACGGAAAGTAACTCGGACAAACCCCAAGAATTTAATAGTGTGTGTGGGACAGAGTTATCATAGTAAATTTCAGAGAATTACTAAAACAACGTGGAGTCGTTATCTTCTTCTTCAGCAGTAGCAGCAGCAGCAGCAGATCGAAGGTCTTCTAGAAGGACTTCACAGGCGACTTTGCGAGTTGAGAGCGTGGCAATTGACTTCTCCAGATCAGCAATTATTTCCACCAATCCTTCCTGCATCCTAGCACCAATTAGTCCTGAGGGACGAGAGCTTGATCTAGCTCCTGGATTTTTGGCCATAGGAAGTCCAAGGTCCTTCAACTGCTGCCCTTCAAAGTTCTTGAGATTGATGGCTAGAGGCAGTGGCTTTTTACCCGGAATATCCGACTCTCGGACAATGTTAGGACATTGTTGGAGAAGGATATCGGTGATTAGCGAAGGGAACCCGATTGGAAGTTTGATTGCACATGATTTGGCGTGCTTAACTAGATGGTCAATAATGTAAGCGCCAAAA
Organism: Geranium rotundifolium; assembly: GCA_963920655.1. Classification (NCBI taxonomy): domain Eukaryota; kingdom Viridiplantae; phylum Streptophyta; class Magnoliopsida; order Geraniales; family Geraniaceae; genus Geranium; species Geranium rotundifolium. The sequence continues at coordinate 1,791,938 of OY987320.1, forward strand.
TCAATGGGAGACTGCGTACCTATTTGGTAAATGAGTTTTGCCAGCTCTGTTTTGATGCTTGACCCATGTGTAGAGGGTGCCCAGTTAGCCAGACCGATGCGGTAGAGAATAGAGTATTTTGCTGTGAGCTCGGTTGCCGCAATAGTGTCCTTGACTGGCCATCCCTTCTTACGTCCTCCGGTTATTTCAACCGCTACTTTTTCCAAGTGCGGGACTTCCGGAGTGACTTCTGGGTCATCTCTGCCAAGGTATGTGTTGATGGATGAAGCAGAGACTTCGAAGTATTCCCCCCGAACAAACACCTTTCGGTATTCAGCATCTTCAGGGTCATCGAACTCGCTTGATAGATTGACGATAAACTCCTTAACCAAAGTCGGGTAGAATGGGCCAATATTTATGACCGTGTTGGTCAGGCCAGCTCTACGAATAAGCTCTACAATCGCATTTATCCCTTGTGCTTCAGTGGAGAGTTCTCTTTCTGGATAAATCTTCCGTTGATAGACATACTGCCACTTAACGGCATTGTCTACAGAGTGGAAAGAGACGTTGTCTGTGGGTGCCTTCGGTACATACTTGGGGAGCTTCTGCCCTCCTAATGTCTTCTTCACCTGTGGTAGCACAATCAAGGTGTCTTCTTCTTCGAATTCTTTTTCTTCAGGGACAGAGGTTGCTGCTGTGGTTACTGACTTCCTTCTTGACTTCTTCGGCTGTTTGGACGCCGAAGCTTCTCCTTTTTCTGTTGCTTTCCTTTTTGGGGTCAATCTTCTCTGAGCTTGAGTTTCTTCTTCTTCATCAACCAACCTTTGTGTTGGTAGTTTCCTTCTCACAGCCCTCTTGGGCACAGATTCTTCCTTTTCCATGGTTTCAATATCGACACTTTCTTTGACAGGTTCCTCTAAAAGTTGAGTGACTTCTGGAATGACTTCATGATTATCATCACGCCCTGAATCACTGAGGTGCTGCCGAAGATTCTTCTAAGCCTCTTCCTCCTCGGATCCTTACTCCATGCTTGGTTCTAGTCGATTTGGAGGCAGATAATTTCTTGGCAATGACTTTTGCCCTCATCTTTGCTCGAAGTACTTTTGAAGCAGATGGTATTCTACCGCTGCGAGTACCAACCATTTAGCTAGGATTTTGTTCTTTGTGGGGGTAAGCAAATTTTTGTCTGAGCTTTTTGATCTGAGAAACCCTAGCGATTTCAAACGATGGAGAAGGTGCAGAGTCTGTGGGAGTTGAACAGAATGATTTCTGATAGGTGGATAGTCAAATCGTAATCATTCAAAATTCAAAAAGACTAACGGGCTTCTGATGTAACGATTTGGGCCCGGCTTGATTTTGTGGACCCTGTTTGGTCCTGATCATGAGAAAGAGTAAAATCAACCAAAATCTCTTCCTCTTCTTGCTTGACTTCTGACTATTCTAGACAGCAAAATCCGTGATAGCATTTGTGCCCTAGTCCAATTGGTATTAGCCTATAAACGTCTATGTTCAAATATCATCGTTTGTAATGTATAAATATAAACAGCTTTATATTACTTATGTGTTGAAGTAATATGTTAAGCATGATCTGGTTTATGACCACTAAAGTAGTAGAACCATAAATCTGTACGGATCACACTTAACTTGTCACTGGTCAACCTATGCTTCCTTAAAAGCGACCAGTATGAGGATGGTTCTTAATGACGTAGTTCTACTTGTCATAAGGATGTGGGATCCTGGAACCATATCATAGATATCATGAGGTGATTGATATCGGACGACCCGCATTGAATAGTGTTTTCATAGATTAAGCCATAAACATATTCAGATGCGATAGCTTGTCACGACTTTCTTAGACCAAGGAGTCTTTGTGATCACTATGCAATGAACGTACGGCTTTAACTTGCGCCAAACGCTTTCTGTAAAAGGATTGCTATAAAGGACATGATTGGGTGGCGGAACGGGTTGCATGAGTGACACGAAAGACGGCAAAGGGATTTATCCCTCATACTACGGTATGGGAAAGATATCCGTTAGAAGGCCTCTTGATGGAGACTGACTGAGAGAAAAAGCATGGCCATGCAAATGATACGGGTTATCATTTCTCAGTCATCTCGCATATCAAGTAACAATGATTGATTGAACAAGGGAGACGACTCTATGCCTTGAGATCAATTGGGATATCTAGAGATAAAAGGATGGTGACTTGTACGCACAAAGGTTAAGTCGAATTATCGATCATCGTGCACCTTGGGTAATCATAATGTTTTACTAGAGACCACTTATGATGGATCGGGCAAGAGCGAGTCTTGCGCTGATCTGCCAACGGTGGCATGAGCCTAGAGGGTCACACACATACAAGACGGATAACTTGAGACAAGGAAACATGAATGTTTCTTAAGGAGAAGTATATGGACAAAACTGGAGGTTTTGTGCCATAGGTTCGGTTTGAGAGAATAATTAGCGAATCGAGAGAAATTGAGTTTTTTGTCGATATCGCGTCGGACTTTGTTTGATAAGTAACGACAAAAAGGTCGGGCAACTTTTGGACGCGGCATGAGACAACACGGGAGGGCCCATTGGGCTCGGCCCATGAAGCCTCATGGCCGGCCCAATAAGGGCCCAATAAGGCCATATGGCCGGCCCACTTGGTGGGGCCATTGTGGGGGCCACACAATGCCATGCTTAGTTGGTGATTGTGGATTAAGAGGTGAGTGATTTAAGGGGTATGGGTTAAAGAACCTTTAAGCCCATACTAATCACTTTTAACCCATACTTGTGAGTTGGGTGATGAATTATAATGCAAGACTTTAATTCATTAATTCATTAAGTCACAAAACACACAAAAATCCTCTCTCTCTCTCTCATTGTGGCCGGCCACCCCTCTCCTCTTCATCATCTTGCTCTCTTGTTCTTCATTTAATTGTTCTAGTAGGCAATTAAGTGAAGGATCTTGAAGATCATCCTCTTGGTGTGGACTAGCTTTAGAGAAGAAGATCCGAACGTTCTTCTTTATCGATTCAAACAAGACTTAAAGGTAAACATCTTGTGGAATAGATTTTGCTTTGGGATTTAATGGTTTAAATGTTCTTGGACAAGGTTTGGAGTAGATTATCTTTTATTGCTTCCGCTATCTCGACGATCTAGAACGCTCCAAAACCCTACAGTGGTATCAGAGGGTTGGTTACCCTCTTAATCTTTGTCTTGTTGAATTCATTTCGGTTTTGTGATTATTCGCATGCCAAAAGTTGATAACATGATTTTAATGCTTTTTGGGAGATTTGCATGAAATATGTTAATTTTGAAAAATATATTAAATTTGGAATTTTTCGGAAATTATTGGATTTGTCGGGTCCGAGAAGAGACTCTCGGGGAGCCGGATCGGAGGTACCGGACGGAGGTCACCGGAGGCCGGCGGTGACCGGGCCCGTCCCCACTCTTGGCCGAGGCCGAGAGTGGCGGCAAGCCAGGTTTGGGCCTTCCAAGGCCCAAACCGGGCCGTGCATAGTTGGGCTCGGCCCAATGGGCCCTCGGCCCATTGGCTTGGCCCGACTTGGTTCGTGTGTGGTGTTTGATCCATGTCACGAACCCGCGATCCAATATTTCGAAAACTTTCAAAATTTAATCGGTTTCGATTAACCGTTTTTCGAAAAGGTCTAGTTTCGATAAACCCGACCAAGCAACTTGGCAAAATTAAAACCGGAATTATTGCATATTATTTGATAACATGTTTGTGTGATAACATGTTGGATGATGTGATGAAATGTATGATGCATTAGTAGGCCATTAGATTTATCGCTTTCACGGTTTGCATACTGTTAGTGTTAGCGTGTAATTATTCTTTTATTCGAGCCCATAAATTGTAATTATTTTTTATCCGGTCTACGAACCGAGTATTAATTGTAATTATTACTCAAAGACGAGAAGGATGGAAAATCGAGCACGATGACGGTCTTGGAGGAAGTCCAAGAGCTAGTGGGAGCCCGAATGAGAAAGACGAGAAGATGTGAAGACTCGTAGAATCCTAAGATTAGGATGGGCTATAAAATGCATATTTAACGCTTTATGGATGCTTGCTTGAATTATTTAATTAATTGCATGCTTGCATGATTAGTTTATAAGTTTATAAGCGATCACCTCACATGCAAAGATTAAAATCAACTTTAATTGTTTGCATGTTTAAAGGGTTGTGAACTATCATCACACGGGTTGTGATGGATGAGTTCAAATTTGAAACGTATTTGCACGGGTTGCAAATGACGGATTCAAATGAAGATAGTATGTGATACAATTAGAAACGTCACAACACGGGTTGTTGATGACGGGTTCGTAATTGTACCAAATACTTTCGAATTATTAAACACAACCAAACTACATGTTAATTTGAGTCAAGTGAGATGCCACCCAAATTCACACCCATGTAGAAACATTTTATCGGTGTCGTGCGCCTTAGCGGAGCATCGATCGAATGAGTTCTAGATGGGAATGGTAAACTTTGTGGGATGTCGCGCGCCTTAGCGGAGCATCTGCACAAAGTTAACTCGTTAGTGAAAGTTGGTTGACTCAACCACGATTCTTGGCCTGAGGTCGAGCTGGGGCATCGGAAGGGTAAGCCGTGTGTTTTACACATACCCTGACTAAGAGTTACACGGGTTGTAATTGGACGGACGTCCTACCTAAATAAGTCAATTGGAGCGGTGCGCCTTAGCGCACTTCAAATGACGAATAAGGGATCTTGGTTTAAAGATTCTAAATTTTAGAATCTAATGGTTGGTGTTTAATTCGGATCTTCGTAAATTTATTCAACTATTCTGATTAAATTTACTTTCTTCGTGTAGAAATGGCTAGTAATTCAACAAACTCGTCTAATTTGTCATTGAGGACTATACTCGAGAAATGTAAACTGAACGGGACAAATTATCTAGACTGGGACAGAAATTTACGACTTGTGTTAAAAATGGAACGCAGGGAGTACGTCCTTGATAAGGCTATCCCTGAGGAGCCAGCTGCCAACGCAACGAGGGTCGTTAAGGATGCGTACCAGAAACACCTTAGCGACTCTATCGACGTTGCGTGTGTCATGCTGGGCTGCATGGAGGCGGACCTCCAAAAGCAGTTTATGGAGCTATCCCATGATCCGTTTGCAATGTTTGCACAGATCAAGGATATGTTCAAGGAGAAAGTACGTATTGAAAAATACACTGTTCTCCGAGAACTCATAGCCTGCAAGATGTCAGCAGGCAGCTCCGTAGGTCCTCACGTCCTACAGATGAAGGGGCATTTTGACCATATGACTAGTATCGGTATGTCTATGGAAAAGGAAATGGCTGCGGATTTTGTTCTGCAATCCCTTCCTCATGCATATGGTGGGTTCGTCATGAACTATCATATGCATGATATGGACAAGACCGTGTCGGAGTTGCACAACATGCTAGTAACTGCCGAGAAGAGCATAAGGGGCAGTTCGTCCAAAAATGTCTTCATGGTCAAGAAGGGACCCAGCTTCAAAGCTGATGGTGGCAAGGGTAAAGGCCCAAGACACCTCGCAGGGAGGAACAGACGACCATTTATTCCTAGACCTCACATGCCCGTACAAGGCAAAGGGAAGGCAAAGGAGTCGGTCTGTTTCTACTGTCAAAAGCCTGGTCATTGGAAGAAAGACTGTCAGCAGCTGAAGGAGGATCAGAAGAAGGGCGGTGGGGCTGCTACTTCATCAGGTATTCCATTAGAGCTATATCTTTCTACAATAAATACCTGGGTACTAGACACTGGAGCTGAGTCTCATGTCTGTGCTGATGTGCAGGTGTTACACAGTAGAAGAGATATAAAGGAAAACGAGGTGGACCTAAGAGTTGGGAACAATACCAGAGTTGCCGCAACTGCTGTGGGTTTTGTGAACCTTGTTTTGCCCAGTGGGCTTGTAATTGAACTTAATGATGTGTTTTGCGTACCTGTTTTCAACAGGAATATTATCTCAATTTCTCTTCTTGAAATAGAGGGATATTATTTTAATATTAAGAACGGTTTTTTTGATATTATGCGCAACAACATATATTATGGCAATGCTCGCACTGTTGGAGGATTATACATATTGAATATGCAAAACTCGAAATCCAACATGCTCTATAATGTAAATGCTAAGAGGTTTAAAACTAATGATTTAGACCAAACTCTTATCTGGCATTGTCGTCTAGGTCACATAAATGAGAAACGCATCTCAGCGCTTCATAAGCGCGGACTTCTAAGTCAATTCGAATCCCAAGCGATTGAAAGATGCAAAGCTTGTTTGATGGGCAAGATGACTAAAGCGCCCTTCACTGGTTTAGGTGAGAGGGCAGGTGACTTATTGGGTCTAATACATTCAGACGTATGTGGACCAATGAGTACGCATGCCAGAGGTGGTTTAGGCTACTTTATCACATTTACTGACGATTTCAGTAGATATGGTTATGTCTATCTCATGAGACATAAGTCCGAAGCTTTTGATAAATTCAAAGAGTTTAGGACTGAAGTAGAAAACCAACTCGGAAAGAGTATCAAGGCACTCCGTTCTGATCGGGGTGGAGAATACTTATCCGAGGAGTTTCTTAGTTATCTTACTGAAGGTGGAATACTATCTCAGTGGACTCCGCCAGGAACACCGCAACTTAATGGTGTGTCCGAACGGAGGAATCGAACATTGTTAGATATGGTTCGATCAATGTTAAGTCTCACTGATCTCCCGATCTCCTTCTGGGGTTATGCTCTGCAAACGGCCGCTTTCATAATAAATAGGGCTCCGTCGAAAGTAGTGGAAGGGACATCATTTGAAAAATGGTACGGGAAGGAACCCGTTTTGTCCTTCCTTAAAATCTGGGGTTGCGAGGCTTATGTTAAAAGGTTGCTTGCAACCAAGCTCGAACCAAGATCAGATAAATGCACTTTCGTCGGATATCCAAAAGAAACAAAAGGATACTACTTCTACAAACCGAGCGAAAATAAAGTTTTTGTCGCTCGAGGTGGGACGTTCTTGGAAAAAGAGTTCATTTCCAAGACAGTCAGTGGGAGGGCTATTCATCTTGATGAAGTTCTAGATGAGATGGTCACTCGGGAACCACGAGAAGACCTACTAGAAGAGGTAGAGCCAGAAGTGGTCATTGAGCAAGAACCAATAGCTACAGTTAATGAGGACGGTCCGAGGCGCTCTGAAAGGATAAGTCATGCACCTGTCAGATACGGTTTCTTAGTAACTGAAGGTGATGGTTTAGTACTAGTGGACAATGATCCAGCTACCTTTCGAGAGGCTTTGGACGGAAACGACTCTGAGAAATGGCTGGAAGCCATGAGGGAAGAAATGCAATCCATGTCAGATAATCAAGTGTGGGACTTGGTAGATCATACCCCTGATGTTAAGGTCATAGGGTGTAAATGGATCTTTAAAATAAAGATTGACATGGATGGCAAACCTCAGACCTATAAAGCGAGACTGGTAGCAAAAGGTTATAGACAAGTCCACGGAATTGACTATGAAGAGACCTTTTCTCCAGTAGCTATGGTCAAATCTATCCGCATTCTTCTTGCCATAGCAGCATATCACAACTATGAGATATGGCAAATGGATGTCAAAACTGCCTTCCTCAACGGGAGGTTAGCTGAGGACGTTTATATGTCTCAGCCTGAGGGTTTTGAGGATCCAAAGAATAAGGGAAAGATTTGCAAGTTGCTCAAATCAATCTATGGTTTGAAGCAAGCATCTCGGAGTTGGAATCAGCGTTTTGATGAAGTAGTAAAACGGTTTGGCTTCGTCAAGAACGATGATGAACCTTGCGTGTATAAAAAGGCAAGTGGGAGCAATATAATCTTTTTAGTGCTTTATGTTGATGACATACTGCTCATTGGAAACGACGTCCCTACCTTGCTCTTAACGAAGACTTGGTTAGGTGAGTGTTTCGCAATGAAGGAATTAGGCGAGGCCTCTTACATCTTGGGAATCAAGATATATAGAGACCGTGCCAAGCGGGTCTTGGGCTTAAGTCAAAGCACTTATATAGACAAGTTGTTGAGACGATTCTCAATGCAAGATTCAAAGAAAGGATTGCTGCCCATGCGTCATGGCGTGAAGCTTAGCAAGAAGCAGGGTGCTGAGACACCTGCAGAGCTAGCAAGAATTAATGAGATCCCATATGCTTCGGCTATAGGGTCCATAATGTATGCCATGATATGCACGAGACCGGATGTCTCGTTTGCCCTAAGCTGTAGCAGTAGACATCAATCCAAACCCGGTGAGGCACACTGGATGGCTGTCAAGGCGATTCTCAAATATTTGAGAAAAACCAAGGACGCCTTTCTTGTATACGGGGGCAGAAATGATGATCTCGTCGTCAAAGGATATGTCGACGCTAGTTTCCAGACAGACCCCGATGACTTTAAGAGTCAGTTGGGATATGTGTTTATGTTGAACGGTGGAGCATTTAGCTGGAAAAGCAAGAAGCAGGGTACCATTGCCGACTCTACGACGGAAGCTGAGTACATTGCCGCATGTGAGGCGGCAAAAGAGGCTGTATGGATCAGGAGTTTCATGGCTGGGTTAGGTGTAATTAAAAACCCGTCTAACCTAGTAGACTTATATTGTGACAACACCGGGGCTATTGCGCAAGCTAAGGAACCTAGGGCACATAACAGATCCAAACATGTACTCAGAAAGTATCACATCATCCGCGACATAATTGCTAGAGGTGACGTGAAGATCCACTACGTTGCAACTGATGATAACACAGCCGACCCATTGACCAAGGCTCTTCCTCAAGATAAACATGAAAAACATGTTAGGTCAATGGGTATAGACTGGGACTTAAATTGGAGCTAAGGGCAAGTGGGAGATTGATAGCATTTGTGCCCTAGTCCAATTGGTTTTAGCCTGTAAACGTCTATGTTCAAATATCATCGTTTGTAATGTATAAATATAAACGGCTTTATATTACTTATGTGTTGAAGTAATATGTTAAGCATGATCTGATTTATGACCACTAAAGTAGTAGAACCATAAATCTGTACGGATCACACTTAACGAGTCCCTGGTCAACCTATGCTTCCTTAAAAGCGACCAGTATGAGGATGGTTCTTAATGACGTAGTTCTACTTGTCATAAGGATGTGGGATCCTGGAACCATATCATAGATATCATAAGGTGATTGATATCGGACGACCCGCATTGAATAGTGTTTTCATAGATTAAGCCATAAACATATTCAGATGCGATAGCTTGTCACGACGTCCTTAGACCAAGGAGTCTTTGTGATCACTATGCAATGAACGTACGGTTTTAACTTGCGCCAAACGCTTTCTGTAAAAGGATTGCTATAAAGGACATGATTGGGTGGCGGAACGGGTTGCATGAGTGACACGAAAGACGGCAAAGGGATTTATCCCTCATACTACGGTATGGGAAAGATATCCGTTAGAAGGCCTCTTGATGGAGACTGACTGAGAGAAAACGCATGGCCATCCAAATGATACGGGTTATCATTTCTCAGTCATCTCGCATATCAAGTAACAATGATTGATTGAACAAGGGAGACGACTCTATGCCTTGAGATCAATTGGGATATCTAGAGATAAAAGGATGGTGACTTGTACGCACAAAGGTTAAGTCGAATTATCGATCATCGTGCACCTTGGGTAATCATAATGTTTTACTAGAGACCACTTATGATGGATCGGGCAAGAGCGAGTCTTGCGCTGATCTGCCAACGGTGGCATGAGCCTAGAGGGTCACACACATACAAGACGGATAACTTGAGACAAGGAAACATGGATGTTTCTTAAGGAGAAGTATATGGACAAAACTGGAGGTTTTGTGCCATAGGTTCGGTTTGAGAGAATAATTAGCGAATCGAGAGAAATTGAGTTTTTCGTCGATATCGCGTCGGACTTTGTTTGATAAGTAACGACAAAAAGGTCTAGCAACTTTTGGACGCGGCATGAGACAACACGGGAGGGCCCATTGGGCTCGGCCCATGAAGCCTCATGGCCGGCCTAATAAGGCCATATGGCTGGCCCACTTGGTGGGGCCATTGTGGGGGCCACACAATGCCATGCTTAGTTGGTGATTGTGGATTAAGAGGTGAGTGATTTAAGGGGTATGGGTTAAAGCACCTTTAAGCCCATACCAATCACTTTTAACCCATACTTGTGAGTTGGGTGATGAATTATAATGCAAGACTTTAATTCATTAATTCATTAAGTCACAAAACACACAAAAATCCTCTTTCTCTCTCATTGTGGCTGGCCACCCCTCTCCTCTTCATCATCTTGCTCTCTTGTTCTTCATTTAATTGTTCTAGTAGGCAATTAAGTGAAGGATCTTGAAGATCATCCTCTTGGTGTGGACTAGCTTTAGAGAAGAAGATCCGAACGTTCTTCTTTATCGATTCAAACAAGACTTAAAGGTAAACATCTTGTGGAATAGATTTTGCTTTGGGATTTAATGGTTTAAATGTTCTTGGACAAGGTTTGGAGTAGATTATCTTTTATTGCGTCCGCTATCTCGACGATCTAGAATGCTCCAAAACCCTACAATCCGAGGGTCGACCTCAGACTTTCAAACCTTTTGGCATCCAACGCCTTTTTAAATATGTCTGCGACTTGTTTCTCAGTGGGTAGGTATTCGAGCTTTATTTTCTTGTCTTCTACGAGCTCTCGAATAAAGTGGTGCCTGATGTCAATATGCTTTGTCTTGCTATGCTGCACTGGGTTCTTCGAGATGTTGATTGCACTGATGTTGTCACAGAACAAAGTCATGACTTCTTGCTTGACTCCATATTCTGCCAACATTTGTTTCATCCAAAGAAGTTGAGTACAGCTACTTCCAGCTGCGATATATTCGGACTCAGCAGTAGACAAAGCAATACAATTTTGTTTTTTGCTGAACCATGATACAAGGTTGTTCCCCAAGTAGAAACAACCTCCAGAGGTGCTTCTTCGATCTGGTGTGCTTCCCGCCCAGTCAGCATCACAATATCCAACCAGAGTAGGAGAGGTATCAAAGGAATATAGTAATCCCAATTCAGAGGTTCCTGAGATGTACCTTATGATCCTCTTTGCATGAGCCAAGTGACTGACTTTTGGATTGGCTTGATATCTAGCACAGACTCCCACAGAATAAGCAATGTCGGGTCGACTTGCTGTCAAATAGAGGAGATTTCCCATTATGCTTCGATAAAGACTTTGATCAACTGGTTCTCCCATCTCGTCCTTTGTGCACTTGTCATCTGTGGCAATAGGAGTCCTTTTGTGTGAAGCCTTTTCTAACCCGAACTTCTTGACAATGTTCTTTGCGTATTTGCTCTGGGAGATAAATATTCCATCTGACATCTGCTTGATCTGGAAGCCTAGGAAATATGTGAGCTCACCGACCATACTCATCTCAAATTCAGACTGCATGTGTTGGATGAAGCGTTCCACCATCTTGTCTGACTTCCCTCCAAACACAATGTCGTCGACATATATTTGAGCTATCATGATGTCCATTCCTTCCTTCTTCACAAAGAGGGTTTTGTATACTCCCCCTCGAATATAACCATTCTGTACAAGGAATTGGGTAAGATGTTCATACCATGCTCGTGGAGCTTGTTTGAGACCGTAGAGAGCTTTCTTTAGCTTGTAGACATGGTGCGGAGAGTCATGGTCTACGAATCCCTTTGGTTGGGCTACATAGACTTCTTCGTTTAGATTTCCATTAAGGAAGGCACTCTTTACATCCATCTGATAGAGTTTGAAGCGCAGATGACATGCGATGCCGAGAAGAAGTCGTATGGCTTCCAGTCTGGCTACTGGAGCAAAGGTTTCTTCAAAGTCGACTCCTTTGACTTGTGTGTACCCTTGAGCCACTAGTCTCGCTTTGTTTCGAGTGATGTTTCCTTGCTCGTCAGACTTGTTTTTGAATATCCATTTTGTCCCGATGATATTGACATTGTCAGGCTTGGGTACAAGTTCCCAGACTTCATTCCTTGCAAACTGAACCAATTCTTCTTGCATCGCGCAGACCCAATACTCATCATTGATGGCCTCTTGTATATTCTTTGGCTCAATTTTGGAAATAAAGCACATGTTACCTATCAACTCTTGGTAGTCAAGGGCTGCTTTTTGACGAGTTCGAACTCCTTCATTAATGTCTCCAATTACATCATGGGGTGGATGATACTTCTGAATTCTTCTTGATGGAGCTGTTTGCCTTGTGGGAGTTGCCTCTTCATCCGGGATGATTTGGCTTTCGTCTTTAGACCCTTTGTTGCGCTCATCGTTCTTGACTTCAGGTCTGACTTCTCCTCTAACTTCTGGTCTGACTTCTCCTGAGAGATTTAGGACTTCTTCGTCCTCCTCACTGGATTGCTCGTTGCTGTCATCGATCACGACATTGATGGATTCCATGATAGTCCGGGTGCGTTTGCTGAATACATGAAAAGCCCGACTATTTCTGGAGTATCCGAGGAAGATGCCTTCTTTGCTTTTAGGATCCAATTTGCGTTGCGGTTCCCTATCTGCGAGTATGTAGCAGACTGATCCAAACACATGAAAGTATTTGACATTCGGCTTTCTCCCCCTCCATATTTCATAAAGAGTGAGCGAAGTTTCAGGGCGGAGAGTCACTCTATTATGAATATGGCATGCCGAATTCAAAGCTTCAGCCCAGAAGTGTTGCGGGATGTCTTTGGCTAACATAATGACTCTAGCCATCTCTTGAAGAGTGCGATTCTTTTTTTTAACGATTCCGTTTTGCTGAGGAGTGATGGGAGCAGAAAATTCGTGGGCAATTCCTTCAGCATCACAAAAGTTTGTGAAGCTGATGTTCTCAAACTCCTTTCCATGATCGCTCCGAAGCCGGACGACTTTCCCAATGACTTCTCCCTTTTCTCGTTGAACTCTTCGACATAAGGCTTCAAAGACTAAGAAGGTATCTGACTTCTCTCGAATAAATTCTACCCATGTGTACCTTGAGAAGTCGTCTACACAGACAAATATGTACTTCTTCCCTCCTAGACTTTCTACTTGCATGGGTCCCATAAGGTCAACATGAAGAAGTTCTAGAACACGAGAAGTAGTAAGATGTTGTACCTTCTTGTGCGACGTCTTGACTTGTTTCCCAATCTGGCATTCTCCACAGATTTTTCCTTCAATGATCTTGAGGTTGGGAACTCCCATGATAGCCTTTTCAGAGAGAATTTTTTGCATACTCCTCAAATTGATGTGACCAAGTTTTTGATGCCATAGTTTTGTCTTTTGAGCTTTGGATAAAAGGCACTTGGTTGGCAAGATGCTGACTGTTGGAGACCATAGATAACAGTTGTCAAGGGACCTGTGGCCTATCATGACTTCCTTGTTTTGTTCGTCTTTGACCGAGAACTTGTCGCGAGTGAAGTGGACATCTAGATCTAAATCACATATCTGGCTTATGCTGATGAGGTTTGCTGTGAGGCCTTCTACTAGCAGAGCTTCTTTCAGACGCGGAGAGTTGGGAAGATTGAGTTTTCCTTTCCCGAGCACTCTCGCTTTTACTCCATCTCCAAAAGTGACGAAGCTATTTGTGCATGGTATTAAAGTGACCAGGAAAGAGCTATTACCCGTCATATGTCGAGATGATCCACTATCGAAGTACCAATCGTTGCTGGTTGAGGCCTTTAAAGCGGTGTATGCGATGTTAGCTCGATAGTTGACCTCTTTGACTCGCCATTCCTTCCGAGGTTGGCTTTTCTTGACGGTGGTCCTTTTCTTGACCGAGCTCTTCCCATATAGCTGATAGCAGAAGGGTCGAATATGTCCTCTTCGTCCACAGTGATGACAAACCCAGTTATGTCTTTTGTTCTGGGTTTTTGACGCGGCCAGGGTAGAAGACTTTTTGGTCGCTTGGTCAGCCGTGAAGTTAGGAGACTTCTGGCGAGACTTCTGGGAGATAGACTTCTGAGGAACGAAGATGGTGTGCGATGATGAGGCTTCTTTCGAATATTCAAGACCTTCCATATTCCTGGCTGGTTTCCCGATTGACAGGATTTGATCTAGAGTGTCCGTGCTTGGATTCATCATCTTTACTGACTTCGTGACCTGCTCTAACTCGCCTTTAAGTCGAGCAACTTCCTTTTTGAGATCAACAGTTTTCTTGAGAAGTCTTGACTTGTCTTCATTAAGAGTAAGAATGAGAGCGTTCTGTTTTTCGATTACCTGAGAGTCTTCAAGCCACTTGACATACCATTCGTTGTAAGCGTTGTTGAGAGTCTCATTGGATAGCTCATCATCAGAGTCATACTTCTTTGAGCTTTCAGCTGGTTGATCTATTGTGGAGGAAGTGAAAGCCACATAGTTACTTGTATGCTCAAGGTCACTGTCTTCCTCATCTTCATCGTCAGTAAAAGAGGCAATGAATCCCTTCTTCTGTTTCTTTAGGAAGTTGGGATATTCTCTCTGCATATGTCCATACCCCTCACATTCAAAACACTGAGCTCCTTTACCTGATCGTTCTCCTCGCCCTCCATCGTTGGCTGTGTTTTCGAGCTTCTGAAACTTGTGTAGTGGCTTGTCTCTGACTTCTCGGATGACTTTTCTTCCTGTCATCTGGCCAAATCTTTTCATGACTCTGTTGTAGTTTTTGGCTAGCATGGCGATAGTTTCCTCGATGTCACTATCCGACTTAGAGTGTGTTGAGTTCTTCTGATTAGAACTTATGAATGCCACACCTTTATGTTTCTTCTCAATAGAAGGTAGGGAGAGCTCGAAAGTCATCAGTGAGCCCATGAGTTCATCAAACTTCAGTGTCTTCAGGTCATGGACTTCTTCGATGGCGGTGATCTTCATCTTGAATCTGGGACTTAAGGCTCTTAGTGTTTTTCTGATCAAGTCCTCATCGGTCATAGGCTTGCCAAGTGAATATGATTCATTGGCCAGATCCTTGATGCGCACATTAAACTCCGCAATAGTCTCGTCGTCATTCATGGTCAGAGCTTCGAAGTTGGTCGTGAGGTACTGTAACTTCTGCTCTTTGACTTTTGAAGTACCCTCGTAAGCAACCGCAAGTGTGTCCTAGGCAATTTTGGCACTTGTGCATGTGTTGATGAGTCGAAACACATTCTTGTCTACTCCATTAAAGATAGCATTGAGTGCACCAGAATTACCTAGGCCGGCTTCATCTTCTTCCATGCTCCACTCCTTTTCTGGTTTGATTTCCATGAGCATCAGCATAGTAAGGTTCCTCCCATCCATTGATGATAGACTTCCAGGTTTTGCTGTCGAGGGACTTCAGGAAAGCACACATCCGTGCTTTCCAATATCCATAGTTTGTTCCGTCGAGTACCGGTGGACGATTGATAGATCCTCCTTCCTTTGAATCCATATTAGCTACTCAGATTTGCAGGAAAATCACCTAAGAGATTAAGGTGCCTCCTCTGATACCAATTGAAATTCTGAATTGTAGCCGAGTCAGGAAGTCGAACACAAAGTCTGTAACTTGTGTATCGACTTCTTGTGGAAACAGTAAGCAAAGTAATAGACAGATAATAATCACGACACCAGAGATGATTACCCAGTTCGGTGACTCCGCACCTACGTCTGGGGGCACTTTGCCAGTGGAAAGGTTTTTCACTATCAGGTAGTCAATAGTACAACTTCAAGCCCAACTAGCTATCACACAAGCTATTGTCCTAAGCTACTATAGATCTCACCGTGAATCGCCTTGACCAGGAGCCTCTCCCCCTGTCTTTGAGATTCCCTCAATTCCACCCTTCAAGCAAGTCCATGCTCGGTGTCGTTGTCTTCTTGGACGGAGTTGTGAGTCTTCAGTCACAAACAAAAACCCTAACCGACCCAAACACTTAGTCTTCGCGACTCAAGTTTTGATCAGAGCAAAAGGTCCGTTCTAGCGAATATTCATCAGCCTCTCAACACGCCGATGGTGCACGGTTAAGAGCTCTGAGAAATCTTGCAGGTGTTAGAACAAGAACGGATGACTGCTAATGGGAAGCCAAGGGCTTTTTATAGCAGCCCACATTCCTAATCCTTCTCGGATCAGGAACAGGAAAGTCAGGCAAGTTGTTGCCGCCTTCCATGACAGCTGGAAGTCGTCTTGCCTGTTCTGACTTCCTGATGAAATCAGGCAAGTCGAGTTGCCACCTTTTGCTGACGTGTAACTGCCAGCTGGAAGTCGTCTGACTTGTCGACGTCACTCTCTTGCGCTTCAAGTCTTCGTGCCGCCTTTCTTCTTTCGCTGCAAGCTTCGTAGAAATAGGAAAGCTTCAGACTTTGCTAATCTGCGGCTCGTAACAAGTCGCTCCACATGTCATACAACATGTTACTCGACTTCTTACTTTTGCGCTAAAAAATCATGCCAACTATCAAACGTAGCAACAGGTAAGCTCAACGGGAAAAATTATCTGGACTGGGACAGGAAGCTACGACTTGAGTTCAAGTTGGAACGCAAGGAATACGTCCTTAACCAGGCTATCCCTTGGGAACCAACACTCAACGCCATAAGGGCCATTAAGGATGCATTCAGGATGCACCTTAGCGCATCTGGGGATGTTGGGTATGTGATGTTGGGGTGCTTGGAGGGAGACCTCCAAAAGCAGTTTATGGAACTGTCTGAGGACCCTTTTTCCATGCTGAGGCAAGTAAGGGTTACGTTCAAGGAGAAGGCTCGACTCGAAAGATTCGTCATTCTCAAGGAACTACTCTCCTGAAAAATGTCAGCAAGCAGCTCTATTAGTCCCCACGTCCTAAAGTTGAAGGGACATCTCAAACACCTGACAAGACCGAGTCTTGGGATGGGACAGGAGATTGCATTATAGACTTCGTTCTGCAATCCCTTCCTTGTGCTTATGATAGCTTCTTTATGAACTATAATATGCATGATATGGACAAGATCATCTCAAAGTTTCAATGAAAGCGTGTAACGGCTGAGAAGAACGTCAACCTTATACCGAGGGATGTTCTAATGGTCAGATAGGGATCCGTCTTTTAAAGAGAGCTGGAGGTGATAAGGGTAAAACCTTATGCACGCGCCAACAAAGATGAGACTAGCTCGGGTTCCTAAACCTCCTAAAGTCGGGGAGGCTAAAAAGAAAGGGAATCAGTCTGCTTCTACTGCCAACAGCCTGGTCATTGGAAAAGAGACTGCAAGAAGTTCTAGGATGATCTGAAGAAGGGTGGTGGATCCACGCCTTATGGTATTCTCGTTATTGAGCTTAATCTTTCTACTTTCCATTCATGGGCATTTACACCGGGTATGAATCTTTACGAATGAACAGAAACTAGAAGGTAGAAGAGATTATGGGAAACACGAGGTGGACCTAAGAATTGGGAACAAAATCAAGGCTGGCTCAACTGTTGTAGGCTCCATTATTCTTGTTTTGCCAAGTAGACTTGTATTAGTACTTCATAATGTGTATTACATACTTATGTAAGTTCTAATAAAGTCAGTGGTTTATACATATTGAATTTGGAAAAATTAAGCTCATAATATAATGTTAATACTAAAAGGCTTAAATCCGATGATTTAAACGAAACTCTAATATGGCACTGTCATTTGGATCGCATAAATGAGAAGCGCATTTCAACACTTCACAACTGCGGACTTCTAAGTCCATTTGAATTCTATTCGATGAAGGGTGGGTGCAGTGCAAGACTTGTTTGATGGGAAAAATGACTAGAGCGCCCTTCATCGGCAAAGGTGAAAGGGTGGGTGACCTATCGGGCCTAATATGGAACAGGATGTATGTAGGCCAATGAGTTCACTTGCCATGAGTTGTTTAAGTTACTTTATCACTTTTACTGCCGATTGCAGTAGATTTGATTATGTCTATTCAATAAGACGTAAGTCTGACACTTTTGATAAATTTAAAGAGTTTAAGACTAAACTACATAACCAGCTCAGGAAAAGTATGAAGACACTTCGTTTATATCAAAGTGCAAAATACTTGTCCATAGAGTTTCATGATCATCTTGAGGGATATGGGATCCTATCAGAGTGGACTCCGCCAAGAACACCGCATCAGGATGGTGTGTCCGAAGGCTAGAATCGAACATTGTGGGATATGGTTCATTCCAGGATGAAACACATTGATCTCCTAATCTCTTTCTGGGTTATGCTCTAGAACTGCCGCATTCATTATGAATCGGGATCTGACAAAGGTAGTGGGAGGACTATAGATCTGGATGATATTCCAGAGGATGTAGTTTCTCGGAAACCACTAGAAAGCCCCGTAGAAGAGTTGGAGCCAGAGCGGATAGTAAAGCAGGAACCACCCACTGCAGTTCTTCAGGACGGCCCAAGGCGATCAGAAAGGACCAGTCGTCCACCTGTGAGATACTGAATTTATGTGACTAAAGGTGACAAGCTGGTATTGGTGGATCAAGTTGATAAGCCCACCGCCTTTGGAGAAGCCATGGACAGTACCAACTCTGAGACCTGGCTGGGTGCCGTAGCAGAATTGAAATCTAAGTTTTGATAAACCTGATAATTAGTTCGACTTTATCAAGAACGAAGATGGGCCTTGCGTTTACAAGAAGGCAGATAGAAGTAAGATTGTCTTTTTGGTGCTATATGTCCACGACATATTACTCATTGGAAATGACATCCCAACCTTGCTCTTGACAAAGGCTTGGTTAGGCGAGTGTTTCAAAATAAAGGACTTAGGCGATGCCTCTTACATCTTGGGATCAAGATATGTAGAGATCGCACAAAACGGGTCTTGGGGTTGTGTCATAGCACCTATGTGAACAAGGTATTGAGTAGGTTCTCAATCCTTGATTCCAAGAAAGGATTCTTACCCACACGACATGACATAGCGCTCAGCAAGTATCAGTTTCCGGTGATATTTGATGAGCTGAAATGAATGATGGAGATCCTATATGCTTCGGCTGTTGGATCTATCTTGTATGCCATGATCTGGACGAGACTGGACGTCTCGTTTGCCTTAAGTTGTGCAAGTTGACATCAGTCTGACCCCGGTGAGGAACACTGGATTGCGGTCAAAGCGATCCTCAATTTTGAGGAAAACTAATGACGCCTTTCTTGTGCACGAGGGCCACGATGATGTTGAGTTAGTGTCAAAGGTTATGTTGACTCTAGTTTCCAAACGGATCCTAATGACTATAAAAGTCAGTCAGGATATGTGTTCATGTTGAATGGAGGAGCTTATAGTTGGAAGAGTAAGAAGCAGGATTCCACAGCTGACTCTACAACGAAAGTTGAGTACATTGCTGCCTCGAAAGCAGCAAAGGAGGCTGTATGGATCAGGAGCTTCCTAACTGGATTAGGCATAATGCCAAATGCGTATGATCCAGTAGGCTTATTTTGTGACAACACAGGGGAAATTGCGCAAGCTAAAGAGCCCAGAGCACATAACAGATCCAAACATGTACCTAGAAAATATCACCTAATACGAGAAATCGTCGAGAGGGGTGATGTGAAGATCACTTATGTTGCATCAGATGATAACACAGCCGACCCTTTGACAAAGGCTCTACCTCAACCTAAGCATGAAAAACATGTGAGGTCAATGGGTATAAACTGGGCTTAGACTGGAACTAAGGGCAAGTGGGAGATTGTAAGCATTTTTGTGCCCTAGTCCAATTGTATTATTATGTAAATGTCTGTATATATTAATCCATGTTTGCAATATATAAAATCGGCATATAATTACTTATGTGGTGAAGTAATAGGTTAAGTATGATCTGATATATGTTCACAAAAGTAGTAGAACCATATATCTGTACGGATCACATTTAACGGGTCCCTGGTCAAATATGCTTCAATGAAGCGATCAAGTATGAGGATGATTCTTTATGGTATAGTTCTATTTGCCATTGGGATGGGATCCCGAAATCAGATCATAGATATCACTTGGGAAGTGATATTGGACGACCCGCTCTGAATGGTGTTGCATAGATACAGTCATGAACAGATTCAGTTGTGGTAGCTTGTCGTTGTATCCTTAGACCAAAGAGTCATTGTGATTGCTATGTAGTAAATATCCGCGTTTGACTTGTTCCTAATAGAACAACCATAACGGACATTATTGACACGGGGACGAACTGCATGAGTAATATGAAAGTCGGCTAAGGGATTTATCCCTCGTACTATTGTATGGGATAGGTATCTGTTTAGGCTACTCGATAGAGATTGACTGAAAGGAGTGAAGGGTTTTGGAGCGTTCTAGATCGTCGAGATAACGGAAGCAATATAAGAAAATCTACTCCAAACATTGTCAAAGAACATAAACCATTAAATCCCAAAGCAAAATCTATTCCACAAGATATTTACCTTTAAGTCTTGTATGAATCGATAAAGAAGAACGTTCGGATCTTCTTCTCTAAAGCAAGTCCACACCAAGGGGATGATCTTGATGATCCCTCGCTTAATTGCCTACTAGAACAATTAAATGAAGAACAAGAGAGCAAGAACAAGAGGAGGAAGAGGGGTGGCCGGCCAAGCTAGAAGAGAGAGAGAGAGAGAGTGTGAGTTTTTGTGATATTTTGATTAATGAATTAGTGTCTAGTATTTGAATTCATCATCCAACTCACAAGTATGGGTTAAAAGTGATTGGTATGGGCTTAAAGGTGCTTTAACCCATACCCGTTAAATCACTCACCTCTTAATCCACAATCACCAACTAAGCATGGTGTTGTGGGCCCCCACACATGGACCCACCGTGTGGGCCGGCCAAGAGGTCTTGTTGGGCCCTTATTGGGCCGGCCATGAGGCTTCATGGGCAGAGCCCAATGGGCCCTCCCGTGTTGTCTCATGCCGTGTCCAAAAGTCGCCCGACCCTTTTGTCGTCGCTTATCAAACAAAGTCCGACGCGATGATGTGATACTTTCTGAGTACATGTTTGGATCTGTCATGTGCCCTGGGTTCCTTAGCTTGCGCAATGGCCCCGGTGTTGTCACAATATAAGTCTACTGGGTTAGATGGGTTTTTAATAACACCTAACCCAACCATGAAACTCCCGATCCATACAGCCTCTTTTGCCGCTTCAGATGCGGCAATGTACTCAGCTTCGGTCGTAGAGTCGGCAATGGTGTCCTGCTTCTTGCTTTTCCAGCTGAATGCTCCACCGTTCAACGTAAACACATATCCCAACTGACTCTTAAAGTCATCGGGGTCTGTCTGGAAACTAGCGTCGACATATCCTTTGACGACTAAATCATCATTTCCTCCCCCGTATACAAGAAAGGCGTCTTTGGTTTTTCTCAAATATTTGAGAATCGCCTTGACGGCCATCCAATGTGCCTCACCGGGTTTGGATTGATGTCTACTGGTACAGCTTAGGGCAAACGAGACATCTGGTCTCGTACATATCATGGCATACATTATGGACCCTATAGCCGAAGCATATGGGATCTCATTCATTCTTGCTAGCTCGGCAGGTGTCTCAGCACACTGCTTCTTGCTAAGCTTCAGGCCATGACGCATGGGCAGCAATCCGTTCTTTGAATCTTGCATTGAGAATCGTCTCAACACTTTGTCTAGGTAGGTGCTTTGACTTAAGCCCAAGACCCGCTTGGCACGGTCTCTATATATCTTGATCCCCAAGATGTAAGAGGCCTCACCTAAGTCCTTTATTGCGAAACACTCACCTAACCAAGTCTTTGTTAAGAGCAAGGTAGGGACGTCGTTTCCAATGAGTAGTATGTCATCAACATAAAGCACCAAGAAGACTACATTGCTCCCATTTGCCTTTTTATACACGCAAGGTTCATCATCGTTTTTGACGAAGCCAAACTGTTTCACTACTTCATCAAAACGCTGATTCCAACTCCGAGATGCTTGCTTCAAACCATAGATTGATTTGAGCAACTTGCAAATCTTTCCCTTATTCTTTGGATCCTCAAAACCCTCAGGCTGGGACATATAAACGTCCTCAGCTAACCTCCCGTTGAGGAAGGCGGTTTTGACATCCATTTGCCATATCTCATAGTTGTGATACGCTGCTATGGCAAGTAGAATGCGGATAGATTTGACCATAGCTACTGAAGAAAAGGTCTCTTCATAGTCAATTCCGTGGATTTGCCTATAACCTTTTGCTACCAGTCTTGCTTTATAGGTCTGAGGTTTGCCATCCATGTCTATCTTTATTTTAAAGATCCATTTACACCCAATGACTTTTACGTCAGGGGTATGATCCACCAAGTCCCACACTTGATTATCTGACATGGATTGCATTTCTTCCCTCATGGCTTCCAGCCATTTCTCAGAGTCGGTTCCGTCCAAGGCCTCTCGAAAGGTAGCTGGATCATCGTCCACTAATATTAAACCATCACCTTCAGTTACTAAGAAACCGTATCTGACAGGTGCATGACTTATCCTTTCAGACCGCCTCGGACCGTCCTCATTTACTGTAGCTATTGGTTCTTGCTCAACGACCATTTCTGGCTCTACTTCTTCTAGTGGGTCATCTAGTGGTTCCTGAGTGACTGTCTCATCTAGAACTTCATGTCTCATCTAGAACTTCATCAAGATGAACAACCCTCCCACTGACTGTCTTGGAAATGAACTGTTTTTCCAAGGATGTCCCACCTCGAGCAACAAAAACTTTATTTTCGCTCAGTTTATAGAAGTAGTATCCTTTTGTTTCTTTTGGATATCCGACGAAAGTGCATTTATCTAATCTCGGTTCGAGCTTGGTTGCAAGCAACCGTTTTACATAAGCCTCGCAACCCCATATTTTTAGGAAGGACAAAACGGGATCCTTTCCGTACCATTTCTCGAATGATGTCCTTTCGACGGAGCCCGGTTTATTATGAATGCGGCCGTTTGCAGAGCATAACCCCAGAAGGAGATCGGGAGATCAGTGAGACTTAACATCGATCGAACCATATCCAACAATGTCCGATTCCTCCGCTCGGACACACCATTAAGTTGCGGTGTTCCTGGCGGAGTCCACTGAGATAGTATTCCACCTTCATAAAGATAACTAAGAAACTCCTCGGATAAGTATTCTCCACCCCTATCAGAACGGAGTGCCTTGATACTCTTTCCGAGTTGGTTTTCTACTTCATTCCTAAACTATTTGAATTTATCAAAAGCTTCGGACTTATGTCTCATGAGATAGATATAACCATATCTACTGAAATCGTCAGTAAATGTGATGAAGTAGCCTAAACCACCTCTGGCTGGTGTACTCATTGGTCCACATACGTCTGAATGTATTAGACCCAATAGATCACCTGCCCTTTCGCCTAAACCAGCGAAGGGCGCTTTAGTCATCTTTCCCATTAAACAAGCTTCGCATCTATCAATCGTTTGGAATTCGAATTGACTTAGAAGTCCGCGCTTATGAAGCGCTGAGATGCGTTTCTCATTTATGTGCCCTAGACGACAATGCCAGATAAGAGTTTGGTCTAAATCATTAGCTTTAAACCTCTTAGCATTTATATTATAGAGCATGTTGGTTTTCGGGTTTTGCATATTCAATATGTACAAACCTCCAACAGTGTGAGCATTGCCATAAATCATGTTGTTGCGCATAATACTAAAAAACCCGTCCTTAATATTAAAATAATAACCTTCTTTCTCAAGAAGAGAAATTGAGATAATATTCCTGCTGAAAGTAGGTACGCAAAAAACATCATTAAGTTCAATTACAAGCCCACTGGGCAAAGCAAGGTTCACCGAACCCACGGCAGTTGCGGCAACTCTGGTATTGTTCCCAACTCTTAGGTCCACCTCGCTTTCCCCCATATCTCTTCTACTGTGTAACACCTGCACATCAGCACAGATATGAGACTCAGCTCCAGTATCTAGTAACCAAGTATGTATTGTAGAAAGATATAGCTCTAATGGAATACCTGATAAAGTAGCGGCCCCACCGCCCTTCTTCTGATCCTCCTTAAGCTGCTGACAGTCTTTCTTCCAATGACCAGGCTTTTGACAGTAGAAACATACCGACTCCTTTGCCTTCCCTTTGCCTTGTACGGGCATGGAAGGTCTAGGAACAAATGGTCGTCTGTTCTTTCCTGCCAGGTGCTTTGGGCCTTTACCCTTTCCACCACCAGTTTTGAAGCTGGGTCCCTTCTTGACCATAAAGACATTTTTGGGCGAACTGCCCCTTATGCTCTTCTCGGCAGTCACTAGCATGTTGTGCAACTCCGACGCGGTCTTGTCCATATCATGCATGTGATAGTTCATCACGAAACCACCATATGCATGAGGAAGGGATTGCAGAATAAAATCTGCAGCCATTTCCTTTTCCATAGACATACCGATGCTAGTCATATGGTCAAAATGTCCCTTCATACGTAGGACGTGTGGACCTACGGAGCTGCCTATTGACATCTTGCAGCAATTAGTTCTCGGAGAACAGTGTACTTTTCAATACGTACTTTCTCCTTGAACATGTCCTTGATCTGTGCAAACATTGCAAACGGATCATGGGATAGCTCCATAAATTGCTTCTGGAGGTCCGCCTCCATGCAGCCCAGCATGACACACGCAACGTCGATAGAGTCGCTAAGGTGTTTCTGGTACGCATCCTTAACGACCCTCGTTGCGTTGGCAGCTGGCTCCACCGGGATAGCCTTATCAAGGACGTACTCCCTGCGTTCCAACTTTAACACAAGTCTTAAATTCCTGTCCCAGTCCAGATAATTTGTTCCATTGAGTTTACACTTTTCGAGTATAGTCCTCAACGACAAATTAGACGAATTTGTTGAATTACTAGCCATTTCTACACGAAGAAAGTAAATTTAATCAGAATAGTTGAATAAATTTACGAAGATCCGAATTAAACACCAACCATAAGATTCTAAGGTTTTAGAATCTTAAACCAAGATCCCTTATTCGTCATTTGAAGTACGCTAAGGCGCACCGCTCCAATTAACTTATTTAGGTAGGACGTCCGTCCAATTACAACCCTTGTAACTCTTAGTCAGGGTATGTGCAAAAGCACACGGCTTACCCTTCCGATGCCCCAGCTCGACCTCAGGTCAAGAATCGTGGTCGAGTCAACCAACCTTCACTAACGAGCAAACTTTGTGCAGATGCTCCGCTAAGGCGCACGACATCCCAGAAAGTTTACCATTCCCTATCTAGAACCCATTCGATCGATGCTCCGCTAAGGCGCACGACACCGATAAAATGTTTCTACATGGGTGTGAATTTGGGTGGCATCTCACTTGACTCAAATTCGCTTGTAAATTGGTTGTGCTTAATAATTCGAAAGTATTTGGCACAATTACGAATCCGTCATCAACAACCCGTGCTGTGACGTTTCTAATTGTATCACATACTATCTTCATTTGAAACCGTCATTTGCAACCCGTGCAAACACGTTTCAAATTTGAACTCATCCATCACAACCCATGCGATGATAGTTCACAACGCTTTAAACATGCAAACAATTAAAGTCGATTTTCATCTTTGCATGTGAGGTGATGGCTTATAAACTTATAAGCTAATCATGCAAGCATGTTATTAATAAAATAATTCAAGCAAGCATTCATAAAGCGTTAAATATGCATTTTATAGCCCATCCTAATCTTAGGATTCTACGAGTTTTCACATCTTCTCGTCTTTCTCATTCGAGCTCCCACTAGCTCTTGGACTTCCTCCAAGACCGTCATTGTGCTCGATTTTCCATCCTTCTCGTCTTTGAGTAATAATTACAATTAATACTCGGTTCGTAGACCGGATAAAAAATAATTACACTTTATGGGCTCGAATAAAAGAATAATTACACGCTAACACTAACGGTATGCAAACCGTGAAAGCGATAAAATCTAATGGGCTACTAATGCATCATACATTTCATCACATCATCCAACATGTTATCACACAAACATGTTATCAAATAATATGCAATAATTCCGGTTTTAATTTTGCCAAGTTGCTTGGTCGGGTTTATCGAAACTAGACCTTTTCGAAAAACGGTTTATCGAAACCGATTAAATTTTGAAAGTTTTCGAAATATTGGATTGCGGGTTCGTGACATGGATCAAACACCACACACGAACCAAGTCGGGCCAAGCCAATGGGCCGAGGGCCCATTGGGCCGAGCCCAACTATGCACGGCCTAGTTTGGGCCTTGGAAGGCCTAAACCCGGCTTGCCGCCACTCTCGGCCTCGGCCAAGAGTGGGGACGGGCCCGGTCACCGCCGGCCTCACCGGCCTCCGGTGACCTCCGTCCGGTACCTCCGATCCGGCTCCCCCGAGAGTCTCTTCTCGGACCCGACAAATCCAATAATTTCCGAAAAATTCCAAATTCAATATATTTTCAAAAATAACATATTTCATGCAAATATCCCAAAAAGAATTAAAATCATGTTATCAACAATTTGGCATGCAAATAATCACAAAACCGAAATAAATTCAACAAGACAAAGATTAAGAGGGTAACCACCCTCTGATACCACTGTAGGGTTTTGGAGCGTTCTAGATCGTCGAGATAGCGGAAGAAATATAAGAAAATCTACTCCAAACCTTGTCCAAGAACATAAACCATTAAATCCCAAAGCAAAATCTATTCCACAAGATATTTACCTTTAAGTCTTGTATGAATCGATAATGAAGAACGTTCGGATCTTCTTCTCTAAAGCAAGTCCACACCAAGGGGATGATCTTGATGATCCCTCACTTAATTGCCTACTAGAACAATTAAATGAAGAACAAGAGAGCAAGAACAAAAGGAGGATGAGGGGTGGCCGGCCAAGCTAGAAGAGAGAGAGAGAGTGTGAGTTTTTGTGATATTTTGATTAATGAATTAATGTCTAGTATTTGAATTCATCATCCAACTCACAAGTATGGGTTAAAAGTGATTGGTATGGGCTTAAAGGTGCTTTAACCCATACCCCTTAAATCCCTCACCTCTTATTCCACAATCACCAACTAAGCATGGTGTTGTGTGGCCCCGACACATGGACCCACCATGTGGGCCGGCCGAGAGGTTTTGTTGGGCCCTTATTGGGTCGGCCATGAGGCTTCATGGGCGGAGCCCAATGGGCCCTCCCGTGTTGTCTCATGCCGTGTCCAAAAGTCGCCCGACCCTTTTGTCGTCGCTTATCAAACAAAGTCCGACGCGATATCGACGAAAATACTCAGTTTTCTCGATTCGCTAATTATTCTCTCAAACCGAACCTATGGCACAAAACCTCCAGTTTTGTCCATGTATTGCTCTTCAAGAAATGTCAATGTTTCATTGTCTCAAGTTATCCATCTTGAATGTGTGTGACCCTCTAGGCTCATGCCACCGTTGGCAGATCGGCGCAAAAGATCTCTTTTGCCCGATCCATCATAAGTGGTCTCTAGTAAGACATTATGATTACCCAAGGTTCATGACGATCGATGATTCGACTTAACCTTGTGCGTACAAGTCACCATCCTATTATCTCTAGATATCCCGATCGATCACAAGGCATAGAGTCGTCACCCTTGTTTAATCAATCATTGTTACTTGATATGCGAGATGGCTGAGAACTGATAACCCGTATCATTTGCATGGCCATGCTTTTACTCTCAGTCAGTCTCCATCAAGAGGCCCTTTAACGGATATCTTTCCCATACCGTAGTATGAGGGATAAATCCCTTAGCCGTCTTTCGTGTCACTCATGCAACCCGTTCCGCCACCCAATCATGCCCTTTATAGCAATCCTTTCACAGAAAGCGTTTGGCACAAGTTAAAGCCGTACGTTCATTGCATAGTAATCACAAAGACTCCTTGGTCTAAGGATGTCGTGACAAGCTATCGCATTTGAATATGTTCATGGCTTAATCTATGAAAACACTATTCAAAGCGGGTCGTCCGATATCAATCACCTCATGATATCTATGATATGATTCTAGGATCCCACATCCCTATGACAAGTAGAACTACGTCATTAAGAACCATCCTCATACTGGTCGCTTTAAGGAAGCATAGGTTGACCAGGGACTCGTTAAGTGTGATCCGTACAGATTTATGGTTCTACTACTTTAGTGGTCATAAATCAGATCATGCTTAACATATTACTTCAACACATAAGTAATACAAAGCTGTTTTATATATATATTACAAACGATGATATTGTACATAGACATTTACAGGCTAATAGCAATTGGACTAGGGCACAAATGCTGTCAAGGAGTGCATGGTCATGCCAATGATACGGGTTATCAGTATTCAGTAATCTCATAGATCGAGAAACAGAGCTTGATTAAATAAGGGGGACGTCTCTATGCCTTATGATCAATCTAGATACCAGGCAATAAAAGGATATCGACATTTACTACATGAGGTTAAATAAAATCATCGATCATTATGCACATTGGGTAATCATAACATAGTACTATAGGCCACTTACGATGGATCGTGTAAAATGGAATTTTACGCCGATCCTCCGATGATGGCATGAGCCTAAAGGGTCACACACATATTATATGGATTTTGAGAGACAAGGAAAGGTTGGATAATAATTGGACATGGCACAGGACCACATGGCCGAAGCAATTGGGCTTCGGCCCAGGAGGCCAAAGGTGGCCAGCCCATTAGTGGGTCCACACAATTATCCACCATGCTTGGTTAGGTGGTAGAGATAAGGATGATGATGTGGTGAGTATGGGCTAAGTATGGGAAAGTGGGAGTTGTTTTGAAAGGATCACTTGAGCCATACTCTAATAATGATCACATCTTTCAAAAACCAAGAGGGAAGAACATTTCATCACGACATAAGTCTCTCTCTCTCTCTCTCTCTCTCTCCCCCGTTGAAGAGCTCTCCCATTTTCAGCAAGAAGAAGTTCTTCCACCATTGAAGAACAAGCTCTCCTTCTTCTTCCTTTCTTGCCAAAATTATCCTAGGATCACTTTAGTCGAACTACGTGGGCTTTGATCCCGTCATACGGATATATCCGGTGGTCTCTCTCGGTGGTTCGAGCCTCAACCGGAGAAACTGTCCAATTCTGGCGACCAAAAGGACGTGAGCCATAGCTCCCTGGTCCAAGCTCCGATCGACCTATAACCAGCGGGAAATGAAAGAAGACTCAAAGGGATACCTCTTTTGTGAAATGTAAATTTTCCAAAAGAGTGTCGGTTTGGGAGATACTAGCCCGGAAAGCTGACTGCTCTGCAGAATCTGACAAGCACAGACGGGAAAAATGTTTATCTTCAGAAAGAGGTCCTTCCTTCCGAACTCGCCGTGATGAAAAACATATAGGTTGTAGAGAATTGGCTGGGCTTTAGTCTCCAAAAAGAACCGAAGCATTTGGACATCTGTAGCTCCAGATATGAAGCTCCAGAGTCACATTTTTTTTCTGCTGGACAGATTCACGGTAAGACCCGAAAACTCTTTTGCTTTTGGATTTAACTTGGGTAGTTGATCTTGTGAAGGTTCGGGGTTGTTTAGTCTTGCTTCCGCTGCGGTGACTCTTATATGGATGCCTTGGAACCCTACATAACATGGTTCAATTAACGAATCCATCCACGTGTTCTTCTTTCATTTCTTTGGTTTTTAGAGAGAGAGATATGCACGAAAAAGAAGCAAATTTTGGGTGTGTTGGACCTCTCTGAAGAAGTTATTTTTGTAATTAGTTTGCTATAGTTAATTGTTGAATGTTTTTTTGGGTTTTTTAATGAAAACAATACAAAAAGGAAATAGTTGTAGATTTAGTTTGGAAGAAAAAATGTAGAGATGGAAATAAGATCTTGAAATCGTTACAAGAAGAAGCTCATAAATGGAGGTGGGTTTGGGCTTGAAGAGAGAAAAATAATTTAAAAAAAAACAGAGAGAGAGAGAGAGAGAGAATGAATTTTTTTTTTGAAAATTTAATGTTTAGTTGAGGGCATTTTGGACTTTTCAGTAGTGACTTAACACCGTTGGGGTTAAGTGAAACGTTAGACAAGTTCAGGAGCTTCACAAAACGTGTTCACCTCTTGAGAGAGTTAAGCGAAAATCGTGTATAGTACAAGGGAGGTAAGCGAAGTTCTCCCTGGTAAAAATAGACCAATAACTCAAAGTTTCCTTCTCAACTTGAAAATTCAACCTTAATTATAATTTACGTTGTATAAGTTATAATTAAAATCAATTTATCGCGATCTAAGTTTTTTGAGCCTATCAACATGATAAATGCTTTATCAATGGGGGATGCACTCAACTACAACTGACTGCTCATATACAAATATAGAAATGAATTATATCTATTGGATGTAATTCATTAATGGTTCAGATTCTTCTATGATTTCAAGAATTAAAAATCAATTAAATAAATTAGAATGGGTATGGTGGTGATTTTGTTTAATTATGATAATTAATGATATTCATAAAAATAAGAAAATGAGTTATAAACATCTACGATTATAAGAATTTTAATTTGTGATAAATATCCACGATTCTAGGAATTTGAATTTATGTCATTTGAATTTGTATTGTGCCATCTCAATGCATACTTATTGGCAGAATGAAACCATTGAATACTTGGAACATGAACTATGGATATTTGAGTAATTAGGAACATGAAATTAAATACACATGGGAACATAGAATATGGTATGCCCGAAACTAACAAACAAGAAAATCAAACTGTGGGATATGAAATCAAGTTATGGATGTGGAATTAGGTGCAAAATAGAATCATGAAATTATGTGCGAAATGGAAACATGGTTTGATGTCAGAGACTAAGAAATGATCAAATCAAACCATTGGGACACTTCCCCAGATTATGTATGAAATTGAAGCATGCGATTATGTGCAAAATAAAATCATGGAATTATGTGCGAAATGGAAACATGAATTTAAGTACATATGGGAAGATGGAATATGACATAACAAGCAAACGAGAAAATCAAAACCATGTGACAGTTAATGATGGGCTACTAGCAACATCAAACTTGCACAACACGAACAAGATATCGATGAAAAATCAAATATAATGGTTGTACCCAAATGATGCACATTTTGAAAATTTTATTCAACTAACAGACATTGTCCAAAACACACAACACAAAAACCACCACTATCTAGGTCAATCACATGATCAAGAATGAATGAAATCGAAATTTCTCAAAACCGAAAAATAATTTAAAACTTAACCAAAAAATCTCCATGAAATCAAGCTAACGTTTGACAAACTTAACTAAAAAATAATAACTCAAAAATGACCATGGAATTAAGCTAATATTTAACAAACTTAATTCAAAAATCACACGAAGTTTACCCAATCAGCGCTAACCTTGCTTTTTAGTCTTAGGTAAGTTCAAAATCCCTGAGATTTTCGCTTTGTTGGAGCTATTGGCAGAGATCAGTTGAAAAATATGAAGCCTGAAACGTTCGTTGCAGACGTGAGTGTGTGTTGAAAAGGGTTTGACTAATTGCAACCGTCAATATCAGATAAGTATGATCGTTTCCCTCAATATCATCTAGAATCAGGATTGCAAAAAGGAAAAAAGAAAACTTCGCAAATCAGCATGGAATATGGGATTGCAGAGTCGATTCAAAATTCTCCAAATAACAAAAATACACTATTACCGTCTTCTTATGTGATTCGATTCGTCTTGGGGCTTATAACACATAATAATTACGATGCATGGCACTCCTAATTGGAACTAATATGGAGTGTTGATTGGTAGATATGAAAGTAGAGCCATATTCGCATATTAGTATAAAATTTGTACGCAAATTGCTCTCTATAAATAATGTCATCATATTTACAAATAAGAAAATCTCCACCCTCATCTTCTTGTAGCATGGGTATAACTAATATATAGTTAGAAACTGAACGTATAGCAAGCTGACTCTATGGATGTCTTTGTTAGAATTGTGTCCTAGTCCAATGCAAAATGTAATGTCTATAACAATTTGTATCACAACAACAGTTTCTATATAGGGTAGCCATAAAGGCAATGATTGGCTCAGGGACGGGGTTGCATGAGTGATATGAAATACGGCTAAGGGATTTATCCATCATACTCCGGTATGGGAATGATATCCGTTTATGCCACTTGATGAGAATGACTGAAAGAAAGCGCATGGCCATGCATATGATACGGGGTATCATTTTTAAGTCATCTCACATATCAAGAAATAGTGATTGATTAAATAAGGGTGACGACTCTATACTTTATGATCAATCCGGATATCTAGCGATAAAAGGATAATGACATATACGACATCAGGTTAAGTCGAATCAATCGATCTTCATTGTCGTTGGGTAATCATAACGTCTTGCTAGAGGCCACTTATGATGGATAGGTTGAAATGGGATTTCAAGCCTATCTGCCAACCGAGACATGAGCCTACATGGTCACACACAAAAGGCACGACCTGAAGCTAGTGGGATTGTATGGGTGAAAAGAGAAAAATCGCAAAGAGCCGAGGATCGTGGCCATCGGCCACGGATCCGTGGCGGGTGAAAGGATCATCGTGGCTAGGTTGACCACAGGACCGTGTCCAGGAAATTGGCCACAGGCCCGTGGCTGAACAAAAGAATTGGCCACGGGCCATGGCGCCCAAAAAAGGGCCACAGTGTGGCTAAGATTGGCCACGGCCACGTGGTGGAGTCTGTGGCGAGTCCAAACGCTACAGTTTCACTAACTGTGGAACGAAGCTTTATGGATCGTGGAACCGAATCCTAATCCCATTTTAGGCGTCTTCTCATTTAGAGAAACGTTAACGCATTTGTGCGAAATTAATTTTTTCTCCACACTCAGAGCTTACAGAGAGAAGAACCAAGTTCTAGCAAGCTTCATTCTTTAGTGCTTCGAAGCAAGACGTGGCTGTGTGGATACCGGTAGAGGGTGGGTAACGCCTTCAATTGGTGATTCGATAAACAATCTGGTATAAATTCGAAAACCCCACTAACGTTCTTTCTAGTAAATTGCATGATCTAGGAAGGAATTATGGTTTTGGTTTTATTAATTATTGCTTGCATTGCGTGATTTGGATCCCTTAATCTAGGCTGATTGCATGTTGGATTTAACGTTATTATTTCGTATGTATGGTTAGATCAACATATAAATAATTTTGTTCATTTTTTTCTGATAAAAACGCATCTGGTAATTTTCTTGAAAACAGAGAAGACGATCGCCACGGGTCCTTGGTGGATGACTGACAACGGGCGTAACCACTAAGTGATCACGGGATACGGAGTGTGACCAGTAATGGCCACGACACCGTGGCCAACTCGTGGCGCGGGGCGTGGCCAGTATCTGGTCATAGCCGCGGAGCGTGACCACTTTGGTTCCACGGCCCCGTGGCGCACCCCGTGGCGACCTCTTTGTTGAAAATTACAGAATGTAAGGTTTTGATAAACCAATTTTGTACAGAATGTAAGATCAAGTCGTCCACCAATTACATTCAATGTAATTTCTGGCTAGGGTATGTACATAAATGTACACGACAAACCCTATCTAACACCCCTGCTCGATCAGAGCTGGACTAAGGCCCACCACTTTGATTGCAGTCAAGTCAACTATGGCCCAGTTTTTATGTGAATGCTAAGCTATGGCCCACGACACCCACATAAAACTGACCATCTTATATTAGCCCGCATCCCCACGAATGCTAGACTAAGGCCATACCCACTCATAGGATTGGGAGCTAATCTGAGTGTTAAGATTTTGGGTGGTATCTCACATGACTTGATTTTTAGTGAGGATGTTGTGTTTTCATTCCCTGATTATGTTCAATACAATCCCTTTTGAAACCATCATCAACATTCAATGTAGTGATGTTACATTAATCCAAATTACATGAAAAGGTGTATAAAATCCAATTTTAATCTTTACATGTGAGGTGATGATCTATCATACATTCTAAACATAAATAAATCATCCATTCATATCCTTCTTAGACATATGACCTTAGCATGCATATCTAATATACATTAAATAACTTGCACAAAACAATAGCCCTTTTCCTAATCCGGTTCTCTCGAAAGAGAACTGGTTGGTCACCCTATGTGGTTCTACAAGAACTAAAACCTTCAGCCAAGGGGTACTCCCACTGGCTCCTGGATTTCTCCAATTTTCAAATTGGTTCACCCTTCACCTTAGCCGCCTCCCGGTTCACCGTCCTCTGCTCGGTCCAATTACAAATCATACTCGGTTCGCAGACCAGAATAAAATAAATAACAAGACTGAAATTTAAATAGTGGCTACGCATACCGCAAAATTAATTACAACCAAACCAGCGATTAGCATACCGCAAATAAAGCAATTAAACGGTCCAGGGCTCTTGTTTTGTGCTAAACCAAGCAATTAAAACACTCATGCATGTTATCAATCAATAAATTATCAATCAACCATGTAATATTTATTTCTGGTTTACATTACGATTACAATTACATTACTCCGTAAGGTCCAAGGCGATCTAAAAGATCAAGTCGTCCACCTATGAGATATGGTTTTATCGTAACTGAAGGTGGTGATTTGGAAGTTATGGATACGGATGATCCAACAACCTTTCAGGAAGTCGTGGCCGTGACTAACTCTGAGAAATGGCTGGGAGCCATGAGGAAGGAGATGCAATCCATGTCAGATAACCAAGTATGGAGCTTGGTTGATCTAACCCCTGGTGTAAAAACCATTGGTTGCAAATAGATCTTCAAGGTGAAGACCGACATGAATGGAAAACCTCAGACCTATAAAGCGCATCTGGTCGCAAAAGGTTACCGTCAGATTCAAGGAATTGATTATAACGAGACTTTTTCTCCAGTAGCGATGGTCAAGTCTATCCACATTCTTCTGGAAATAACACCGCATCACGATTACGAGATATGGCAGATGGATGTGAAAACCGCTTTCCTTAATGGAAATCTCTTTGAGGATGTATACATGACTCAAGCTGAGGGTTTTGTCGATTCGAAGAATGAAGGAAAGATATGCAAACTTCATAGATCCATTTATGGATTGAAGCAGGCATCTCGGAGTTGGAATCTTCATTATTAAGGAATTAAGGAATTCAGTTTTATAAAGAATGAAGATAAGCCTTGCGTGTACAAGAAGTCGAGTGGAAGTAAGATTGTCTTCTTGGTGCTATATGTCGATGACATTTTACTCATTAGAAACCTTGCAAGACACAAAAGCTTGGTTGGGAAAATGTTTTGCAATGGAAGACTTAGGTGATGCTGGTTATATCTTGGGGATCAAGATATATAGAGATCAAACTAAGAAAATCTTGGGCCTTAGTCAAAGCACCTATGTGGACAAGGTGTTGAGAAGGTTCTCAATGCTAGATTCCAAAAAAGGATTCTCACCCATGCGTGGCATCAAGCTCAGCAAGACTCAGAGTCCTACGACACCATATGCTTCGGATATAGGATCTATCATGTATGTGATGTTATGCACGAGACCAGACGTCTCGTTCGCTCTTAGTTGTACCAGTCGGTTTCAATCTAACCCCAGTGAGGAAAACTGGATTGCGGTCAAGGCTATCCTCAAATATTTGAGGAGAACCAATGACGCATTCCTAGTATATGGGGGTATAGATGATGAACTAGTCGTCAAGGGGTATGTTGACGCTAGCTTCCAAACAGATCTTGATGATTTTAAGAGTCAATCAGGATATGTGTTTATGTTGAATGGTGGTGCCTTCAGCTGGAAAAGTAGCAAGCAAGACACAACAACCGATTCTACGACGGAAGCTGAGTACATAGCTGCCTCGAAAGCAGCTAAAGAGGTTGTATGGATAAAGAGCTTAAGGGCTGGATTGGACGTAATTAAAACCCGTCGGATCCAGTGAGCTTGTTTTGTGATAACACCAGGGCCATAGCGCAAGCTAAAGAGCCAAGATCACATAATAAATCCAAACATGTACCAAGAAAATATCACATCATAAGAGAAATCGTCACCCGAAGTGATGTAAAGATCGACTATATTGCATCAGATGATAATACAGCCGACCCACTGACGAAGGCTCTCTCACAGCGTAAGCATGAGGGTGAAGTAAAGTATATGGGAGTAGATTGGGACTTAGATTAGAACTATGAGCAAGAGGGAGTTTGTAAGAATTGTGCTCTAGTCTAATACAAAGTTTAATGTCTATAACAGTTTGTATCATCTATTTGCAATTTATGAAATCGGTAATTATATTACTATGGTGTTGTAGTGATATATTATATGTGGTTCAATCTATATCACTGAGCGTGTCATCACCAATGGTAGAACTGTAGATTGTATGAGTCACATATAATGAGTCCCTTATCATTTAAGCTTCATCAGAAGCGACCAGTATGAGGATGACTTTTTATTATCACGTACTACTGATCACTGGCAATGAGATTGCAGGAATCAAATCATAGATGCCATTTGGGAAATGATATTGGACGACTCGACCGGAATATGCGACATAGATTCAGTCATGAAGATATTCAGTTGTCGTGGAGTGTCATTGTATCCTTAGACCAAGGAGTCTTTGTGATCGCTATGTAGTCAACATCCGAGATTTGACATACGCCTAACATTATCTGTAACAGGGTAGCCATAACGGCTATGATTGGCTCGGGGACGGGCTGCATGAGTGATACGAGAGACGGCTAATGGATTTATCCCTCATACTGCGCTATGGGAATGATATGCGTTTAGGCCACTTGAGAATGACTGAAAGAAAGCGCATGATCATGCATATGATACGGGGTATCATTTTTCAGTGATCTCACATATCCAGAAACAGTGATTGATTAAATAAGGGTGACGACTCTATGCCTTATGATCAATAAAGATATCTAGGGATAAAAGGATAATGACATAGACAACATCAGGTTAAGTCAAATCAATCGATCTACGTTCTCGCTGGGTAATCATAACGACTTGCTAGAGGCCACTTATGATGGATAGGTTGAAATGGGATTTCAAGCCTATCTGCCAACCGATCATACTGCGCTATGGGAATGATATGCGTTTAGGCCACTTGAGAATGACTGAAAGAAAGCGCATGATCATGCATATGATACGGGGTATCATTTTTGAGTGATCTCACATATCAAGAAACAGTGATTGATTAAATAAGGGTGACGATTCTATGCGTTATGATCAATAAAGATATCTAGGGATAAAAGGATAATGACATAGACAACATCAGGTTAAGTCAAATCAATCGATCTACGTTCTCGCTGGGTAATCATAACGACTTGCTAGAGGCCATTTATGATGGATAGGTTGAAATGGGATTTCAAGCCTATCTGCCAACCGAGACAAGAGCCTACAGGGTTACACACAAAAGGCACAACCAAAAACTAGTGGAATTGTATGGGTGAAAAGAGATAAATCGCAAAGAGCCAAGGACCGTGGCCATCGGCCACAGATCCGTGGTGGGTGAAAGGATCACCGTGGCTAGGTTGACCACATGACCGTGTCCAAGCAATTTTCCACGGGCCCGTTGCCGAACCAATGAATTGGCCACGGGCCGTGGCGCCCTAAAAAGGGCCATGGTGTGGCTAAGATTGACCACGGCCCTGTGGTGGAGTTTGTGGCGAGTTGAAACGCTACAATATCATTGATCGTGGAGCCAAGCTTTATGGATCGTGAAACCGAATCTTAATCCTATTTTAGGCGTTTTCTCATTCAGAGAGACGTTAACACATTTGTGCGAAATTAGTTTTTTCTCCACACTCAAAGCTCACAGAGAGAAGAACAAAGTTCTAGCAGGCTTCATTCTTCAGTGCTTCGAAGCAAGGCGTGGCTGTGTGAATACTGGGTAGAGGGTGGGTAACGCCTTTAATTGGTGATTCGATAAACAATCAAGTATAGTTTTTAAATCCCAGTAACGTTCTTTCTAGTAAATTACATGATTTAGGAAGGAATTATGATTATGGTTTTATTAATTATTGCTTCTGCTGCGTGATTTGGACCCTTTAATTTTCAACAGTCGTTAGTTTCGTTGGGTATATATTTGGTGGCCCTTGTTTGTGTACCTTTTAAGTACTATTAAATAGCCTAAATCAAACTTTAGCTTTCTTATTTAAAGTCAAATGGGTGATGAGCTCAGGTGTGGATGGTGTGGTTCATATTGCATTTTGGTTGAGCTTAGAGTGGTTGTAAGTAAGGTTTATGGGTCGTATTGATCTATGTACAAAAGAATTACTGTATTTGGATTCTCTTCCTAGAAAGAACTTTCTACGCGATACGAACGCTTTCTCTATCTAGAAAGCTATGCATATTTAATTTGGGGATGCAGCCGATCCCATTGAAACAAGTTTGTATACTTTCATTATCGAGGTTCTTTGTGTATAATATGTGGTATCACTTTTTTCCTTGTGTACAATATGTGGTATCACTTTTTTTGTTGTTGGCTTCTTTCAAAGATAAAACCAACAAAATTTTCAAGTCCTACAACGTATCTTATCTTATCGAAATCGATGTACTAGTAGCAGACATTCGTATCTCAAAACCAATTGAAATTTGATTGAAATGTACATTCTCACTATTACCATCACTGAATGAGTAAACTTGTTGTACCCATCACTAAACCTTTCACTTTTGATTTAGTTATTAAAAAATTGAAGCGAGGATGAAATCCCGTTACTTCATCAAAAATAAAAATATTTTTATTTTTCCAAATTTCATATCTACAGAATGAAATCAAGATCACTAGTATTATAAAATTGAAATATTCAATATATCATAAGCCCTAAATATAAACTTTTCCGAATCCGAAACCTGTTAACACTCAAGAACATACACTTAAAGATTGTTAGATATTATATAAAAATATTAACAAATTACGAAACTTGAAATAGCAAATATGAATGAATTATAAATATTATAACAATATATAAATATTGAAAAATCAATAGATACAAACTCGGGAAATAGTCGACGCATATTTCACATTTTACTAGAAGTGTATTTCTCTCCCTCGGGTGTTGAAATCAACAAGCATAAATCTCTCAAGATACAACAATTTCGAACTAGCACCGTACACCAAATGTTCAGTTTCGTCGAACTTATCACCATACTTAGGACGAACAATTGAAACCAACGAAAGAAAAGAAGAACAAGAACTCATGTTCCTGGTTTTGTGATGAGTGAAATGAAAAAAGAATGACCATCTATTTATAGTCTCTATCTCTTCAACCATTTAAGTCTTTAAATCAATGTGAAATTAAAAAACGAACATAAAATTTTTTGTAACATTTGTCTTCTAGAGAATAAAATTCCCATCATTGGCATTATATCTCATGAATGACGAAAACCACTTTAAGTTTATTTAATTAGGTGTTAATATAATTTTTATTGTATTTTTCCAACAATAAACAAGGAAATATAATATAAGGGAAATTCCTAATCACTACCCTTGAGTATGTAACTTTTGTATGTCACTACTCTAACTTGATTTTCTTTGCACGTTACCACTGTATGGTGTCGTTTGAATTTGATATAAAATTTCCATAATAACCTTACATTAAAAAAGTTAAAAATTAAAAAAAATATCTTTTGAATTTTTTGTTTTAAAAATATTGTTTATCACATAAATAATAAAACATTGATTTCAATATGAATTTTTTAAAAGGTTTTTCAAAAAAAATTTAAAAAAATAACAATTTGAAAAAATATTTTATTTAAGAAAAAATTATATTCAAATCATATTTTTATTAATTATTCCATAAAACAAATTTTAACAAAGTTAAACAAATATATTCTTTAATTCTTTAAAATATTTAAATACAAGGGTGTTTTAGACATTTATTAAAATTTGAAAGTGAAATATTTAAATGAACAAAATTCCCTTTTATTTAAAACTAAAGAAAATCATTTGTTTAACTTAATTTTTTTAATTTTTTTATTGAATAAATAACAAAAAATGATTTGAATATTATTTGTTTAAAATATATTAAAAATAAAAACGTTGTTAAATGTGATTTTTTATTTTTAATATTATTTTTGTGAAAAAAATATATTACAAAAAATCCAATGTTTTTAATATCAAAATCTTCGTCAATTTCTTTTTCATCATATCCTTCATCTTCCACCTCAGCTTTTTCGGGAGTGATCTTCGTTTAGTTGCTCACTACGCGCCTCTCAAGATGGTTGGGAGCTAGACAATGGTGACCCTACTTCCGCTTGGAAAAAGATTCCCGATGCGTCAAGATTTTCCCTGCCTCAATCTATCCGCAACCTACAGCGCTGGATTCGAAAACAATGCCTCTCACGAGGTCCGAGTGAAGGAATTATAGACCAAAGTTATCGCTTATATTAGAACATAGTCCTTTTTCATTGTTGGGCCCGTAGAAAGTCGTCCACAAGCACACGATTACTCATAAGTGCGCGTGATCATTACAAGTGATGATTGGAAAGTCCGGGTCGAATCCATAAGGACGAAATGTAGTTACTTCAATCGAAGCTATGTTATTTCATGTAAGGTAAAAAGCGTAACGAGTGTGTCTGTGAATGTGAATATGAGAAATAAATAAATATAATTATTTAAAGTATCGAGATGTGAATTCAATAAAAGGAACGACGACCACGGGTTCTAGGTCACTCAGGAATCATACAATCAAATATCATATGCCCGAGTATTACCATTCCACATTTCGATATTGAACACGGCCTAAAATAAAAATGTCTACTTGATAGAAATAGGGTAGAAAATAATAATTGGTAATAATGTTATATGAAATACAATAAGGGAGAGCTTTTCATATAAGTTATTAATCTAACTAAATAGGAATACTAGTGATAATAGGAACATAAAATAAATAGGTAATAAATTTATAGTCTCCCTCAAACTCAAACCAGTTGTAAATTGCCGATTTGAAGTTGAAAAGCAAGTGGTGTTTATTACTTGATCCGAGTAATTTATTGTAATAGTCAAACTTGAATTAACATAGAGTAGCTGACTGGAGTCTGATTGGTAGAGCTTGTAGTGAAATTGTAATCGATGTAAAATTGCCGACTGGAGCTTGATTAACGAAAGTAGTTAGTCTAACTTGATTCAAAGTATAAAAACCAAAACACTATGCCAGGTATGCTCTTAAAAGGCATATTCAAAATAGATACGTGGCTTAAAAAAATAAACAATGACACATATTACATTTTAGACTACATAAATTATTGATATTGCCTCCTACAAATGTAAAAGTAGCATGTTACATCTCATGTCACTTAGTTCTTAGGCTTAGGCAACATAATTAAAAAGCAACATAATTATGACTATATTACATATATTATGAAGGTTTGAGTGACATACATATACCCCTATTTATTGGTATTTAAATGTGACATATTTTTAGATACGTCGTTTTTGCCGTACCTTTAGCGAGTAATTTTATTTCACGTTTTTACCTTATTTTAGGATATGGTAAATGCATATGTAGCCTAAAACTAAATAAATGTAGGGTACATAAGTTACCGAAAACGTCTCCTATGACATAAAAGTGACATATATATATTGATGTTACCGAATTGTCAATTTTAATACCATACATAATTAATTTGTTTACATAACTATTATGTATTTTACAGCTATATTTAGGGGAAATTGAAGGTCAATACCCTATACTATGCGACTTTTGCATGCCACTACCCTCTACCTTTTTTAGTTGCATGTCACCATAATAAGGTTTTATTTAGTTGCACCGTCCATCACATACTTAAGTTTGATGTAAAAAGTCTATAATACCCTTATATTAAAA
Source organism: Geranium rotundifolium (assembly GCA_963920655.1). Taxonomy (NCBI): domain Eukaryota; kingdom Viridiplantae; phylum Streptophyta; class Magnoliopsida; order Geraniales; family Geraniaceae; genus Geranium; species Geranium rotundifolium. The sequence goes on from OY987320.1 coordinate 1,833,472, forward strand.
AAATTAAAAGAAAATATCTTTTGAAACTTTTTTTGAAAAAAATATTTTTTATCAGATAAATAATAAAATACTGATTTCAAAATTATTGTTTTGCAAAAAAATATTTTAAATATAAAACCACTTTCAACAACATTTTTTATTTTTAATATTTTTTAACAAAATAATATTCAAACAATTTTTTTATTATTTATTTCATAAATTTTATAAAAAATAAATTAAACAAATATTTTTTTCATATTTAAATATAAGGGTCTTTTAGTCATTTAATAAAATTTGAAACTTAAATATTTAAATGACTAAAAGTTTCAAATATTTAAGTTTCAAATTTTATTAAATGACTAAAAGACCCTTATATTTAAGAAATGAAAAAAAAACATTTGTTTAACTTTTTTTTTGATTTTTTTGTTGAATAAATAATAAAAAACTTATTTGAATATTTTTTTAAAACATAATTTTGAAATCAATGTTTTATTATTTATTTGATAAATATTTGTTTAAAATTCGAAAGATATATTTTTGAATTTTTTTTAATGTAGGGGTATTATAGAATTTTTACATCAAACTTAACTTTGTTATGGACGGTGCAACTAAATGAAATTTTACCGTGGTGACATACAACTAAAAAAAGTAGTGGGTGGTGACATGCAAAAGTTGCATAGTATAGAGTTGTAACCTGCAATTTCCACTTATACTTATATTTTTAGGAGAAAGCCACAATACATCTTCAGTGCTGGAGGAGTTTATGAGCTTGCAAGATTTCTCCACTGCAGACAGCGAAGGAGTTACTTGAGAACTCAATCAAACAATGTATCCATATAGATAAATAAATTGAAATTATAGAGAATGTGACAAGGGGTCGCTGATTAGGGACGGTTGTTCATGGGTGTGGAACACAACCGCTTAGGGAACCAATGACACGCTGCTCAAGTGAAAACACGCGTACCAACATTCAGGAACAAATACGCCTAGCAGTCGAACAATCTGACCTAGAGTTGGAGGAAACAATTCGGGAGCAACGATTACAATTTGAAGAAAAAACTCGAGGGCAAAATCTTGAATTCAATGAGAAGATTAAGAAACATTCGATGAGGAGAGAGCAAATATTTTCTTTTTATTTTAGTTTAAACCTTATATTTAGTTTTGGCTTAATTTTTCTTTCAACATGTAATTGGTTTTAGTTTAATAAATATTTTGGTTTTTCTTTTGTATTTTTTTCCTTAGAGAATATATGTTATGAACAATCATTAGGAATTATTATTTTAGTTGATACAAATGTTTTGATATTATATTTTTTATTATTAAACAATAATACACGTTACCCAATCGCCAAAATGACACTTTTAGTTTTGTTGAGAATACACGACCCATTTATGTCGCTTACTAAGTAGGTGACATTATCACAACTTAAGTTGCTTGTAATCTAAGTGACAAGATTGTCAAATGTGTTGCATAAACTCTAGGGGCACAAATTTTATGTGTCGCGTATAATTTTGTAGATGACGTAATATCAATAGGAAACGTGTTAGATAATTATGCCTTAATGTATATGTGACCTCATATCAATTTATGAGCTTGTGATTTGAGCGACTTGATTATTTGACACATCACCTAAACTTTGTGTGACACAAGATTGGCTATGTGTGTTGGAAATGTGCCCTAGCCCAATATACAGTTTAGGTGTAAATGTTCTATTATCGTTGCAATAAATAAAACGGAAATATATTATCATTGTGTTATGATAATAGTTAAGTGTAATATGATGTATATCATCGGTGTGTCATCACTAATAGTAGAACTACACATCCTTAAGGATAACGCTTAACGAATCCCTGGTCAAGAAAGTCTCTCTGAAGCGACTAGTATGAGGAAGACTCTTGATGGTCACGCTCTAATGATCATTTGCAATGGGATTATCGGAGTTAAATCATAAATATAATCTGGGAGATGATATTGGACGACCCGACCTGAGTATGAAACATAGATGCATTCATGAACATACTCAATTGTCGTGGTATGACATGCATCCTAATCACCGAGGAGTCTTTGTCACTACTGTGCAGTCATCAATCGAGTTTGACGTACGCCCAACGCTAGTCCGTAATTGGTTAGCCATAACAGATATGATTGGATCAGGGAGGGATTGTACGAGGAGTACAAATGACAGCCGAAGGATGTGTCCCTCACACGATGGTATGAGAATGGTATCCGTTCAGGCCTCTTAATGAGATGGATTGAAAGGAAATGCATGGCCATGCTATCGATACTAGGTATCATTTCATAATCATCTCAGAGATCAAGAAACATTGATTGATTAAATAAGGATAACGACTTTGTTAGAGTTGTACCCTAGCCCAATGTAATAAGTCATCTATATTGTAATATTTTATCGTTTTGGAATAAATAAAACTGGCATTATATTATATTACTAGTGTGTTGTAGTAATATATTAAATGTGTCTTAATCTATATCATTATGTGTATCAACAATAATAGTAGAACTATAGATCTGGGAGAGTCACATTTAATATGTCCCTGGTTAAGCATGCTTCATCAGAAGTGACCAGTAGCTTACCATCTCCCTGGTCAAGCATGCTTTATCTGTGAGTATGCAGCATGGATACTGTCATGAGCATACTCACATATCGTAGTTTGTCATTATATCTTTAGACCAATGAGTCTTTGTAGTTACTATGTAGTTGGTAGCTGAGTTTGACGTTGCCTAACGTTACTTGTAAAAGGGTAATCATACGGGTTCTGATTGGCTCAGTAACGGATTATATAGTGAACGAGTAAGACGACTAAGGGATTTATCCCTTATGCTTTGGCATGAGTATGATATCTGTATAGGCCACTTGATGAGTATGACTGAAAGGAAACGCATGATCATGCAAGGAGATACGTAGTATCAAGGTTTTCAGTTATCTCACAGATCAAGAAACGATGATTGATAAACAAGAATGACAGCTCTATGCCTTGTGATCAATCTTGATATCGTTTATAAAGGGATAGTGAAATAGACGATATGAGGTTAAATCAAATCATCGATAATCACGAACGTTGGGTAATTATAATGTCTGACTAGAGGCCAGTTATGATGGAAAGGGAAGACTGGTAATTTGTGTCTGTAAGAGCTCGTGCCCTAGTTCAAGTCTTTTCTATGTAATCTTCTGTTTAGTAATAAATGACATTTACATTATTATTGTGTTATGGTAATGTGTCAAACGATAAAATTAATTTAAAGTCGTCAGTGTTTACACAAGAAAAACAGAACCTTTAGATATTATCAAGTTATGCTTGACGAATCCCTAGTCAAGTACTTATCTATAAGTGACTAGTGTGATGATGACTTAAGATAAAGTTCTGCTGATCAAGGTAGTGGGACTACCAAATTCATATCACAGATATAATCTGGAGGATGATATTGGATGACCCGAGGTGGAGTATGGCGCATAGATCAAGCAACCAACGCATACTCTGTCGTCGTGTGATCACTGCCTTCATACCTTGGAGCGAGTGGCTCACATGCATATCACTCCATTGGTTTGACATGTCCCAACGTAGTCTGTAACAGGGCAGTCATAACGAACATCGTTGGCCATTGGACGGACTGTAGTGGGAGCGCACACTGCGTCCCAAGGGATTTGTTTCCCCACGGTGAGACGTGGTGAAGGGTATGGTTCAGGCCCCTTGATGAGTGTGACTGATGAAGTGTGCGGCAGCACCAATACGTATCAGTCAACTCAGAATTCGAGGAATTAGATCGAATACTTGAGGATGACAATACTATGCCTCATACGATCTCATACGCCTAAAAGCAAACAAAGGGTTAGTGATACAAATGACAGACAGGATATATCGAACTGATTGATACACTCGTGAACATTGGGTAATCACTATGTCTTACTAGAGGCCACTGGTGATGGATCGGGTGAGATGGATTCTCACGACGATCTGCCAATGGGTCACGGGCCTACAGGGTCACACGCCAATAGCAAGACCGAAGAATCTCGATCGGACTCAAGAGGTCCAAATGGGTAAGGATAGCAGAGGGGCCACGGTCTGTGACTAAAACCTATGGATTTGGCAACTAGACCGTGGCCAAAGGCCTTAGATCGTGTCCAAGGGTCCACGGGCTCTAGTCAATGGAAAAAGGGGCCACGGACCGTGGCCAATCCTATAGGTTTGGACACGGGGTCGTGGTGGCCAACCATTGGCCATGGGTGGCAGACACTTCTCGCCACGGGGCCGTGGCGGGCTAAGGTCGCCCTAGAAATGGACACGGGAAGGGGCCACGGGACCGTGGTGGGGTTCGTGGATGGCCAAGGTGGCACCACGAGTCCGTGGCGGAACGACCAGCGTTTTTTTCCACGCCTATGTATTTAAGATGCGTGAGAGGAAAGTGTTGAGCTCTTTGAGCACATTTTCTACCTTTCTCCATATTCTCTCTAGGTTCTCTCATCGGGAACTAGAGAATCGGATTTCGGGTTTTCTCGGTGTCTAGTAGCTCCGTGAAGATCCGTGCTTCAAGGAGGTCGAGCTTGAATGTGTGTACATTCGTAGAGGACGGGCCAGAAGACTTGTCTTAGATCAGTTCGGGAGCATTCCGTAGAGACTATCAGAGGTAGAAGATCCGAACTCCTCACCCTTTCACGATTCATCTATTGTTATGCAAGCGATCCCGTGGCGGGTTCTCGGTTCCGCTCCGCTTGAGATCCTGGGGACCCCAACAATGGTATCAAAGGCTGGTTGCTCTCTAGATGAGTCGTACATGCATGATTTGTGGTAAAACTGATTGCTTTAGCATATGTGATTGTTTCCATGATTAATTGATGCATGAATATCTACTTGGTTATCTTGGTTTGGCCTAGGAAATGATAAAAATCCGTTCTTTGATCCTTTTAAGGATAAAGGTTGGATTTTTATTTGTGTTCGGCTGTTATTTTGGCTCGGGATTCGTGCATTCTATGTAGTGGATTATTCTTAGGAGTCGGGTCTCGATCCGAGTGAAATCGGGTCGAGAATCGGTCTTGGGAAACGTGACATTTTGCGCCGAATCGAAATTTCGCCCTAAGGCAAATCAAGATTTCAAGTTGGATTATTTTATTGCTTTAATGCCATGAATATACTCGATCCTCGATATGGTTAAATTGGTTTTCATCGAGTATATATATAAGGGATAATTCCAGGTGGCTACACTTAGATTTTGTTGTTTTTCACCTGACTACACCTAGAATTTTTTTTTCCAGCTGACTACGCCTAGAATGTGCAAAATTTTCACTTTTCATTTTCCGTCCAATTCTGTTAGTTTTTACCGTTTTCTTCATGTTAAATGACTAAAATGCCCTTAAGGTTTAAAGAGTTATTATAATTGGATTGAAAAGACTAAAATGCCCTCACCTATTCATTTAATTTTCAAACCAATGCCACCCTCTCTCTCTCTCTCTCTCTCTCTCTCTCTCTCTCTCTCTCTCTCTCGAATTCTAGCATTAATTTTCTCTCTCCTTGCCTATTAGAATAAGAGGGAAAGAAACCCCATTAATTTTCTCTTTAATCAACAATAAAATTAGGGTTCCCTCTCTTTACTCATAACCTGCTGTTTGGATGGCGAGAAAGCGACGGAAAATTTTCAAAAACACAAACTCTGATTTCAAAACTTCTGGCGATTGTAGGCTCAGATTCGTCTGGAACCGGGCAAAAGGGAGAGCAAAAACGCCGCCGTGGCTGCAAGGAGCAGGACCCGAGAGAAGACGATCCACGAACCGCTCCGATACGCCAAATCTGGCGGGGAAAGCGAGCCCGAGACCTGATCTCTCGAGGTGAAACGCGAGCCGCCTCGCCACAAGACGCGGTGGCTCTCCGTCATGCCTCGCGGCTCCGCTCTGATAAGTAATAAAAGGGTTTCTTTCCCTCTTATTCTAATAGGCAAGGAGAGAGAAAATTAATGCTAGAATTCGAGAGAGAGAGAGAGAGAGAGAGAGAGAGAGGGTGGCATTGGTTTGAAAATTAAATGAATAGGTGAGGGCATTTTAGTCTTTTCAATCCAATTATAATAACTCTTTAAACCTTAAGGGCATTTTAGTCATTTAACATGAAGAAAACGGTAAAAACTAACAGAATTGGACGGAAAATGAAAAGTGAAAATTTTGCACATTCTAGGCGTAGTCAGCTGGAAAAAAAAATTCTAGGTGTAGTCAGGTGAAAAACAGCAAAATCTAAGTGTAGCCACCTGGAATTATCCCTATATATAATATCAAAAACTAATTTTCCGTCGAGACAAAGTACGGTCTTGAGTTTTCACGGAATTGATGACCCGATAAACCGTAGGACCGTACAATTGTGTCGTTCGACATACTTCGGTGCGTCGCTGGCACATTATGTTGAACTTTTTGTATCGCCCAATGACCTATTAGGGTCTTGCTGAATATACTAGAGTTTCAACATACCGGTTGATGAGGTGATTACATCAACCGGCGGTGGGGCCAGGTCCTTGCGATTGGATCGAAGGACCGATTCCCGGTTTTTATGGGAAAACGCGGGAGTCTCGGTTTAGGATTTCGAGATCGGGAATTTCGAGTTCCAAGTGAGTGCGATACACTAAAATCATAAAGATTAAAATATGATTTGATGTGATTGATAATATGCATTGTGTGACAACATATATGTTTGATAACATGATATGATTGTAACATGCGTAGTTTAGATCACATGATGTATAGCTAAAGCCCGTCAAGACAAGACCGTTTATATTGGTTTGTGCCATCTTAATTTTTGGGTTGTATTATATTTATACCCGGCATGCGAGCCGTTGATATTTTATGTAAACACACTTCCTGGAGATGGCACGTTGGGAGTCTTGGAGCTGGCGTTGAGTCGTGGAGACATCAAGGAGCCAGTGGGAGCGTCGCCAAGGATGAAGAAGACTTGTACAATTGTAATCTTCACCGTTAGGATGTGACCCCGATCTTTATGAACCGGCCCATAAAGATTGAACCTAGATACGGGCTTAGGTTATACATGTTTATATTGTGCCTTTTAGAATTGCATGATTAGTAATGTATGTTTATTTTATATGCATGAGAGCATGATAAGTTTAAACACACATATGTTTTGCATGTCTGAAATTGGTTAAATAACGCAAACTCGGACATACAAAACTAAGTGAAGCATGAAACATATCATCGCACCTAGTACGAATGAACAGTTGTCATGTAGAGAATGTACTAGGTATATGTCTCGCAAAACTTGATCATATCGCAATAAAATCGAGTCATGCGATGATGCTACCCAATTTTGACAATCTATGAAACTGCGTTGAAAGAGATCACCACGGGTTCCAAAGATTGAAAATCATGCAGCGGACAATATGTAACCGTGGTGATCGATAAAAATCTGAATCTTAATGCTATTTGAACATGTTATGAGCACTATTGAAATCTGATAATTTACCTCTTGAAATCGACAAGAACACAAGCGTAGTGTCCTCTCTATCAAGTCCACACAAGCACACAACCGAAATGTTTTTTCTCTCTAATTTTTGCTAGAAAATCCAAAAGAAAGCTTGAGCAATAATGGAGGTTGAGAGGAGAGAGTGGGTTCGGCAATGAGGGAGAGAGAGAAGGAGTTGGTTGCTGAAAAATTCAAAGGATAAGATAATATATGATTATGTGATTTTTAATTTGAAATCCCTCATACGCCTTTCGAGTTCACTAGTGCAATAAATGCCAAAGCCAATCGAAGCCGTTATAGCTACCCTTTTACAGATAACGTTGGACTAGGTCAAACTTAGGTATTTGTTACATAGTGTACACAAAGACTCCTCGGTCTTAGGATATAATGACAAGTTACGATATGTGAGTATCTCATGACTGGATCTATGCAACATACTCACAATCGGGTTGTCCGATATCATCGACCTGATGATATCTATGATATAACTCCGGCACATCTTTGCCATGATCAGTAGAGCGTGATCACAAGGAGTTAGTCTCATACTGATCGCTTCAGAAGAAGCTTAGCTGATCAGGGACTCTATCGAATGCAACTCTTTCTGATCTATAGTTCTACTATAAGTGATTACACACATTATGACATAGATCAAATCACATTAGATATATTACTACAACACATTAGTAATATTATGCCTTTTATTATGTAGAATAATGATGTCCGTTACAATATAGATTGAGGAATTATTTTGGACTAGGGCAAAACCTAACATGCGTGACCACGGACGTCCTGTGCGTTAGCAGAGCGTTCGTGGAAACAAAGCTAGTAGATGTGGACAGTTTTATTTGGGGCGTAGATGCATTAGCTCTCTCCAGTTCAAGTTCTGGTCCACAAGTCGTTAATTGGTTGACTCAACTAGGCCATGAACGTCGTGTGCGTTAGCAGAGCGTTCATGGAAGCATCGATAGAGGATGCAGAGAGATTTGGTTGGGGCGTAGATGCATTAGCTCTCTCCAATCAAGATCTGGTCCACATATCTATGACTGCGCCGACCTAGAGCATCAGACAGAACAATACCAATGTACTTAGTACATGTGTTTCTGGTCAAGAGTCACACGCGATGTGATTGGAAAGTATTCCTACCTACATAACCTAATGGAAGCGTTGATGCATTAGCTCATTTCAAGAGGGTGAATAAAGGGTCTTGGTTCTTGATTCTTGCGAAGAATCAAAATGGTCAAGGTTTTGCAACAAATCCTCATGGATAAATTCAGAGTCTAACTTGAATTTATTGATCTGTGTAGATAATGGCAGCGAGCCAAGCAAACACGTTGTCACTAAGGTCGATCTTTGATAAGAAGAAACTTAGTGAAACGAACTTACTCGACTGGGAGCGTAACTTGAGAATTGTACTCAAGCACGAGAGGAAGGAACATGTGCTTGACGAGCCCATACCCCCAGTGCCAGATGCGGGTTCCACGAGGAGTGTTAGGGACGCTCATCAAAAGCGCCTTAACGACTCGCTCGATATGGGATGCCACATGCTGAGCACGATGGAGGCTGACCTCCAGAAACAACTAATGGATCTTAGTGGGAACTCATTTGCCGTAATGGAACAACTCAAGGAGATGTTCAAAGAGAAGGCTAGAACCGAAAAGTTCAAGTCTGTCAAGGGCTTGATGTTCACCAAGATGCCATCTAGAGAGTCAGTCAGCCGTCATGTGCTGAAATTGAAGGGTCAGTTCGAGCACCAAGCTAGGCTGGGTGTCGTATTCACTTATGAGTTGAAGGTCGATATGATCCTTTCGACTCTCCCTTCCATGTATGATGGGTTCATCATGAACTACAACATGCATGACATGCACAAGACCATCACAGAGCTGCACGGCATGCTTGTATCTGCTGAGATAAACCTCAAGGGTAAAACCAAAGAGGTGATGATGGTCAAAGGGGGCACCAGTTTGAAGAGAACTGGCGAGATCTCGGTCAAGCCTTCCAAACCGACTGATGAGAAAGGGAAGGGTCCTGAGGTTCGTAAGGACAAGTCCGCACTCAAGGGAAAGGGCAAGGCCAAGGTGGACGTGAAGGACGCCATCTGCTTCTTCTGCGATCAGCGTGGTCACTGGAAGAGGGACTGCAAGAAGTTTCTAGAGGAGCAGAAGAAGGCTAGTAGGACTGGCGCTTCAGGTATTTATTTCATTGAAGTAAATATGTCTACTAACTCTGGTTGGGTGCAAGATTCTGGATCGCAATCTCACATTTGTGTTGATGTGCAGGTGCTGGAAATTAGACGAGATTTGGCTGGCGATGAAGCGGACATACGGGTTGCAGATGGCAAGAGTGTCGTGGCAACAACCGTAGGGGTCGTTCGTCTCAGTCTCCCGTCGGGACTTCTCTTGATTTTGAACAATATTTATTGTGTACCCTCTTTCCGTGAAGACATTATTTGTATTTCTGTTTTAGACATTGAAGGTTTTGATTTTGTTATTGACAATGGTCTTTTCAAGATTTATAGAAAGAATGTTTATTATGGGGAAGCATTTCTTTTTAATGGTCTCTATGTTTTGAAAACTAGTGACATCAACGAGAATGAGGTATACAATGTAAATACCAAAAGGCTCAAGGTTGATGAATCGGGTGAGACTCGATTATGGCACTTCCGTCTGGGCCACATAAGCGAGAGACGACTATCAGCACTTCACATGTGTGGACTGTTAAGTTCATTTGAATTCAAACAAATTGATAGGTGTGAATCTTGTTTGATGGGTAATATGACGAAGTCGCCCTTCACCGATAGGGTGAGAGGGCGGGTGACTTGTTGGGCCTAATACACACTGACGTATTTGGGCCCATGAGTACACAGGCCAGAAGGGGATTCAGATACTTTATCACAATTATTGATGATTACAGTAGATATGGTTATGTCTATCTAATGAGACGTAAGTCTGACTCGTTTGACAAGTTCAAAGAGATTAAGGCTGAAGTTGAGAATCAACTTGGGAAGAAAGTTAATGCATTTCGCTTAAACCGAGGTGGCGAATGCTTGACCCAAGACTTCATCAACCACCTTGAAGAGTGTGCGATATTGTCTGAATGGATTCCGCTAGGAACACCTCAATTGAACGGTGTGTCTGAAATGGGAAACCGGACCTTGTTGGATATGGTTCGCTCTATGATGAGTCAGACAGATCTCCCCGTATTCTTTTGGGGATACGCTCTTGAGACAGCTGCGTTCATACTGAACCAGGCGCCTATGAAGGCGGTGGAGACAACACCATATGAAGTGTGGAGTGGGAAATGTCCCAAGTTTTCGTTCATCAAGATTTGGGGTTGCGAGACTTACGTCAAACGCCTTATGGCAGACAAGCTCAAACCAAGATCTAAGAAATGTATCTTCGTAGGGTACCTGAAAGAGATTTTTGGGTACTACTTCTACAAACTCGATGAGAACAAAGTATTTGTTGCTCGGAAAGGTGTCGTTTTGGAGACGAAATTCCTCTCCAAAACAGCCAGTGGGAGGATTGTGCATCTTGAAGAAATCTGAGATAGCACGAGTATTGAGAATCCTGAATAATTTTGGGATCCCCACTTAGACGATGTAGAGGTAGAGCCTGAGCTAGAACAAGAGGCACATGTAGTGCCAAACATGGTTTCTGAAGCCCCACGGCGTTCTGAATGGACTCGTCAGGCACTCGTCAGATACAAATTTATGGTGACTGAGGGTGGTGACTTGGAGATTGTGGATTATGATGATCCAACATCCTATCAAGAAGCCATAGGGAGTTATGATTCCGAGAATGGTTAAAGGAGGAGATGAAATCCATGCATGACAAAAAGTTTGGAACTTGGTGGATCCAACCCCTGGCGTTAAGACCATCGGATGCAAATGGATCTTTAAGATCAAACATGACATGGATGGAGTTCCTCAGACCTATAAGGCCCGACTGGTTGCGAAAGGTTGTAGGCAAATCCATGGAGTTGATTATGATGAAACTTTCTCGCCAGTGGCGATGATCAAATCGATCCGGATTCTATTTGCATTAGCTACATATCACGACTATGAGATATGGAATATGGATGTAAAGATTGCTTTCCTAAATGGGAAGCTAACTGAGGAAGTGTACATGACACCACCTCAGGGTTTCGTCGATCCAAAGAATGCCGGAAAGATTTGCAAGCTGCAGAGGTCCATTTATGGATTGAAGCAGGCTTCTCGGAGTTGAATCGTCGATTTGATGAAGCCATAAAAGAATTTGGTTTCATGCAAAATGAAGACGAGCCTTGCGTGTACAAGAGGGCAAATAGGAGTGTAGTCGTGTTCTTAGTGTTGTATGTAGATGACATAATCCTTATCGAACGAAATCCCCTCCATGCAAGCCACCAAAGCTTGGTTGGGGAAGTGTTTTGAAATGAAGGATTTATGTGAAGTCGCGTATATCCTGGGGATTAAGATTTATCGAGATCGCCCAAGGAGGATCATTGGGCTAAGTCAGAGCACTTACATAGATAAAATCTTAAAGAGGTTTTCGATGCACGAAACCAAAAAGGGATTCCTTCCCATGAGACATGAAGTGAAGCTCAGCAAGACACAGTGTCCTACAACACCTGATGAGCTGAAGCGCATGAGTGGAATCCCCTATGCCTCATCAGTAGGATCCATCATGTACACCATGATCTGCACGAGACCTGATGTCTCTTATGCCCTGTAATGCATTAGCAGATTCCAGTCTAACGCCGGAGAGGACCACTGGATAGCAGTGAAGACGATCCTAAAGTACCTCAAGAGGACAAAAGATGCCTTTTTGGTCTATGGGGGAAAAATGAGGAGCTAGAGGTGATGGGATACGTCGGCGCCAATTTTCAGACTGACTCGGACGACTCACGGTCACAGTCTGGATATGTGTTCACACTAAACTGTGGAGATTTCAGCTGGAAGAGCTTCAAGCAGCCGACCGTTGCAGATTCTACCACAGAAGCCGAGTACATAGCTGCTGGAGAAGCAGCAAAAGAGGTTGTGTGGATCTGGAAGTTCATGGCAGGATTGGACATAATGAAGAATTCGTACGATCTGGTGAACTTGTACTGCGACAACACTGGCGCCATAGCACATGCTAAGGAGCCTAGAGCGCATGCCAGATCCAAACATGTACAGAGGCGGTTCCACTTGATTCGAGAATAAATCGAACAAGGTGAAGTGAAGATTTATAAGGTTGCGACAGAAGACAATACAGTCGACCCGTTGACATAGGCTTTCTCACAGCCTAAGCATGAAGTTCATGTAAGGTCAATGGTTTTACGTTGGGATTTAGATTGGAACTAGGGGCAAGTGGGAGATTGTAAGAGCTTGTGCCCTAGTCCAAGTCTTTTCTATGTAATCCTCTATTTAGCAATGAATGACATTTACATTATTATTGTGTTATGATAATGTGTCAAGCGATAACTTAATCTAAAGTCGTCACTGTTTACATAAGAACAACAGAACCTTTAGATATTATCAAGTTATACTTGACGGATCCCTAGTCAAGTACTTATCTATAACTGACTAGTGTGATGATGACTTAAGATCAAGTCCTGCTGGTCAAGGTAGTGGGACTACCAAAGTCATATTATGGATATCATCTGGAGGATGATATTGGATGACTCGAGGTGGAGTAGGGCGCATAGATCAATTCACCAAAGCATACTCCGTCGTCGTATGATCACTGCCTTAATACCTTGGAGTGAGTGGCTCACATGCACACCACTACATTGGTTTGACATGTCCCAACGTTGTCTGTAATAGGGAAGACATAACGGACATCGTTGGCAATTGGAAGGATTGTAGTGGGAGCGCATATTGCGTCCGAAGGGATTTGTTTCCCCACGGTGAGACGTGGTGAAGGGTATGGTTCAGGGCCCCTTGATGAGTGTGACTGATGAAGTGTGCGGCCGCACCAATATGTATCAATCAACTCAGAATTCGAGAAAATAGATCGAATACATAAGGATGACAATAATATGCCTCATACGATCTCATACGCCTAAAAGCAAACAAAGAGTTAGTCATATAGATGACAGAAAGGAGATATCGAACCGATCGATACACTCGTGAACATTGGGTAATCACTTTGTCTTACTAGAGGCCACTGGTGATGGATCGGGTGAGATGGATTCTCACGCCGATCTGCCAATGGGTCACGGGCCTACAGGGTCACACGCTAGTAGCAAGACCGAAGCATCTCGATCGGACTCAAGAGGTCCAAATGGGTAAGGATAACAAAGGGGCCACGGTCTGTTGCCAAAGGCCTTAGATTGTGTCCAAGGGTCCATGGGCTCGTGTCAATTGCAAAAGGGGCCACGGATCATGGCCAAACCTATAGGTGTGGAAACGGAGCCGTGGTGGCAAAGCATTGGCCACGGGCGGCAGACACTTCTCGCCACGAGGTCGTGGCGGGCTAAGGTCGCCCTAGAAATGGACACGGGGAGGGGCCACAGGACCGTGGCGAGGTCCGTGGATAGCCACGGTGGCACCACGGGTCCGTGGCGGAGCGACCAGCATTTTTTTCCACGTCTATATATTGAAGACACGTGAGAGAAAAGGGTTGAGATCTTTGAGCATATTTGCTACCTTTCTCCATATTCTCTCTAGCTTCTCTCATCGGGAACTAGAGAATCGGGTTTCGGATTTTCTCGGTGTGTGATGATCCGTGCTTCAAGGAGGTCGAGCTCGGTGTGTGTGCATCCGTAGAGGACGAGCCAGAAGACATGTCTTGGATCGGTTTATGAGCATTCCGTAGAGACTACGAGAGGTAAAAGATCCAAACTTATCACCCTTTCACGATTCATCTATTATTATGCAAGCAATCATGTGGCGGGTTCTCGGTTATTTTTGTTGTTTCCGCTGCACTTAAGATCCCAGGAACCCCAACAGTGTCGTGAGTTTAGAGGGTCACACACTTAAAGCGATAAGTAGGGAAAATATGAGAAATATGACACCACCACACCTTGGGAAGACTTCAAGGAGCCAAGATTCATCAAGGGAGTACAAGATTAGAGGGATTTTGAGCTTCTAAACCCATCTTGGGTTCTTTAGTTTGCTTGTTTTTTCTCTACTTCTTGAATCTTGTGTTTCCTCAATAGAATTTTGTATGAGCACCATGGTTTTGGGCTAAAATGCCAAGACCGTGGATGCTAGACCTTTGTAGGAGATGATGACAATTTGAATTTGTTATATATTCATTTTTGAGCATGTGCTTGTGAATTTACTTGGATTTCATGCTTGATGATAGTTATTATTATTATTATTTGTGAGAGCATGTGATAATATGAGCTTGAATCTTGCACTTGAACATAACTTGAGCACCTATTAGTGAGAGCTTGTAGGTTTTTATTGTTGTGCTAGAGTTAAGGCTTGAGAACTTGTCCGAGAGGAAAGTTTAAGAGTGGACATAAGTAGATTCAAAGGTTTGGAAGCAAAACTTCAACCTTCGATTCGAAAATAGTTGTACTTAGTGCTTCCTAACGTCGATTGTAACATCTTGAGAGGGTAGTTGACGTTAGAAAAGGCTTAATCAGAGAGAATAAGCGCCTATAACTTAGAACGCATGATTTGCTTGATTTTGAATATTGACACCTTGGATTGGCATTTCGCCGTCGGTCTACCACCTGTGGTTACTAGTTGCTTGATTTTCATTCCCCCGCTTTAATATTTTGCATCTAACTTAGTGTTCCTTTAGCGTAGTTTGCTTAACTTAGTTGTTTGCTAGTAATTAGTTTCTTAATCAAAACCCTAAAAATTGCGTATTTACTTTTTCTTCCCAGTCAAACCTAAGAGAGAGCGCAAATCGATTAAGTAATCGACCCACAAGTTGATCCCCTAGTGTTCGACCCTGCAAAGTCGGAATATAAATGTACTTGGACGATTAAATGGCCTCTTTTGCGAGAGAGCTTTTTGTCCTTTCACTTATGTTTCAATATCTCTTTCAACATTATCAATGTCTTTCTGGGGAGAAAGTGTGTTCGCTCTATTCCACCACCTGATCTGAACAAGGTCCTCAAAGAAATAACTGGCGATAAGAGCATAGTATGGCCAACTAAAGGGACAGTGGTTGCCTCAGACCTTACTTCAAAGTACTTCGTACTCTTCTGTATCGGAGTAGCTAATTGGGCGCCATCCATTCATGCATCTTCCATTAAACCAGAGCTGGCGGTTCTCATCTTCCAAATAGGTACTGGTTCTACACTCGATTTTGGTCAATTTGTTATTGACCATTTAGTTATACATGCCAGATCACAAACTGTGAAAATACCTATTGCTTTTCCCTCTCTTCTATCTGAGCTCCTGGTGCACCAACACCCCACTGTGTTGAAGACAATTGATAAGGCAGGGAAACATGAAGGAATGATTATGGTGAGCAAAAAATTGTTTGAGGGGAAACATGCTCCTGATCTTGTCAAGAAGGAAGTCAAGTCGGCTAAGGCATCGTCCAGCAGGGCTACCAAAACTGCTCCTCCAACAAACACTGCCAGCGGAGAGGCTATAATGCTCAACATAGAAATATGTGCTTGACAAGGACATCATCAATCGGAAGTTGGGGCTGAGGCATTTGTCCGAGCGAAGATCTCACTGTGCTAACCTTCTAAAGACACTACCTCTTTCAGACTCCGACAACAATGATTTCTCCTCCTCCTCCTCCTCCTCCTCCTTACCAGAACCAACTGAAGCCGATGAAGAAACCTCTCAAGATGACTCTGCCACAGCATCTGAACATGATACTACTAGGTCCTGGAGTAGTTCTATTTGAGACTTTATTACTTTATGGGTCTCCATAACTGAACAATTTTTATTTGTAGTTTTCTTGGATAAGTTCACTCACATTTCTCGACTGCTGATCGAGGAATTGTTTGTGTAAAATTTTCTTTTTTCGTTACTCCTTATTATTCTGTCATAGGGTTATGTCTTCTTTCAAGGATTTCTTTTAGGCCCTTAGCTATCTTTTTGAGACAACAAGGGGGAGTAATGTGTCACAACGTCGATATGATATGATATATCTTGAAAACGGATGCGCCCGAAGGAATGCTGCAAGTAGTTGTGACCTTAAAAAATAGCCAAAGGGGGAGATTGTAGTTACGACGTTTTTGCTTATTGGCTTATTTTCTAAGGAACTAGGAATGATGTCATAAAGAATGTCGAACCATCGTGTCCGACATCTTGGACGACTTCTTTTTCGACATCTCGGCTGACATCCTGTTCGACGCAATTAAGAAAAGTTTCTGTTTTCATGAAGTTCGACTACACCAAGGATTATGGGAAATCTCCATCTGTATTCGAAACGATCTGGAAATAATATATTGCCATGCATTTCCATCTTGTCTCCCATTCTGGAAAGATAATCGGCGATGACAAAAAGGAAACCCAATAGGGTTAGTGCATATGATCGATTGCTATAAAAGCTCAGGTTGCCCCCTTAGCAATCGGTGGCTTTTGTTTTTCCTAACAATAATATACATAACTCTTATACGTGAAGGTTTGCGGGTTGAGAGATTGCGTATTACGCTATGGACATTGTGTATCACGTTAACTATTGAGAGTTAACTGCTTGAGGGTTTACTGATCGCGTGAGTGAAGATTGCACGCAACCAAACATTCAAAGACAACTTGAACTGACAGAGCAAGGCGATTGCTCGAAGAGTGGAATCAAGACGGCGTCTTGGATGCAGGGGGAGTCCATAATATAGGTTTGCATTTGTAATAGTAGCATAAAGTATAGATCTTGTGATGATCATAGGTACTTTTATGTTTTGACGTATTACCATATTGTGAAACCTTTTCACTGGCAGAGCGGCCCCAGACGTAGGTGAAGTTGCACCGAACTGGGTAAACAATCTTGTGTGTCTTTGTTTATTACGTTCATTATTTACTGTTTGTCTTTATCTACGCAAGTTGTCATAAACTTAGTCATAACATTGTACGTGACATTGTGCGTGACATCTTGCGTAACTATCTGATCAAAATTTTAGTAACGACTTCTGGTGAGTTTTCATATTAACAAGATCTCCTAAATGAATTGTGATTCGAAATGATTCAGTTGTGTAGAAGTTTAAGGATACTTCATGATGCGTACGAGGAAGGGTTTTTGGAAACCCTAATGACGAGACGGTCAACTACTATAAAAGTTTGGCGGCATCCCATTTGTAGTGGCGCTTGTGATTTTGTGAGTCGAACTTTGTGTTGATCATTCAGGGTTCCTAAGCGTGCAGGACGAGCATGTTGTGAAGCTGAATGTTCTGACAAAAAACGATATTCTATGTTCAAACATTATTCAAGAAAGAATGAGTGCTTGACTGATTTGGGGTTGTGTTCGCGCGATTGAAGTCTTGTGCATCCATTGAAGAATAGAAAATTACCCGAGCAGAGGCGCTGCTCGAAGGGTGGAATTGAGAGAGGATCTCAGATTCAGGGGGAGACCCTGAGGTAGGTTATCACTTGTAACAATAGCATAAAGTTAAATGATTTGTGTGATGATCATAGGAACTTATATGTTTTGATTGGTTACGAAATAGTAAAACCTTTCCACTAGTAGAGTGCCCCCGTACCTAGGTGACATTGCACCGAACTAGGTAACCATATCTCGTGTCATTTACTTTTCTGTTCTGTGTGTTATTTTTACTCTGTGCATCAACAAGTGTCTATTATTAAGTCTTAACATTGTGAGAAACATCTTGCGACTAACTAGAATTCCGCATATATTTTCACAAAAGAATCTAAAGAAAAACAAATTCCTAAATTAAGTAGCATAAGAAAAAGTGCAGTAACAAAAGCAACTGCTTAAATATTTATATCTCACTATAAAATGTTACCGGCACAAAAATTTGTGCCAACTCCTGTAACATAAAAAAATCCATTTTTCAAAGAATTTTCACACTCACTTATTCAATATTCCAAGGTACTGCTTCCGAATTTCAAAGAAGAATGTCATTGCTAAGCATTCTCTAGATCTGGTCACACTGGCGAATATGGTTGCTGGTCGCGCGGAATTATGTTTGTGTGGTGCTATTTGACTCAGTACTTATTCGCAAAGTAAATGAAAAGGAAATATAGAATTACTTCATGTCAATAAAGATTTTTCTTGAATCAGAGATTAAGGTCGGAAACGGGTCAAAGAAGGAGATCGAGTTTTTTTCTTTCCTGGGCAAACGTAAGAATCATGCGGTTGGTAAGGATGGCGCTCCTCCACCGTGTCGGGTCCTTGGCGGCAAGGGCGAGGGCTTTATTGGTGGCTTCGTGGACAGCTCTGCCACTGGAGAGAATTGAAAGAGGGTTGGGGAGAGACTTGCATTGGTTCCGGTTCTGTATAATACGGTCGGTTTCTCAATTTTCGGCTAGTTTTGAGCACCCCTATGTAGGCAAATTAAAACGTTTCTAAATTTAATATAGAAATTGATCATTGCACTCTGTTACTTAAATTAAAACTAGAAATAACTTATTTAATTCAAAAACATTAAAGAAAGTGACCATCGATTTTTAATTTCCTTAAACATTTCTATTCATATCCATTAATTAAAAAAGAGATTCATATCTAATTTTCAAGTGTAACACTGAGAAAAAATAAAGAAAAAATTACTTGGTTGATTTAAGAAAGTTCTAAAATTTAATTTCAAAATTTACCATTGAGTTCTATTTTCTTTAAAATGTTCATTAATTTTGTCTTTGAATAAAAATATAAACTTGCGGTCTTTAAAATTTTCCTTGTTTTGGTAGGTTGAATTAAACCACTATCTGTTCAAAGATAGTGATATAGTGTGCTATCGGTGACAGTCAACTACTAAACCATTAAAGATTACAATATAAAGTATAATGATTAAAAATATTATCGTACGTAATCTATAAATTCGAAATTGGTGTCGCACCATCGTGTTTGTGCCGGCCAAATATTTGCCTTTCGATAAGTCGTTCACTAAGGAGGAGCTCAATCTGCCCCTGAAAGGAGCCCGTCAACTTCTCGGTTCTATTATTAGTAAACTCAAAGTGAATATGATTTTATATCCCCTTCATAATCACCAAATCAGATAAGTGGGTGCTAAGACTAAATGGGCCTTGCGATAGTAGACAGGAATTGACCTTCCTAAGACTAAACTGAAGTAATAAAGTTACATTCTAAGAACTATGTACTTTATTTTGGGTAGAGATTACTGCATGCAACATAAGCGGCGCTCCTGGAAAGATAAATACGTGAAATGTTAAGTCATTAACATGAATAATTTTCTTCATTGCCTACAGTTGATCACCAAATATAGAACTAAGATGGGCACTATAAACCATATTTTAGACAAATTTTATGCGGCAATGAGAAAGTAAATATGTAAAATGAAACATAAATACAAGTTTTGAACAGAGCTTGCATACCCAATCAGAAGTTGTAGCTCATTTCCATAGTATGAATACCATAGAGAACCAAAAATACAGCAAAAAGACACTTGAACAAATCAAAGTGTTTGCATATTATTTGGTGTGTATAGCATAAATAATTCAACCGAATACAATTATAGAGAACCAAAAATACACCAAAGACACTTGAACTTTGCATATTATTTGGTGTGTATAGCATAAATAATTCAAACAAAGACAACTGTACCTGAATCGATGCATTGATAGCAGGATCGATGATAACCTGGGCGAGAAATTATATAAAACTTAAGATGACCAAAAATACATGAACAGTTTCAAAATTAGACTGTTAAATTAAAGAGCAAAAAGAGGTTAAAGCTCTTAATGAGTAGTTAGTGTTCACATGATTAGATGCTAACTCCCACACTAAAGTGAAAGCATGGGAGCTAGGAAAATAAATACTCCTCGTCAAAGTTAAATAATAGACTAAAAGAAGTTTGATGCGGTGTGGTCGAAGAAGTCGGTAAGCAAAAGCTAGAACACCCAAAGTTATCACGAAAGTGTCAGATTTAGACAATATACTAGTGTTTTCCAGACAGAAACGGCGGTTTGAGTCAAAGTCATGGTTATACCATGAGATAGGACGGAATTCGACCATCTGAGATTATCTGAAATTGAGAATTTCACATGTGTATTGACAACAGGATCGATGATAA
The DNA here is from genome assembly GCA_963920655.1 of Geranium rotundifolium. NCBI lineage: Eukaryota > Viridiplantae > Streptophyta > Magnoliopsida > Geraniales > Geraniaceae > Geranium > Geranium rotundifolium. The sequence continues at coordinate 1,854,000 of OY987320.1, forward strand.
CTTGGGTGAGAGATTATATAAAACTAAAGATGACAAAAAATACATGAAGAGTTTCAAAATTGGACCGTTAAATTAAAGAGCAAAAAGATGTTAAAGCTCTTAATGAGTAGTTAGTGTTCACATGATTAGATGCTAACTCTCATACTATAGGGAAAGCATGGGAGCTAGGAAAATAAATACTCCTAGTCAAAATTTAAAAATAGATTGAAAGAAGTGCAACTCAATGACTGATAAAAGGATGATAAGTGACAAATAAAGTTGAAAACAACTAAAATAAACCCAAGGAAGAAACTTGACAATCTCTAAACTAATCTCCATCACCTCTCATCATGCACCATGATGATACAAATACGTGCAAACACAAACCAAAATAGCCCCATATTCATGAGTATAAGAAAAACTTAAGACAACTAATAAATCCAAGATGAGCTCACAACATTGATGAAACTAAGAAACAATTCACTACACACAAGAACCAAATTTAAGAGTACATAGAATCCTAATTCCCAAGCCACAAGTATCAAGTTGTACCAATACAAAATTGATTCAAGAAATTAAAGAATAAATTGTAAATTCTTGAATCAAGGCATTGTGATGAGGCAAAATGTGTAAAGAGAGTCTTGAGCAGTAAGCACAAGATAAATATGATTTTGCAGTTGACGTCATGTTTTTCAATGCAATCTCACTTGTTTCAAAGTAAACAATCAATTGGCCTAATCAATATAATCAAATAGAGTTTCGAACAATAGATCATCACTATAAACAAAATAGAGTTCCAAACAATAAACAATCATCACAAGACTCAACCCAATTTATTGAATCAAGATATACACAAAAATCTTGCTCTCAAGGTAAATATACAATCAAGCTGAACTTAGATAATATTCAAAATTTTACCAAATCAAGAAACTTAAAGTGTTGAGGTTGTTTCCTAGAATCAAAAGAGTGATATCAGACAACACTTGAAATAAATATAATATTATAAGGGAATTATGTAATTTACTTAGAACTTACTCGGAGAATAAGAGTAACTTATTAAGCCGGGAACCACCATCATTCCAAAAGCCATTGTTCCGCATAAGAAGCACGATGCACTCCTTTAATATTGAATGCATGAATATTCATAAGAACAGACACCTAAAAGAAACTAAAAAGACATAAATAACGAAAAATAAGGATCTACAAATTTTAAATGTCATTGAGAAAACGAACTTATCTCGTCAATTTTGTTTATAAACATGCAGAAATTTGTGGTCTCCATATCGTCATCACTCAAATTTGGATGACAAGCCTACCACTCATAAAATCAAACGACAACGAATAAACGTACCAGGGAACAACAAAAATTTCAGGCACAACCGCAAGCCCGCACAAAATAGATAATAGACAACCAACACCACAACAACATATATATAATATACTAAAATCGGTAAAAACTAAAACGTTGCCAAGAGAAATAAGATGAAACAAAACGGTGCATGTAACAATTACAAAATAACCACAACACACCACCTTCGAACAAGAACGCAACACTTGTCACATATTCTAAATTATACAATTTAAAACAAAAAATCCTCTCTCCTCCCTTTTTCAGAACTGAGGAGGCGCCACCTGTCCATTTTTATTCTTAATAGGATAGAACATTTCATACCCATCTCCTATCGTCAAATGTCAATCCCGTGAAAAGCCAGATGTCATTAAATGAAGCATTTCATACTCATCTTTTACTCCCATTATATAGAAGATAGATTTGTTTTATTTAATTATTATTTTTGTAATTATTTATTAAATAAAAGTAAATTAATTTTTAATTTGAACCGGTTAGACCAAATTTTGAACCGATAAGATCAACTAATTTCAAATCAGAATTATTGAGGGAATTATAGACTTTTTAACAAACTAATTCAATTAAATTTAATTGAAGTTTAGTTAAATGTCGCTTATTTAGTCTTTGGGTACCCGAAACAAAAATTTTGAAGTTGAGGTAATGATTTTGAAACGTGACATTGTTGAGTGTAGCCATCTGTCATTATCCCAAAAAAATTACACCCTCAATTCGAACATTTTGATCTCAACTTCATAAAAATATTAGGGAAAATTCCACTTAATTATATCTAGGTTTCCAGAAATCCCACTTACCTCCCCCAGGAAAAAGATGCTAACTCACAGCCCACCTACGTTTGCCAAAGTACCACTTAACCCAATCATTATTAATTTTAGTATAAAAAATAATTTAAAAAAAATAAAAAACGATGTTTAAAAAACGTTTTTCATTTTGGAATAACATAACTTTCTCATACGAGTTTTGTTTCAGGCTTATAGTATATAAAATTGAAGAGAATCGGAAGATTAACAACTTTGAAGAAATTTTTTGTGTCTATATATTATTAATAATTGTTTTAATTTTACTAGATAAATAATTATTTTTAAAAATATTAATGATATAAATAATTAATTATTAATAACGTTATTTATCATTTTGGTCTAACATCGTTAAATGTTGGACGAAATTTTTTTAAAGAGTATAAATTTATGGGGTAATTACAGATCATTATACTCCCCCCCCCCCCCCCCCCCCCCCCCCCCAAACCTCATTCTCATATCACTATACCCAACTTTCATTTTTTTTCTAGGTCCCTCAAGTTTAAAACATTAACACTTAAGGTAATTTTCTGTTAAATCTAACTGAGGTGGTTGGTAAAATGTCCAAAATGCCCCTCTATTTAAGCTTTAAGTGATATAATTCTAATAAAAACTTGAAAATACTAGTTTTCCCTCGCTTAAATAAGAATTTGAACTTGTAGATTAAGGGCATAATTGTCTTTTAACCAAACATAATATAAAAAAACTAAAAAATCAAATAAAAATGTAAGTGAAATGTAAGTGAAATGACAATACTACCCCCTTCTTCAACCTCTCAACTCCCATCTCACACTCTCCCCTCTCTCTTGTTTTGGCCATCTTTTTGGGCATCTCAGTCCGATGAGGTACCCCGGTGCGTCGCCACCGCCGAGGGTGACAGAAAGGGGACGAGTAGGTTCTGTTTCGTCTGCCGCCTGAGAAGGACGAGTGGGTTCTGGTTCGTTGGCGGAGACGAGTAGGTTCTGTTTCGAAGCTCTTCGTGACGTCCTCCGACGGCAACAGAGCCGCTCAGTTCGCGGCGGTGAAGCTCCAGATCCCTCACGTCTCTGTCGCACTCTCTACCGCCGACTCCACCGTCGATCTCTCTCCTCCGCCCGTCGCCGACAGCTTGAATCCTGACTCGATATTGAAGATTGTCAACGATCCGTCGGATGTGGCTCTGTTCCTCCACACCTCATGCGCCACGAGCCGGCCTAAGGGCGTGCCTCTGACCCAGCTCAACCTCGCCTTCTCGGTCCTCCATATCCAGATCAAATCAATGAAATTGAACGAAGAAAAATATATGGGTACCTTCCAAATATGTACCGGTCCGTCTTCCTCCTTTGAATCGAGCTCTAGCTGCCGGTCCTGAAGTTGCTGCGCCGCCGACGACTTCGGCCCCTTTCTCACCCTCGGCGGTGGCGACGCATCGGCGTATCTCTCTTGGTCCCTTTTTCTGCCACGGCCAGAACTCAGTCACCGGCATACCTCACCGGACCGAGATGCCCAAAACGATGGCCAAAACCAGAGAGAGGAGAAAGTGTGAGATGAGAGTTGAGAGGTTGAAGAAGGGGGTAGTATTGTCATTTCAGTTACATTTTTATTTGATTTTTTAGTTTTTTTATATTATGTTTGGTTAAAAGACAATTATGTCCTTGATCTACAAGTTTAAATTCCTATTTAAGCGAGGGTAAACTAGTATTTTCATGTTTTTATTAGAATTATATCACTTAAAGCTAAAATAGAGGGGCATTTTGGACATTTTACCAACCACCTCAGTTAGATTTAACAGAAAATTACCTTAAGTGTTAACGTTTTAAACTTGAGGGACCTAGAAAAAAAAACTGAAAGGTGGGTATAGTGATATGAGAATGAGGTTTGGGGGGTATAGTGATCTGTAATTACCCCTAAATTTATTGTCGTCGGATGAAATTTTGGACAAAAACTTATTTCTTCGGAATTGTTGATCTTATGATTCTTTTCGACTCGATATACTATGAGTCTGAAACGAAGCTCATATGAGAGAGTTAACGGAATTGGGTTAAGTGGTACTTTGGCACACCTAAGTGGGCTGTGAGTTAGCATCTTTTTTTTAGGGAGGTAAGTGGGATTTCTTGAAACCTAGGTGGAGTTAAGTGAAATTTTCCCAAAATACTATTAATCAGAAATTATCACCGGTACATAAGGAAATGGAAATCGATCATATATTTAGTATACCATAAATATTAACGTGCATCATGGATTGCACCCTCCGCCACCTCCATGCCCCACATAGTTCTCCAGATGCCACATTGTAAAGATCCTACAATCAACATTGCCAGGGGTGTTAAAAAAACCGAACCAACCAAAACCGACAGATTCGAATAGTATTCGGTTTTGGTCATTTCGGTTCAATAATCTGAAACCAATCAAAAACCAAACCGACAAAGCGGTTCATTCCACCCTTAAGAATGGGTTTCAATTGGCTAATTTCATAGTGGGCCTTATATTAATTTGTGGGCTTTACTTTATTTAACAGATTGGTGTAGGACTTGTTCCCTAGTCCAATACGAAGTAAGTCTGTAATAGTTTTATCATCGTAGGCAACGAAATAAAATCGGCATTATATTACTATTGTGCTGTAGTAATATGTTAAGTATACATCCATCTATATCATTGAGTGTGTCATCACTAATAGTAGAACTATCGATCTATATGATTTATACTTAACGGGTCCCTGGTCAATCAAACTTCATCAGAAATGACCCAGTATGAGGATGACTCTTTATGATCACGCTCTACTGATCATGGCAATAGGTTTTGCCAGAGTCAGATCATAGATATCATTGGGGAAATGATATTGGACGACCTGACTTGAATATGTTACATAGATGTTATCATATACATATTCAGATGTCGTAGCTTGTCATTGAATCCTTAGACCAAAGAGTCTCTGTGATCACAATATAGTCAATATCCGAGTTTGACTCAAACCTAACGTTATATGTAAAAGGGTAACCATAACGGTATTGATTGACTCCGGAATGGGCTATACGTGTGATAAAAGAGACGTCTAAGGGATTTATCCCTCATACTACGGTATGGGATAGGTATCGGTTTGGGCCACTTGATGAAAATGACTGAATGGAAATGCATGGCCATGTAGATGATACGGAGTATCATTTTTAGTCATCTCGGATATCAAGAAATAGTGATTAATTAAATAAGGATGACGGCTCTATGCCTTATGATTAATCAAGATACCTAGTGATAAAAGGATAATAACATGGACGACATGAGGTTAAATCGGATCGCCGATAATCATGAACTTTGGGAAATCATAATGCCTTACGAGAGGCCACTTATGATAGAAAGGGTAAAGTGGTAATCTTACGCCAATCTGCCAACATGACATGATCCTAGAGGGTCACACGCATAAGGTGCACATCTTAGTAAATCCAGGCATAATTAATTGTGGATTGGTTAAATCGGGTCGTGGCTAAAACCCTACAGTTTTGGGACACATGCCCGTCAACTCACGTGCCATGGACCGGGCGAAACCCTAGGATTTTGGGCACCGGCCATGATGAGGAATGGGGCCGAAACCCATGAGGTTGGCATACAACTTGGTTTCGGTTATTCGAATATACCATTGTTTTTGTTTTACTAAACAAACATGTTGTTTTTCCAGATCTGGCGACGAAACTTGCGAGACGCATAGATCCTAGATTTGAAGTACGATTGACTCGAAAAAAGCTCCAGATTAAAGGAAATTCAAAACTCTTTAATTTCTCGTGAAATATCTTTTTACATTAGAGGTCAGATTTGGGCGCTATCTGTCCGGAAACCTGACTGATCTGCAAAACCGAAAGGTACATACTTTCGTAACTCGTAGATCTATCACGTAGATAAGATCCTGACGGGTTTGGGGTTATCTTACTACATTTATTTCAACTTTACACTCTGATTTGGATCCCCCGAAACCCAACAGTGGTATCAGATCCTTTTTTATTGCCTTAGATCTGCAATTTTGATTGAATATGCATGATTTCGGTATTGTTTTCTTGTCATATTATTTTTTAGAATTTTAATTTCGGTTTTTTTTAACTTAGATCTGCATCAAAAATTATTTTTATGAAAAATAATAGATCTTGAATGTTTTAGAATTTTTGGATTTTTGGGTCACCGGACCGGGGCTCTCGGGCCACCGGGCTGGTGACCAGACGGGCGGCGCCCCCCGTACCAACCATGGTCTAGCGTGGCGGTGCGGTGGAGGAGGTGGCGGTAACTAGGGTTTCCAAATCCTAGGCACGACCGATTAGGGTTTCGGCCCATTGGGCACTAGCCCATTAGGGTTTTGGATTGCGATCCGAGATCGTGGCAGCAAACTCTAAATTCTGTAAATCAAATAATCTTAGAATTTTTCAGATTTAATCGGTTTCGCTAAACCGTTTTTTAAATCGGTCCAATTTCGATAAGTTGGATCAAAATGTAGGCAAGATTAAAACCGGTTTATTTGCATATTGATTGATAACATGTTTGTGTGATAACATGTCAATTGATTGATAACTTGTTTTGTTTGGTACAAGTTAAAGCCCTAAACCGTTCAATTTAATTAGTTTAATTTTGTCTTCTGTGAACCGCTAGTTAAAGGATGTAATTAATTATGCGATCTGCGTAGCCGCTTTAAATTTCAATTATGTTATTTAATTTTTCAGTTTACGAACTGTGTACATCTTGTAATTGGATCAAGAAGAATGGTGAACCGGAAAGGCGGCTTATGGTGTATGGAGATTTAACCGGAGTTGAAGATGTCCGGAGCCAGTGGGAGTCCTCAATTGAAGGCGGTCTAGAAGAACCGGAAGAGATAGTCTTTAGGGTTTTTCAATTTCTTAGTTAAATACTAGGAATGGGCTTTTGTTTCGTACATTTATTTCCGCTTTATTGTATACTAGATATGCATGAGTAGGAATTTATGAATGGATGTTTTGTACGTTAAGAAATGTATGATAGAACATCACCAACATGTAAAGGATTAAAATTGAAATTAATCAGACTTTGCATGTAATTGGTTTGAATTATCATGGGCTTGATGTTTTCAAATAAGATTGTATGGATTTACAATAAAGGAAGTTAAACACAACCAATTCACAATTTAATTCAAGTCATGTGAGATACCACCTAAATCTCAACACTTAGACTAGCTCCCAAGCCCTATGGATGGGTGCGCCTCCGCGTAGCATTCATTGGGATGTGGGCTATATGAGTTGGTTAGTCATATGTGGGTGCGTGCGCCTCCGCGTAGTATCCACCTATGGACTGAACCATAGTTGAATTTGGTTGACTTGACTACGATTGTCAGCTAGGGTTGACCTAGGGTATCAGATAGGGAATGTCGTGTACATTTATATACATTCCCTAGCCAAAAGTTACAGCGGTTGTAATTGGACTTGATGTCTAACCTACATAGCTCGATTGGAGCGATGAGCCTCCGTTCACTTCAATCGAGTGAATCAGGGATCTTGGTTTAGATTCTAATTAAAGAATCGAATGGTTGTGGTTTAATTATGATCTTCAACTTAAATTTAATGAAAACTGATTAAATTTATTTTTTATAATGCAAATCAAAACACATTTATTCACTAAGATATATCCTTGAAAAGGATGAGGTCTCTTTACTAGTACAAAATAAATCAAGAAGGAATTTTTCTTTACCAACACAATCCCTAAGGAACCAGCTTCTAATGACACAAGAGCTCTTAGAGATGCATTCATAAAGCACTCTAACACTCTACTGATGCGGGTTAGATAGATGTTGGGTTGCAAGAAGACATAGTCTTCAAAAGGCAACGAATGTGTATGATGAGTTTATAGCGAACTGTAACATACACAACATGTATTCAAAAGGCAACATGTATATTACAAGTAAGTTTGTAATAGTTTTATTATCGTATGCAACGAAATAAAATCGGCATTATATTACTATTTTGTTGTAGTAATATGTTAAGTATACATCCATCTATATCATTGAGTGTGTCATCACTAATAGTAGAACTATAGATCTGTATGATTTATACTTAACGGGTCCTTGGTCAGTCAAGCTTCATCAGAATCGACCAGTATGAGGACGACTCTTTATGATCACGCTCTACTGATCATGGCAATAGGTTTTGCCGGAGTTAGATCATAGATATCATTGGGGAAATGATATTGGAAGACCCAACTTGAATATGTTACATAGATGTCGTCATGAAGATATTCAGATGCCATAACTTATCATTGTGTCCTTAAACCAAAGAGTCTCTGTGATCACAATACAGTCAATATTCGATTTTGACTCAAACCTATCGTTATATGTGAAAGGGTAACCATAACGGTTGTGATTAACTCGGGAATGGGCTATATGTGTGATACGAGATATGTCTAAGGGATTTATCCCTCATACTACGGTATGGGATAGGTATCGGTTTGGGCCACTTGATGAAAATGACTGAAAGGAAATGCATGGCCATGCAGAGGATATGGAGCATCATTTTCAGTCATCTCGGATATCAAGAAACAATGATTAATTAAATAAGGATGACACCTCTATGCCTTATGATTAATCAAGATACCTAGTGATAAAAGGATAGTGACATGGACGACATGAGGTTAAATCGGATCGCCGATAATCATGAACTTTGGGTAATCATAATGCCTCACTAGAGGCCACTCATGATGGAAAGGGTAAAATGGTAATCTTTTGCGATCTGCCAACATGACATGAGCCTAGAGGGTCACACACATAGGGTGCACATCTTAGGAAATCCGGGCAGAATTAATTGTGGATTGGTTAAATCCGGCCGTGGCCAAAACCCTACAGTTTTGGGCCACATGCCCGTCAACTCACGTGCCATAGACCGGGCGAAACCCTACGGTTTTGGGCACCGGCCATGATGAGGAATGGGGCCGAAACCCATGAGGTTTGCATACCTCATGGGCTTCCAAATTGGGAAAGGCCAAGGTCTCATAGATGAAACCCTAATGGGTTCGGCCCATGAGGCCCAAGCCGCCCAATATGGCCGGCGGCTAGCGTTTGGAAGGAGCCGAACCTAGCTCATTTTATGGGCTGCTTCATGCTCTCAAAACCCTAGCCAATCTCTATAAATACATGCCTCATGACCTGAAAAAAATATAACTTAATTTTTCCGTACCGTTACTCTGCCGGATTTACTAACCTAATTTATTTTCTTTCTAGTAGGGGAATCTAAGCTTAGATCTGGTGGTCTTGTGCATTCGTGTGTATATCTTAGAGAGCAGAACACTTGATTTGCTTTCGGTGATTCGAATACACCATTGTTTTTGTTTTACTAAACAAACATGTTGTTTTTGCAGATCTGGCGACGAAACTTGCGAGACGCATAACTCTTAGGTTTGAATTTCGATTGATCCAAAACCTGCTCCAAATTAAAGGAAATTCAAAACTCTTCAATTCCTCGTGAAATAGCTTTTTTCATTAGAGGTCAGGTTTGGGCGCTATCTTGCCGGAAACCTGACTAATCTGTAAAACCGAAAAGGTACATGCTTTCGTAATTCGTAGATCGACCGCGTAGATAAGATCCTGACGGGTTTGGGGTTGTTTTGTTACATTTATTTCCCCTGGGCACTCTGATTTGGATCCCCGAATTATATGATTTTAAATTGAGAAAACAAATTTAACCAATCATCAATAAGCTCTCACCTTCTCAAAGCAACAACAAACATATTGTTTAGTGGCTTTTGTTTTGTCCTTCAAACAAAGGTCTAGCCTCACTCTTGGAGCTCTCAACGGAGAACCCACTCATCACTATTTCAAGTCCACAAGCAACATCACACTAACCCCACAAACCATAACAAAACCCCCCCATCAATTATCCCATTCTCATAATCGATTCACATAATCGATTAAGCCAGAAGGACAAGGACGAGATCTTGGCTACAGGCAACAGTCGTAGGGAATCTCCGCCTCCACCTCCATAGCCCGTCTCCGGTAATTTTTCCAATTTCTTTCCGATCTGTACACACTGGTTTTGGGTCACACAATCGCCATAATTCTCCACCTTCCCCATCAATCAACTCCATCTTCCCCATTTCACCACAACCCTAACCTTTAAAATCAAGAAATGGGCCCGAATTTTGGGTCAAACATTTTTTGGGCTGACAAAATTAGGCCCATTATCGATTCATTTCTGTTTGGTTCAAGTCGAAAACCGACCAAATATATCGGTCCGGTTTGCCAAACTGACCGACTTTCAACGGTTCGGTTTCGGTTCTTTTTTTTGGAGAATCGAATTGATCGGTTCGATTTGTTTTGGTCGGTTCAATTCGATTCTTGAACCGTGAACACCCCTAAACATCGCTCTTATCAAAATCTTACGATAGGTCCACCCTCTGGATCTTAGTTATCTTAAATTTTGCTATCATCTCAGCATTTTTTTGCCCAATTAATTAGGATTGATTACTTAAAATGAGCCACGTGCTTGAATCGATAATTTGGTTTGGTTCAGTTTTTATCGGTTCACATTTTATAAATAGAAAACCAAACCAATGAGTTTTGGTTCGGTTCGATGTTGAACCAAATCAATTTGATTCCTTTCGGTTTAGTTATGTTTCGGCTCGAGTTAGTTCGGTTTGGTTATTTTTGAATACCCCTAATAGCCTTTTTCCCATTATAGTATTGTTAAATCCTACAATTAAAATCATATAAAATGATAATTTTAACTCCATTTTTTTATTAAATCTATAATGTTATACTATTAGGCAAGTGGGTTGTCTTTGTTAATATACTTCAACGAGACTCCCTCTCACCAGATATACCCTATCTCTTGAATGATATTCCTTGTGTACTATTGTTGTTGGTTTGCTTCCCAAAATGAAAAACAAACAAAAACTCCAAATTCAAACAAAAAGCAAATCAAAATCTTAAAACCAAACAAAAATTTTAAACTAAAAAACAAACAAATATTTCAAAACAAAAATCCCCAAACCCAAAATCTCTAGAGTGCGTCACAAGAAACAAGGAACACACTTTTCCTAATGACATAACTTTAATTAAAATTTTGGGGTAATGTAGTCATTTCATATGATTTTAATAGTAGTATTTAACAACATTATTGGAATGTGAAAAAATAAAGTTATATGGAACCAAAAACAAGGAGAAAAAAATATAGTTATGGTAGTAAAGTAAGAACTGATTATAGGTAGGTGTAGTATACTACCTTCATATCTTCAAAACGTATATAAAAATTGTTATGTGAATAAGGTATGACACAAATCATACGTATAATTACCTAAACTCTACAAATATAATTTTATTTATGCTAAAATCCATACTGATTCGTAAAAGTGATCAACTTGATTTCAATAATTGGATAGGAATGAAACGAGTAGGTTTTATAGTATCATTTCAATTGGATAAAAAAAAATAGATATTCGCCAAGTTAGAATACAATGATGACAATTAGGTGAGTTTGAACTTATTTTTTGTGATCCCATTTCCACCTCGCCAGAATTAGATAAACTTAATATTTAGGGAAGTATTCAAGTGAGAACCACAAGAGACGTGAGAACCAATATGGGGCGCCATGTGGGAAAGAGACGAGTTTCATATGACACCCTATAAGTGAACCATGTCGGGACAGTGATGTAATGAGGGATTGGAAAAAAAAAATTCCAGCCTGCCAGTTCAGTGCGGGTCGCCATGTGGCACATTTTACAATGGTCGGTTCTAACCAGATTATCCCTCCGAATATCTAAGTAGGTTTAGACTATTTTACCATATATTGAATAGAGTAAATGTGATATGGGCTCAGGTATCAAATGGGTATCTAGCCCATGTTTGGGTTCTTGATTATATGGGCCTCGCTCATCATAATTGGCCCAATAGCAAGGTCACCACATTTTGAGTACCAGATTAGAAGTAGCTATCGCAACTCAAAAAACTAAAAATAAAAATGAAAGGCACTTTTCACAAAAGCTCTCATGGTCAGGTGAAACAGAATATAACGGGAAAAAACAAAATATTTAAAGTAAATAAAATAAAATAATTATTACGTCATATGTACAATCAAGTACTGTGTTTCAGTTCACGGCTCTCGCGTGGGTCACACAGCCCAACGTCACAACGAGTTGGGACCATCCCTGGCCCATTTCGTATCACGCGCATGCACACGTGTCGCTCTCTGAACTCCCCTCCGTTAAAGAACCGTGACGGAGCTGTGAAATAAGGCGGGAATATCGGAGACAACGTGGGAGCCACAATTCCCATAAATGCCCCTCACATCGAAGGCAAGTTTCTGAGATACGTCGCTTTCGCTGTTTTAATCGATCTCTGTTTTTTCGTCCTTTTCCACTTGCTCGCTGATGTGGACAGGTTATGTTCCCCTGCTCCGAGTCCCCACGACATTAAATGTGGACCAGGTTCCTCATTTTCTCCACTACATTCATTTATTTTCATTGTTTTGGTACCAAGCTAGCTATAACCGTTTTGTTGGTAGTTACGGCCGTTTTGTTGGTAGTTACAATGCAATTAAGAAAAAGTGGTTATGAATAATAAAGGCATAAGATATAATTTATTATACGTGTGTGGTCTTCGTATTATCCAACAAATACATTTGTAGAAAGTTGGTAGTTATAGGGACCAATGCCACCAATCTAATTGAATATGTGATGGTCAATTTTAAGTAATTACGGTTTATTACAGTAGGAGAATCAACCAAAATATAATTATAATAAGAATCTAAACTTCACCTTTTTTGAATCAAAGAATGAGATTTGGAAGTAAAATAAATTGTCCAAATTACTACATGCATACATGTTTAGAGATATGACAAGTGGTTATAAAATTTGGAGGACTCATTCAAAGTTGTGCTTCTTCCAATCCATAAACAAATATATACACTTTGATTTGAAATGTCTACACAAGGATCAAAATTTAATTTTGCCATGAATTTATATTGTTTTCTAGTGAATTTCACTTACATATAAATAGAGTTGAAGAATCTATTATCTTACTAATTAATCAAAATACATATTCACTTTGATTTGAAATGTCCACACAAGAATCAAATTTTGATTTTGTCATTCATATAATTCATAGTGTATAGTTTTTTAGTGAATTTCACTCACGCGTAAATAGAGTTGATGAATCTATTATCTTACTAATTAATCAAATATATACCCCTAAATTCTTAAATGGACACTTCAATAATTTGAAGCACATTTTTTTGTGATAGTGTGGATTCAAATTTTGTTTAGCACATGAGATTGTAGGGTTTTGGAGCGTTCTAGATCGTCGAGATAGCGGAAGCAATAAAAGATAATCTACTCTAAACCTTGTCCAAGAACATTAAAATCATTAAATCCCAAAGCAAAATCTATTCCACAAGATGTTTACCTTTAAGTCTTGTTTGAATCGATAAAGAAGAACGTTCGGATCTTCTTCTCTAAAGCTAGTCCACACCAAGAGGATGATCTTCAAGATCCTTCACTTAATTGCCTACTAGAACAATTAAATGAAGAACAAGAGAGCAAGATGATGAAGAGGAGAGGGGTGGCCGGCCACAATGAGAGAGAGAGAGGATTTTTGTGTGTTTTGTGACTTAATGAATTAATGAATTAAAGTCTTGCATTATAATTCATCACCCAACTCACAAGTATGGGTTAAAAGTGATTGGTATGGGCTTAAAGGTGCTTTAACCCATACCCCTTAAATCACTCACCTCTTAATCCACAATCACCAACTAAGCATGGCATTGTGTGGCCCCCACAATGGCCCCACCAAGTGGGCCGGCCATATGGCCTTATTGGGCCCTTATTGGGCCGGCCATGAGGCTTCATGGGCCGAGCCCAATGGGCCCTCCCGTGTTGTCTCATGCCGCGTCCAAAAGTTGCCCGACCTTTTTGTCGTTACTTATCAAACAAAGTCCGACGCGATATCGACGAAAAACTCAATTTTTCTCAATTCACTAATTATTCTCTCAAACCAAACCTATGGCACAAAACCTCCAGTTTTGTCCATATACTTCTCCTTAAGAAACATCCATGTTTCCTTGTCTCAAGTTATCCGTCTTGTATGTGTGTGACCCTCTAGGCTCATGCCACCGTTGGCAGATCAGCGCAAGACTCGCTCTTGCCCGATCCATCATAAGTGGTCTCTAGTAAAACATTATGATTACCCAAGGTGCACGATGATCGATAATTCGACTTAACCTTTGTGCGTACAAGTCACCATCCTTTTATCTCTAGATATCCCAATTGATCTCAAGGCATAGAGTCGTCTCCCTTGTTCAATCAATCATTGTTACTTGATATGCGAGATGACTGAGAAATGATAACCCGTATCATTTGCATGGCCATGCTTTTTCTCTCAGTCAGTCTCCATCAAGAGGCCTTCTAACGGATATCTTTCCCATACCGTAGTATGAGGGATAAATCCCTTAGCCGTCTTTCGTGTCACTCATGCAACCCGTTCCGCCACCCAATCATGCCCTTTATAGCAATCCTTTTACAGAAAGCGTTTGGCGCAAGTTAAAGCCGTACGTTCATTGCATAGTGATCACAAAGACTCCTTGGTCTAAGGACGTCGTGACAAGCTATCGCATCTAAATATGTTTATGGCTTAATCTATGAAAACACTATTCAATGCGGGTCGTCCGATATCAATCACCTCATGATATCTATGATATGGTTCCAGGATCCCCACATCCTTATGACAAGTAGAACTACGTCATTAAGAACCATCCTCATACTGGTCGCTTTTAAGGAAGCATAGGTTGACCAGGGACTCGTTAAGTGTGATCCGTACAGATTTATGGTTCTACTACTTTAGTGGTCATAAATCAGATCATGCTTAACATATTACTTCAACACATAAGTAATATAAAGCCGTTTATATTTATACATTACAAACGATGATATTTGAACATAGACGTTTACAGGCTAATACCAATTGGACTAGGGCACAAATGCTATCAGAGATGTAGATGGATTTTGGGTAGGTTAGAAAAATGATGTAATTATTATTCAAAACAATACATAAACCCCTTATTAAATCTCGGTCAAGTAATATAAAAAAGGATTAATGGCTCATGAGACATATTTTCTCGGTGATTATAATGTATTTATGTATATATTTCCTAGTTGAAATCAGTTACCGTATGTATGCAAATTACATAATAAAATTAGATTCTTAATGAATTTCACCTCATGTAACGTCGTTTACCTGTTTTGTTTTCTTGTTTTAACAGGAAAAAGTCGAACAGTTACGAATAAAATAAAAAATAAATTTTAATAATAATATTGAAATTACTCTCATAACTAATATAACTTTACTATTATGATAATTCCAATAAATGTATGAAAATAAACTGTTCATTAGTTTAGTTCTAAGCCAAATTGAGGACCGGAAATCTTTCAACCCATGTACTGGCCATTAGACCAGGCCAGTATAAAATCAAATGCATTTAAATAAACTAAGTAGTAAGTTAATGAGGATTATAAATAACAATTTTGTAAAACAAAAATAGCTATGATACATAGCTTTTTTTGTCAATAACAATTATGTGGTCTTCATGTTATCCAACAATACATTTGTAGGAAGTTGGTAGTTATGTATTTAGGGACCAATCTATTTGAATATATGATGATGGTCAGTGTTTATAAGTGATTACACGTCTATTTATTGGAGAGTCAAGGAAAATTGAATTGCAATAACAAAATAAATTTAACTTTCATGCGTTGGCGAAATATCAAAAAGATAAGTAAAATGTACTCATGATCAACTTGATTTGTACACTATCGATTGTGCGATAATATTTTTTTGTAAATCTTACTTTGATTATTTTAATTTAGAGTCATGCATCCCTATTTTTTAGGGATAATTACACTTTACCTATACTAAAATGACCGATTTTACATTTTACTACAACAACAACAAAAGTTTACATTTTACAACATCTAATTGCGTATTTTTTACACTTTGCACTAACGGCGTCAAATTTTGGATGGAAAATTTTCATGCTGTATGAAAAGTCGAAATTGCCCTCAATTATTCATCAAAATTTCAAATTAATGCCATTATTCATCAAATTATGATATTTATTAATAATATATAATTTATATTAATAAAAATTATTATTTATTATTATTGATAAAAATTATTTAATAAAAATAAAATAAAATCATTTTTTCAATAATAAATTATTAATAATAAATTCATTATTAATAATTAAAATATTATAAATTAATAGTAATAATAATACTAATTATAAATAATAATAATTAATAATATATTGAAACTTTCAAATAACATAACTCTCTCATACGAGTTTTGTTTCGGGCTCATATATTATATCAAATCGAAGAGAATTGGAAGATCAACAACTTTAAAGAAAGAAGTATTTGTCTATATATTATTAATAATTGATTTAATTTTACGTGATAAATAATTATTACCAAAAATATTAATAATATAAATAATTAATTATTAATAACTTCTTTTAACATTTTGCTCTAACACTGGTAAATGTTGGTCGAATTTTTTTTAAATGATAAAAAATTTGTTGTCGTTGGATGGAATTTTAGACAAAAACTTATTTCTTTGAAATTGGTGAACTTATGATTCTATTCGATTTGATATATTATGAGCCCGAAACAAAGCTCGTATGAGTGAGTTATGTCATCCGAAAGTTTCACCATACTATTAATAATTAAATATATTATTAATAATTAATATTTTTTAATTATTAAATATCAAAATAATATTAAGTATTAATAAATAAATCTTTCATTAAAGTTGTTGATCTTTCGATTCTCTTCAATTTGATACACTATGAGCCCGAAATGGAGTTGTATGAGAGTCATGCAATTCGAAAGTTTCAATATATTATTAATAAATAATAATATTTTAATTATTAATTAATATTATTTGAATTATTAATAATCAAACCGGGTCTGGCCGGATTTGAGTGGAGGTTGGTCTTAGTTAGGGAAGAAAACCATAAGGGTATTTTGGTCTTTTTTATAAAATAAAAATTTCCATCCAAAATTTAACACTATTAGGGTAAAGTGTAAGAAAATGCAATTAGCGATAGTAAAATGTAAACTTTTTTTTAAAATGTAGTAAAATGTAAAAGTGGTCATTTTAGCAGGGGCAAAGTGTAATTATCCCTATTTTTTACTATGCATTTGAACTCTTTTGAGTGATAGAAGAAGTGGTTAACCGATTTTCACTTACCTCCTTCACAATATATCTAATTTACTTTAAAATGTTTCGAATTCTCCGGCCAAGTAGAGGTGGCTGCCCCTCCTTACCCGATGAATCCGCCCATGCCTATAAGGTGAAATTTATGAAAAGTATTAAGAAAATATTCCTATCACCAAATATGATTGTTTTGTGTAAGAAAATTCAAACGGTCATTGTATAAAAGTAGGTAAAATCAGTGAAAAAATATATTTGTACGCCATAAATATTTTTTTTATTACTTGGCATTTCACACCTATAAACAAATTTAAGGAAAATGTCACTTACCTCCTTCATAGTATACCCGATTTTCACTTAACTCTCTTGTTTCACGAATACGTTCAGACAGGTCCACGAATTATACGACTTTCTCACTGAGACCCAACGGTGTTAGTTTTTGGTCAAAATTACGAAAATGCTCCTGTAATAACAAATTTAAAAACATTTCCTTAAAACATATTCTCTTAATAAAAACTGATTCTAATATAATTTTTTAAAGAAAAAAAATATTAAAAATGAAAAATGAAAAATGGTTTTTAAACACTGCTTTTAAGTTTTATAATTTTGTACTTTTTTAAAAAACTAATTTTTTTTAATATGAAATCAATTTTTATTATTGATTTTATAGAATAATATATTTTTAAAAAAAAGTTTGAAAAAATAACTTTTAAAGTAATTTTTAATTTTATAAATAGGGGAAATTGCAGATCACTACCCTGTACTATACAACTTTTGCATGTCACCACCCTATATTTTTTTTAGTTGCAGGTCACCACTGTAAGGTTTTAGTTAGTTGCATCGTCCATCACAGAGTTAAGTTTGATGTAAAAAGTTTAAAATACCCCTATATTAAAAAAATTAATATACATATATATTTTTTGAATTTTTAAAAAAAATATTTTTTATCAGATAAATAGTAAAACACTGATTTCAAAATTATTTTTTTAAAAACAACCAGATTTTTCAAAAAAATATTAAAAATAAAAAACGTTGTTAAATTTTTATTTTTATTTTTAATATTTATTTTTAAAAATTATTATTTTTTTAAAAATAATATTCAAATCAATTTTTTATTATTTACTCCATAAAAAAATTTTTAAAAAAATATAAGTTAAATAAATTATTTTTTGTTCATTTATTCATTTTTTAAATATAAGGGTATTTTAGTCATTTAAATATTTCAGTTTCAAATTTTATTAAATGACTAAAATACCCTTATATTTAAAAATTGAAAAAATGAAAAAAAAATCATTTTCTTAACTTATTTTTTTTACGTTTTTCATGGAATAAATAATAAAAAATTATTTGAATATTATTTTTTTTAAAAAATATTAAAAATAAAAAAACGTTGTTAAAAGTGATTTTTTATTTTTAATAATTTTTTGAAAAAATGTTTTTTAATAAAATTAATTTTGAAATTAGTATTTTATTATTTATCTGATAAAAAATAATTTAAAATATATATATTTCAAAAGATATGTATTTTTAATTTTTTAATTTTTTTAATATAAGGGTATTATGGACTTTTTACTTCAAACTTAACTCTGTGATGGACGGTGCAACTAAATGAAACCTTACAGTGGTGACATGCAACTAAATAAAGTAGAGGGTAGTGACATGCAAAAGTTGCATAGTAGTGACCTGTAACTTTAACGTGGGAGGTAACTATCGGGTATAATACGAGGGAGGCAAGTGACACTTTCCCAAAATTTGTTTATGGGTGTGAAATGTCAGGTAATAAAAAAATACTTATGGCACACAAATGTATATTTTCGCTGATTTTACCTACTTTTATATATTGACCGTTTGAATTTTGTTACACAAAACAAATATATTAGGTAATAAGAATATTTTCTTAATATTCTTCATAAATTTCACCTTATAGGTAGGGGCGGATCCACTGGGGGCAAGGAGGGGCAGCCACCCCCAATTGGCCGAAGAATTCGAAATTTTTTAATGTAAATTTTGTTCGAAAATTGATTCTCCCATAAATTATATTATATATATATATTGTATAACTTTAACAAAACTGTCACGTGGCTCGCTGTTTAGAAAACACCATACCCATTTTGTTCCAAATTATTAGTTTTTGGTGAATAAAATGCCACTTTATCTCACGAATGGCCTAAGAAGTGTTTTTGATGACAAGAGGTAGAAAAGGGGCGAAAAGGAGCTAAAAATACAAAGTCGGGGAAAAAGAGTAGGGTTGATGGGTCAACCTGCCGGGTCCTACCCGGCAGGTCTAGCTTAACCTGGCAACCCATGGCCGGATTGAAGAGGAGTGGAGAAGAGGCCCCAGGAGCTCACCCGGGAACCTCTTGACCAACCTGCCGGGTTGCCCTACTAGGTGGTACCTACAGCCTCTTGCTTAACCCAGCAACCCGAAGGCATGAGGAGGAAGAGACATAAGGCCTGCCGAGTTGACCTGCCGGATGCAACCCGACAGGTTTGGCTTAACCTGGCAGGTCGTGGCCTACATGATGAATTTTATGTTCACATATGAGTTCAAAGTCCCACATCGGAAGAGTATTAAGTATAAGGAGGGTTTATATACACATTGGACCCTAGACCCACTAGCCTAGTCTTTTGGGTCAAAGGTGGACTCTAATGTGTGTGTGTGTGCTTTCCTTGAGTGCTTCTCCTAGGTAAGGCCCAGATCTCCCCAACAGTGGTATCAGAGCCCTGGTTCGGTAGACTCTCCTGGTTAAGTGGGTCGAGTATTCTCCTATGGCTGATAAGACTGGGACCATGATTGCGTCTCCCATGGTGAGGCTCATATAGGACGAAAAGTGTTAGGATTATGCCCTAGTCCAATGTAATTCATCAATCTATATTGTAACGTACATCATTTATTGATATAATAAAAGGCATTATATTACTAATGTGTTGTAGTAATATATCTAATGTAATTTGATCTATATCATTATGTGTATAATCACTTATAGTAGTGTAGATTAGAAAGAATTGCATTCGATAAGTCCCTGATAAGGTAAGCTTCTTCATAATCGATCAATATAAGACTAACTTCTTGTGATCATCCTCTACTGATCATGACAAAGTGCGTGTCGGAGTTATATCATAGATATCATCAGGTGGATGATATTGGACAACCCGATTGTGAGTATGCAACATAGATCCAGTCATGAGATACTCACAGATCGTAGCTTGTCATTATATCCTAAGACCAAAGAGTCTCTGTGTACACTGTGTAACGAATACCTAAGTTTGACCTAGTCTAACGTTACCTGTAAAACGGTAGCTACAACGGCTTTGATTAGCTTGGATATTAATTGCATTTGTGAACTCGAAAGGCGTATGAGGGATTTATCACTCATACTCTGGTATGAGAAAGATATCCGTTTATGACACTTGATGAGTATGACTGAAGGAATAGCACAGCCGTGCATGTGATACCTTAGTATCAATTTTCAGTCATCTCAGATATCAAGAAACAGTGATTGATAAATTAGGGTGACGATTCTATGCCTATTGATCAATCTGGATATCGGTTTGATAAAAGGAAAGTGACATGTACGATAACAGGTTAAGTCGAATAATCGATAATCACGAACGTTGGGTAATCATAATGTCTTGGTAGAGACCACTTATGATGGAAAGGGTAAAATAGTAATTTTACCAGTCTGCCAACGGGTCGTGAGCCTAGAGGGTCACACGCTTTAAGTACAATACGTGACAAACAAGCATGGATGGAAATTGGGAGAATCCGCTATTCAGTTTAGTCAAATTGAAAATGATTCGGTTGATTTCTAGCCTAGGTTTTTAAACAGATGGTTGAAGAAATCGAGTTGGGGAAATTTGACCGGTTTAGCTAAACCATAATTAGTTATCAATTACATGGGTTTTAATTTGGATTTGGTTAAATGGTTTTGAAGCCCATTTAGGGTTTTAATTCATGAATAGGGCAAGAGTGCAATTATAAGTTTAAAAGGGTAACATGTGTAATTATTTATTTAAAATTTAAAATCAGATTTTTTTTGATAATTACACAATAATTACACAATATTTTCCTTCCCCTTTTAGCTCAAATTTTCGGCACTCTCTCCCCCTAATTACTTCTCATTGCCGACCCTCCCTTCATGATTCCTCCATAGCCATCTTTGTTTCATTCTTCTCATAATTCATTAGCAAGTGTGTGAGAGAAAACCGTTTGAGGTTGTTGTGCTTGTGTGGACTCGAAAGAGAAACACTCCTTTGTGTTTTAATCGATTAAGAAGGTAAATTTTTCAGATTTCAAAAGTTTAATAACAAGCTGAATTTCTCATTAAGATCATAATTTATATTTGATTCCCATGGTTCAATTTCGCTCCGCTGCATGAAATTATTGTTTGGAACCCTTGGGAATCCCTTTCAGTGGTATCAGAGGATGGTTGTTATGAGTTTAATTCTTTGTGCTTAATCTGAAATTTTTATTTATGTTCTTGTGTTCATCATTTGAATATGCATGAAATTGAATTTTTTTATAGATTTAATTGATTTTGAAAAATTGCAAAAATTAAATTTTGGGGCTATTTCGGGTTAGCCATGGCCGAGCCATGGCTAACCAGGGTCGGGACCCTTGGTGGATCATGGAATGACCGAGAACCGGTTCAAAATTCAATTAATAAATTAAACCGTTCGGTTTCAATAAACCAGAATTTTTCCACACTTAAGAAAGATAAAATTTGGAAAAAATTGTTGTTTGATAAGCATGTTGAGTGATCACATGATCTTTGATAACATGATGTTTTCCACATGATGTATAGCTAAGCCCTCTAGACTTGTATTTTAATTTCGGTTTTGCAACCTGCGTGTTACTAAGTTTTGAGTTGTAGTAAATACGGCATGCGTGTTGTGATTTGTAATTTATTTAAATTTGTAATCACGAAGACCGACGCAAGAAACAAGTCAAGAGGAAGACTCAAAGTTTGGAGGAGGCTCGAAGCCAGTGGGAGTCCACAAGAATGGAGCAAGTCTGGACCTTGAAGACCAAGTCTTTAGGATCAGTTTTGCTAGATTCTTAGGAACTTAAGATGGGCTTAGTTATGCATAATTTACCATTACATTTATATGTATGAATGTATGATAGTTTAATATACAAGTTTACGTATGATTTGCTATCACCCACATGCAAAGATTAAAAAACCAGTATTTAATCAGACTTGCATGTAATTTGCTTAGGGATCATCTTTGCATGAATTTGCAATTGATGATTCCAGATTAAGATTGTATCGATATACGATCAGACTATTATAATTCACTTAAACGCAAGTAATTACAAGTCGAGCGTGATACCATCCAAGTTTGGGCACTCAAGAGGGCTTCGACCCTATGGATGTCGGTATGTCTACGTGTAACATTCATAGAGGAAAAGTCTGGATGAGATGGGTAGTTCTGTGTGGGTGTGTGCGCCTCCGCGTAGTAGCCACATTAGTTCTATCCATGATTCAAGCTTAGTAGACTTGTCTACGATTGTCAGCTAGGGCTGACCTAGGGTATCAGTATAGGGTATGCCACGTACTTACAGTACAAACCCTAGCCAGTAACTACATGGTCTTGTAGATGGATTTATTCCTACCATGATGCTCTCAATTGGAGCAGTGAGCCTCCGTTCACTTCAATTGAGAGTGTGATAGGATCCTGATTCATATTCTAATGTTAGAATCAGAAAGTGTTTTATAACTAAATCTCCAACTTCAATTTTAATTAATACTGATTAAAATTTTGTTTACTATGTAGATTTAAATGGCAAACACGAATCATTCTGGTAATAGCGCGCTTAGGTCGCTAATCGAGCAGCATAAGCTTAACGGCGTAAACTTTCTCGATTGGGACCGGAACTTGAGACTCGTTCTCAAACATGAACGTAAGGATTATATCCTTACCCTGGAACCACCTGCTGAGCCAGCACTAATCGCCGCAAGGGCGCTAAGGGATGCCTACCAGAAATTCCTTAGCGACCGGATCGACGTGCAGTATGGTGCCTAACTTGCAAAAAAAGTTCTTGGACATTTTTGATGATCTCAAGGCCTTAATGGCAGAGATCGAGAAAATGTTCAAAGAGAAAGCGCGTGTCGAAAGATACGACCCTTTTAGTGAACTGATGTCTTGCAAGCTGAAGGCTGGAGCTCCTGTTAGTCCCCATGTCCTTAAGATGAAACGTCTTTTGGAACACTTGACCAGACTCGGTCATCCTGTGGATAAGGAAATGTCTGCAGACTTTGTGCTGCATTCACTTCTAGAGACATATCGTGATTTCGTTGGAAATTACAATATGCATGACATGGATAAGACTGTGACAGAGCTTCATGGTATGCTCGTGACTGCTGAAAAGAACCTCAAGGGTAAGACCAAGGAGGTTCTTATGGTCAACAAGCAAGTGAGCTTCAAGAAAGCCAACCTGGGCAAGGATAAGGCCCCTATGCACCTAGTAGGGAAGATTCGACAACCTAAGGGTCCATCAGCTCCAAAGACTGTTGAGAATCCTAAGAAGGATGTCATCTGCTTCTATTGCCAATGACAGGGGCACTGGAAAAAGGATTGTAAGAAACACAAGCTGTTTCTTAGGAAAAGTGGAGCTTCCACATCTTTAGGATCAGGTATTTTTGTTATTGAGCTCAATCTCAATTTATCTACTTTAGATTCTTGGGTACTTGATACCGGTGCAGAATCTCACACTTGTGTTAATGTGCAGGCTCTGGGAAGTAGAAGAGAAGTAGGCAGGAGCGAGGCGGACCTACGAGTTGGAGACGGCAACCAAGTCCTGACAACTAGCAATAGATTAAAGAAGACTCAAAGTTCTACAAGTTTTGTGAAATAGTAATTTCGCATTAGAGCCCTGTTTTGGGCTACAAGGCCGACAATCGAAGAACTCGGTCAGCACTGTCCAGCACCGTCGACCAAACTGTTTTGCTCCAGACGGAGGTCCTGCCATCCGAACTGGGTGAAGAGCAAAACATGAAAGTTGAATAGAATTGGCTGGGCTTCACTCTCCAGAAAGAACCGAAGCATTTGAAGATTTTTAGCTCGAGATATGAAGCTTCAAAGTCACATTTTTTTGTTGGGCAGATTCACGATTAAACCAAAAGGTAAAATCTCGTGATTTGGTTTTTCCATGGGATTTAATGGTTTCATGCTCTTGGGAAGATTTTGGGTTATAATTTTTGTTGCTTCCGCTGCCATGACGTTTGGTGAGCCCAAAATCCCTACAGTGGTATCAGAGCACGGTTACCCTATTAAATCTATGTTTGAATCGTTTTCGGTGTTGTTTTGCATGCCTTGTTGCTATTATATGTTTATTTATTGTATATGTGTTTTATATGCCATGAAAATGAAGTTTTAAACATATTATCAAATCTAGAAATTTTCGAAAAAAATTGGATTTGTCGGGTCGCCGGAAACGAGACTCTCGGGGAGCCAGAAAAGGGGACCGGGCGGGGGCTTCGGCTTGCCGGAGCAGGGCTGTGCCGTGAAACTAGATGGTCACGGTGACGTGCTCGCCCCGCTACTGCCCCGGCAGTGGCCGAGGCCGGTGGTGGAGGCCCGAGGGCTAGGGTTGCCAAACCCTAGCGCGTCGGTGCGTAGGGGCTCGGCCCACTTGGTTTGGGCCCGGGTGGTTTGTTGCACGGTGTTTGATTCGTGGCACAAAACCGCAATCTAATGTTTTGAAAATTTTTAGATTTGAACGGTTTCGATAAACCGATTTTTCGAAAAGGTCTAGTTTCGATAAACCCGACCGAGCAACTTGGACATGAAAATTAAAACCGAAATTGTATCTTGTTTGACAATATGCTAGTATGATAACATATTGTGTGATGAGATGATATGCCTGGTGCATAGATAGCCGAATAGCGTTTTATTATTTATCGCTTGGGCTATTTTTGCATATTTAACACTTTGATGCATGCTAGAATTTATTCGTATAATAATTTGAATTGCAAGCATGCCTAGCTTATTTTAATTTAAGCTATCACCAACATGCAAAGATTAAAACCAGATTAATTGTTTGCATGTTAAAAGCGTTGTGAACCATCGTCGCACAGGTTGTGATGGATGTGTTCAAATTTGAAAATGTCTTTGCACGGGTTGTAAATGACGGTTTCGAAGAAGATAATGTGAGATAAATTAGAAACGTCATAACACGGGTTGTTGATGACGGTTTCCTAATTGTATCGAATATAATTAATTTAAACTCAACCAATCACAAATAATTTTAAGTCAAGTGAGACACCAACCCAAAATCATAAACTTGTATAGTTCTCAACTTTGTTGATGTCGTGCGCCTTAGCGGAGCATCTTCGAAAGTGCGCTCTATACAAGTTTGCAAAAGTTCTATCTAGATGTCGTGCGCCTTAGCGGAGCATCTTTATCGGACTTTGCATACATGATTTGGTTGACTTAACTGCAATTCTCGACCAGGATCGAGCAAGGGTGTCAAAAAGGGTATGCCGTGTACTTTTGTACAAACCCTTGCCAAAAATTACACGGGTTGTAACTGGACACAATTGCACGGGGTGTAATTGGATACATGTCCTACCTAAATAAGTGAATCGGAGCGGTGCGCCTTAGCGTACTTCGATTTACGAATCATGGGTCTTGGTTTTAGATTCTATTAATTTAGAATCGAATGGTTGAAAGTTTATTCAGGATCTTCGTAAACTTATTCAACTTTCTGATTAAATTTACTTTCCTCGTGTAGATTAAATGGCAAATAATTCAACGAACGCGAATAGTTTGTCGTTGAGGCATATCCTCGAGAAGGGTAAGCTCAATGGGACAAATTATCAGGACTGGGACAGGAACTATTGTGTTCAAGTTGGAACGCAAGGAATACGTCCTTGACCAGGCTATCCCTGGGGAACCAACAGTCAACGCCATAAGGGCCGTTAAGGATGCATTCAGGAAGCACCTTAGCGATTCTGGGATGTGGCGTATGTGATGTTAGGCTGCTTGGAGGGAGACCTCCAAAAGAAGTTTATGGAAATGTTCGAGGACTCTTTTTCCATGCCGAGGCAAATAAGGATTACGTTCAAGGAGAAGGCTCGACTCGAAAGATTCGTCATTCTCAAGGAACTCCTCTCCTGCAAAATGTCAACAGGCAGCTCTGTTAGTCCCCACGTCCTAAAGTTGAAGGGACATCTCGAATACCTGACAAGACCGAGTCTTGGGATGGGACAGGAGATGACATTGTATACTTCGTTCGACAATCCCTTCCTCGTGCATATAATAGCTTCTTTATAAAAAATAATATGCATGATATGGACAAGATCATCTCATAATTGCAATGAAAGCGTGTAACGGCTGAGAAGAACGTCAAGCTTATACCAGGGGATGTTCTAATGGTCAGTAAGGGATCTAGCTTCAAAGCTGGAGCTGATAAGGGTAAAACCCCTATGCACGCGGTAGTAAAGATGAGACTGGCTCGAGTTCCTTAATCTCCTAAAATCGGGGAGGCTAAGGGAATCAGTCTGCTTCTACTGCCAACAGCCCGGTCATTGGAAAAGAGATTGCAAGAAGTTCCAGGATGATCTGAAGAAGGGTGGTGGATCCACGCCTTCTAGTATTCTCATTATTGAGCTTAATCTTTCCACTTCCGATTCATGGGTATTTATACTGGGCATGAATCTGTACGGATGAACGGAAATTGGAAGGTAGAAGAGATTATGGGAAACACAAGGTGGACCTAAGAGTTGGGAACATAATCAGGGTTGCCGCTGTAGGCTCCATTATTCTTGTTTTGCCTAGTAGACTTGTATTAGTACTTCATAATGTGTATTACATACTTATGTAAGTTCTAATAAAGTCGGTGTTTATACATATTGAATATAGAAAACTTAAGCTCATAATATAACATTAATACTGAAAGGTTTAAATCTGATGATTTAAACAAAACTCTAATATGGCACTGTCATTTGGGTCGCATAAATGAGAAGCGCAATTCAGCACTTCACAAGTGCGGACTTTTAAGTCCATTCAAATTCTATTCGATAAAGGGTGCGGGACTTGTTTGGTGGAAAAATGACTAAAGCGCCTTTCATCGACAGAGGTGAAAGGGTGGGTCACCTATTAGGCCTATTACGCAACAGGATGTATGTAGGCCAATGAGTTCACTTGCCATGAGTGGTTTAAGTTACTTTATCACTTTTACTGCCGATTGCAATAGATTTGATTATGTCTATTCAATAAGACATAAGTCTGATACTTTTGATAAATTCAAAGAGTTTAAGAATGAAGTAGAAAACCAGCTAGGGAAAAGTATTAAGGCAGTTCGTTTATATCAAAATGCAGAATACTTGTCCACAGAGTTTCATGATCATCTTAAGGGATATGAGATAATAACATAGTGGACTCCACCAGGAACACCGCAACAGGATGGTGTGTCCGAAGGCTGGAATAGAACATTGTGGGATATGGTTCGTTCCATGATGAGTCACTCTGATCTTCCAATCTCCTTCTGGGGTTATGCTCTAGAACAACCGCATTCATTATGAATCGGGCTCTGATGAAGGCAGTGGGAGGACTATAGATCTGGATGATATTCTAGAGGATGTAGTTTCTCGGGAACCACTAGAAAGCCATGTAGAAGAGTTGGAGCTAGAGCAGGTAGTAGAGCAGGAACCACCCACTGCAGTTCTTCAGGACGGTCCAAGGCAATCAGAAAGGACCAGTCGTCCACCTGTGAGATATGGAATTTATGTGACTCAAGGTGACAATCTGGTATTGGTGGATCAAGTTGATAAGCCCACCACCTTTCGAGAAGCCATGGACAGTACCAACTTTGAGACATGGTTGGGTGCCATGTAGGAGAATTGGAATCTATGTTTTGATAAACCTGATAATTAGTTCGACTCTATCAAGAACGAAGATGGGCCTTGTGTTTACAAGAAGGCGAATGAAAGTAAGATAGTCTTTTTGGTGCTATATGTCCACGACATATTACTAATGGAAACGACATCCCAACCTTGCTTTCTACAAAGGCTTGGTTAGGCGAGTGTTTCAAAATGATGGACTTAGGCGATACCTCTTACATCCTGGGGATCAAGATATGTAGAGATCGCACTAAGCGAGTCTTGGGGTTGAGTCGAAGCACCTACGTAGACAAAGTGTTGGGAGATTCTCAATGCTTGAATCCAACAAAAGATTCTTACCCATCCGTCATGGCATAAAACTTAGCAAGACTCAGTGTTCGGTGACAGCTGATGAGCGGGAAAAGGATGGATGGAATTCAATGTGCTTCAGCTATTGGATCCATCAGGTATGCCATGACATGTACGAGACCGGATGTCTCATTTTCCTTAAGCTGTACCAGTAGGCATTAATCCAACCCCGGTGAGGAACAATGGAATGCAGTCAAGGCAATCCTCAAAATTTTGAGGAGAACCAAGGACGCTTTTCTTGTATATGGGGAAGGAATGAGAAAAGCGGATTCTGCCAATTTCCATCCAAGCTTGTTTTGCTATATACTGTACTTAAAGTGTGTGACCCTCTAGGCTCACGACCCGTTGCAGACTAGTAAAATTACTATTTTACCCTTTCCATCATAAGTGGCCTCTAGCAAGACATTATGATTAACCAACGTCCGTGATTATCGACGATTCGACTTAACCTGTTATCGTACATGTCACTATCCTTTTATCAAACCGATATTCATATTGATCAATAGACATAGAACTGTCATCCTAATTTATCAATCATTGTTTCTTGATATATGAGATGACTAAAAACTGATACAAAGGTATCACCTGCATGGCCATTCTATTCCTTCAGTCATACTCATCAAGTGGCCTAAACGGATATCTTTCCCATACCGGAGTACGAGTAATAAATCCCTCAGCCGTCTTTCGAGTTCACTAACGTAATTCATAACCAAGCCAATTAGAGCCGTCATGGCTACCCTTTTACAGGTAACGTTAGATTAGGTCAAACTTAGAGATTCATTACATAGTGCACGCAAAGACTCCTTGGTCGTAGGATATAATGACAAGCTACGATCTGTGAGTATCTCATGACAGTATCTATGTTGCATACTCACCATCGAGTCGTCCAATACCATCACCCTAATGATATTTATGATATAACTCCGGCACTTACTTTGCCATGATCAGTAGAGCGTGGTCACAAGGAGTTAGTATCATACTGATCGCTTCTTAAAGAAGCTTAGCTGATCAGGGACACATCAAATGCAATTATTTCTAATCTACAGTTCTACTATTAGTGATTATACACATAATGACATAGATCAAATTACATTCGATATATTACTACAACACATTAGTAATATGATTTCGTTTTATTAATTACGAAAGATGATAAAACACTACATCTGTAGATCACTTTTATATTGGACTGGGGCATAACTCTAACAATCTCCCACTTGCCCCTGGTTCCAATTTAAGTTCTGATCTACTCCCATAGATCTTGCATGTTCCTTATGCCTAGGCTGCGGCTGAGCCTTTGTCAAGGGATTGGCCATATTATCATCAGTCAAATAGTGTTTAATCTCCACATCACCTCTATCTATGATAACTCTAATGAGGTGATGTCATCTGAGTATATGTTTGGATCTGTTGTGGAATCTAGGCTCTTGAGCAATAGCTAAGGCACTTGTGTTGTCCCACGACAAACTTATCGGATCTGACGCTCGCGGCGTTGCATCTAATCTGATCAGAAATCTTCTAATCCATACGACTTCTTTAGCTGCTTTCGTTGCAGCTATATACTCAGCCTCCGTTGTAGAGTTG
Organism: Geranium rotundifolium; assembly: GCA_963920655.1. NCBI lineage: Eukaryota > Viridiplantae > Streptophyta > Magnoliopsida > Geraniales > Geraniaceae > Geranium > Geranium rotundifolium. The sequence goes on from OY987320.1 coordinate 1,884,096, forward strand.
GCAATTCTTGCTTGCTTAAAGCTTATCCAACTGAAAACGCTACCATTCAACACAAAATATATCCTGACTGAGTTTTGAAGTCATCTAGATATGTCTGAAAACTAGCGTCAACATGTCCCTTGACTGCTAGTTCTCCATCCTTCCCGCCATACACTAGGAATGCGTCCTTAGTCCTCCTCAAATATTTGAGATACTCTTGACAACAGTCTAGTGTTCCTGGCCTAGGTTAGATTGAAATCTGTTGGCACAGCTTAGCTCGAACGAGACGTCTGGTCTCGTGCATATCATGGCATACATGATTGATCCCACAACCGAAGCATATGGGATCTTACTCATCTTGCTCAGCTCCTCAGGAGTACTAGGACTCTATTGCTTGCTGAGCTTAATGCCATGACGCATGGGTATGTATCCTTTCTTAAAATCAAGCATTAAGAATCTTCTCAACACCTTATCTATGTAAGTGCTCTGACTTAGGCCCAATATCCTTTTGGGACGATCTCTGTAGATCTTGATGCCCAAAATAAAAGCAGCATCACCTAAGTCCTTTATCGAGAAGCACTTCCCTAACCAAGGATTAACCTCAAGCAAGGTTGGTATGTCATTCCCGATGATCAATATGTCATCAGCATACAGCACTAGGAATATAATGTTACTCCCACTCGCTTTCTTATATACGCAAGGCTCACTTTCATTCTTGATGAAGCCAAATTCTCTTACAACTTCATTAAAACGAAGGTTCCAACTCCGTGAAGCTTGCTTCAATCCATAAATGGATCTAAGCAGCTTACAAATCTTTTCGGGATTCTCTGGATCAACAAAACTCACAAGTCGTGTAATATGACGATCCATCTAGTAAGTCCCTATTAAGGAAGGGGTTTTGACATCCATCTGCCATAGCTATGGCTAAGAATAATCTGGATCGATCTAACCACTGTTATTGGTGAAAAGATGTCATTATGACCCGTGCCTTGAACCTGACGATAACCTTTTACAACCATCCTAGCCTTGGTCTGAGGATTTCCATCTATGTCGGTCTTGATCCTATAGATCCACTCAGAACCGATGGGTTTTATCCTAGGGGTTTGATCAACCAAGCTCCATACTTGGTTGTCATACATGGATTTCATTTTCTCATTCATCAGTCAAAGCTTGTCTGATGGTTTCTGGATCATCCTGATCCACCAATATCAAGTCATTTCCCTTAGTGGCTGTGAAGCCATATGTGTCTGGAGCATGACGAGATCTTTTAGACCTCCTTAAACCATCTGAAATTTCTGTAGGGATTGATTCTTCATCTACGACCATCTGAGGCTCCAGTACTTCTACATCTTGCATAGCAGGCTCCTGAATTGCTTCAGGCTATTTTGTACTCTCTCGAATTTCTTCGAGATGCACGGGACTCCCACTAGCTGTTTTGGAAATAAATTCTTTCTCCAAAAATACCCCTCCTCGAGCAACAAAGACTTTGTTCTCGCTGAGTATGTAGAAGTTGTATCTCTTAGTTTCTTAAGGATACCTTATGGAGACACACTTGTCTGATTTGGATGCATGCATCTTCTGCTACCCAAATCTTCAAGATAAACATATTAGGATATTTCCCACACCATATATGACTATGGTCCATTTCTTATTTGGCTACTACGCAAAGGCACACACATCCAAATAGAATTGACCATATCATCCCGCTCGCATCCCAATGAATACGACGCGAAGGCGCACGCATCCACGGTAACAAGAGTCGTAATGAGTGTCATGGGGTGTCCCTTATGTGACTCTTGTTCAGTTCTTATTTGGCTACTATGTGGAGGCGCACGCATCAAAATAAAATTGATCACCTCATTCAGCTCGCATCCCAATGAATACTACGCGAAGGCGCACGCATCCACAATAATGGGAGACAGAATGACTATCACAAGGTGTACTATCGCTGTCTTAATCGGAGCCCGATTAAAAATGAATGCGGCCGTGTCCAGAGTCAAGTATTAGTTGAACCCTCTTCTGGCCTGAGTACTCATAGTTCCACATACGTCGGAATGTACTAGAGTTAACAACTCACTCGCCCTTTCACCAAAACCTGTGAAAGATGCCTTTGTCATTTTTCCCATTGGGCAAGACTTGCATCTTTCAGTTTGAGGGAATTCAAACGGACTTAAAACTCCACACTTGTGAAATGTTTATATGCGTTTCTTGCCTATGTGCCTTCAACGACAATTCTAGATTATAATTTTGTTTAAATAATCAAATTTAAGTCTTTTCTTATTTACATTATAGCGATTAAGCTCAACAACGTAAATACCTGATCCTGAAGTAGTGGATGCCCACTCTTCTTCACATGATCCTTGTATTGCTTGCAATCCCTTATTCCCATGTCCTGGAACATTGCAATGATAGGAGAACTTCTCCAATATATCTTTAGCCTTCATATCACCTTTGGGAGCTGCTTGAACTTTTGGAACCTTGGGGTGTGTGATCTGCCCTGCAAGGTGCTCAGGAACCTTACCCTTACCCTAATTAGCTTTCTTGAAGCTGACCTTCTTGTTGACCATAAGGACCTCCTTGGTCTTGCCCTTGAGGTTCTTTTCAGCGGTCACAAGCATCCCATGAAGCTCTGTTAAGGACTTGTCCATGTTATGCATATTGTAATTTACTACGAAATCACTATATGTATCTAGAATTGACTGCAACGTAAAATCCGCAGCCATTTCCATCTGATCATCAAACCGAGTCTGGTTAGATGTTCTTGAAAATATTTCATCTTTGTGACATGGGGACTAACAGGGCTCCAGCCTTAAGCTTGCAGGAGTTAAGTTCTCTGAAAGTATCATATCTTTCGACACGAGCTTTCTCCTTGAACATTTCCTTCACCTATGGCTTATAGGCATGAGGGTCATGTGAAATGTTCATGAACTGTTTCTCTAACTCTGGCACCCTACTGCCCACCATAATGCATTACACGTCGATTTGGTCACTAAGGAATTTTGATAAGTATCCTTAGTGCCCTAGCGGCATTCAGCGGTGGCTCAGCAGGTGGTTCCTTGGTAAGGACATACTACTTGCGTTCATGCTTGAGGACAAGCCTCAAGTTTCTATCCCAATCTGAGTAATTCACGCCCTTGAGTCTGTCCTTCTCAATCTGGACTCTCAATGCGCTATTACTACTTTGTGTTGTGTTTTCCATTTAGTTCTAAATGGTAAAATTAATTAAAATTCAAGTTGAACATTCAGTTACAAAACACTTGTTTGATTCTAACATTAGAGTTTGAACCATGATCCTCGCATACCCTCAATTGAAGTGAACGGAGGCTCACTACTCCAATTGAGAGAACCAAAGTAGGAATACATCCATTTACAAAACCATGTAATTCCTGGCTAGGCTATATACTTGAAAGTACACGACACACCCTATACTGATACCCTAGGTCAGCCCTAGCTGACAATCGTAGACAAGTCTACAAAGTTTGAACTATGGACAAAACTAATGTGGCTACCACGTAGAGGCACACGCACCCACATAGAACTGCCCATCTCATCCAGACTTCTCCTCTATGAATGTTACGCGGAGGCGTACCGACATCCATACGCTCAAAGCTCTTTTGAGTGTCCAAACTTGGATGGTATCACGCTTGACTTGTAATTATTTGTGTATAAGTGAATTATTACTGCCTGATTGTATATCGATACAATCTTAACTGGAATCATGAATTGCAAATTCATGCAAAGATGATTCCTTAACAATTACATGCAAGTCTGATTAAATACTAGTTTTAATTTCCGCATGTGGGTGATAATTAAACATACATAATCTAATACATATAATAACTATCCATACATTCATTCATTCTCAATATATAAATGTAAATATAAAACATGCATACCTAAGCCCATCCTAAAGATCCTAGGATTCTAGCAAAACTGATCCTAAAGACTAGGTCTTCAAGATCCAAGTTTGCTCCATCCTTGTGAACTCCCACTGGCTTCGAGTCTCCTCCAGCCATCAAATCTCCCTCTTGACTTGTATCTTGCGTCGGTCTTCGTAATTATAAATTTAAAGTAAATAAATAAATACAAAAAGTCACGACTCGCATGTCGTATTTATCACAACCCAAAACTTAGCAACACGCAGGTTGCAAAACTAAAATTAAAACATACAAGTCTAGAGGGCTTAGCTATACATCATATGGAAAGCAATATCTTGTCAAAGATCATGTGATCGCTCATCATGCTTATCAAACAACATATTTATGCCAAATTTTATCTTTCTTAAGTGTGGAAAAATTTCCGGTTTATCGATACCGGACGGTTTAAATTAATTAGTTGAAATTGACCAGGTTCACCCTGGTTTATCGAAACCGAACCGAATCTGAAAATTAAAAATTTTATTGGGAAATACCTCGGGGAATCGCCACGGGCCAAAACCGGCCCAAAAACCCCAAAACTGATCAGCCCGCCTCGGACCTTCCCAAAGTGGCCCGTGGGCGACCATGGGATGGCCCATGGGCGCCGAGCTGGTCGCCCAAGGGCTGACCGGTCTGGTCTCCTGCGGCAGCGACCATGGAGGCCCATGGGCCATCCATGGTCGAGCTGAGGGCTAACCGATTTGGTCGCCCGCGGCAGCAATTATGGATGCCCGTAGGCCATCCTTGGTCGAGCCGAGGGCTGACCGATTTGGTCGCCCACAACAGCGATCATGGACGCCCATGGGCCATCCATGGTCGCCCGAGGCGACCTGGTCGGCCCTTGGTGCTGACCATGGTCGACCTGAGGGCCCTCCATGGTCCACCAAGGGGCTCAACCTCGGTTAGCCATGGCTCGGCCCAAAACAGCCCCAAAAAGTAATTTTCTAACCTTCAAAATCAATTAATAAAATCTGATTTTTTTTTTCGTATTTTCATATATAGTTAAATCCGATGAACACATGAAAAAATTAAGGAATAAAAATAAACCCTAATCATGCTCAAATCAATCACAAACAACCATCCTCTTATATCACTGAAGAAATTCCATGGGTTCCAAACAATTAAAATCATGCAGCGGACTTGAACCGAGGATCTCCCCCTGTCTTCGAGCCTCCAACTTGAGTTCGCTCTTATAATAGATCCCACTGTTCCATACCTCCTTTGTCGTTTCTTTAAAGGTTTGCTCGCAGCTCCACTGGTGCGAGTTCGTCCGGTTCAGTCAAACAATATTTCTCTTGAATATTTGTTTGAGCACACAAGATTTACTCTTTGTCAAAGCATTCAGCTTCCCAACACGCTAGTCCAACACGCTTAGGAACTCTGAATACTCAACCCAAAGATACTCTACAAGTACCACCTTCTAAGAGAGAGGCCGGCGGCCTTTTGTAGAAGATGAAAAAAATCCTTTTAGGGTTTTCTCGAAGATCTCGCACCTTTCCAATTGTTCTTCTGCATGATTCCTAAAGCTGACACACAATTAAAATCAGATCAAATCACGCTTTAATTAGGAGATCTTCTAAATAAGGAAACTCCATAAAATCGTCTCTTGAGATGTTTGGATCTTGATGTTGAGACTTCTGGATAGACATCATTCGATTCCAGCATTGGCCTTCTTAGGTCGCGACTTGTGGATGGACATCTTTCCATCATACAAAATAGCCAATCTCGTAGGAACCACACACTTCAATCGAGAGATGCGAGTCATGCCTAATGGGTAAAATGAAAAAGGCACCTTTCCCCGGTTTAGGTGAAAGCGCGAGTGACTTATTAGGTCTTATACATTCTGATGTGTGTGGACCTATGAGCACTCAGGCCAGAAGGGGTTTTCGATACTTCGTCACATTTACTGATGACTTCTGTAGATATGCGTATGTCTATTTTATGAGACATAAGTCGGAAACTTTTGAAAAGTTCAAAGAGTTCCAGAATGAAGTACAAAACCAGCTTGGAAAAGTATAAAGGCGCTTCGATCTGACCGGGCCGGTGAGTACTTAGACCTAGATTTTCACAGTCATCTAAAAGAGTGTGGGATCCTATCAGAATTTGTATGTTTATTTTCATTTTTTTGTTTTGTAACAAAAACCAAAAAGATTTTATTTTTATTTATTTTATTTTTGTTGTATATTATTGACTATCTTGCTTGCGTGCAATTATTGCACTCGTACTCTCACTCATTTCCTCTAGTGTTGTCGGTGAGTGTTGAATTCCACATTGTTTGAGAAGGCTTCGGAGAAGAGCAAATCGCTAAGGAGTGAGATGATATGTTTGAAGTAGCCGAAGAGCCACTATTAGCTTAGGAGGTCAAAGAGGATCTACATGTACCACAAGGAGCATTGGAAGTCGACTCTCCTCAAGTGATCGCTAAAGATAAAGAGGAGAAGGAAATGGAGCTAACATATTACTTAGACCTAGGTACATGGGATGATATACTCTATTAAAGAAGTGAAAACGGCTCTAAAAGGGATGAGTTACATCTCGGCAATCCCAAAGCAAAACAAGGAAGCCGGAGAAGCACTACTTCTAGCATCATGTCCGGAAGGGACGCGGTTTAATGATAATAATTTGATAAGTACCTACATGTATGGAGTCGACCTTACAAGCGCTTTCGAGCGTGGGTCGTGTAATTTTAACATTAATTTAAATATGCTTAACCATGTGTATGTTATGCAACGTGCTTTCTCCCAACTTGGTCGGGAGTTGAAATGGTTGATTTAGCAGGTTGGTGAGCAAGGAGAAGGTGAGACTTCTCTAGGTTGAGTCCCGAGAGGCTTAGATACGTCTAGCTAAAGATGTTGAAGAAACACGCTTATGTGGAGGCACCCCATACATTTGTGAATATGGAACTTGATTTTTGGTTTTATTTTTATTGTGAATGCTTATTAATCTTTGATACTTATGCCATGAGTTTACATGTTTTATTCTTATGTTGGCAAGGTTGGTTTGTAAACCGAAACGCGTATGAACAATGTTTTATCCACTTGGATGACTATTAACTTTTAATTTTTAGAAGTGTTGTATATTAGAGTATTTTTTCTTTCCTAATGCTCTAAATTTGTATATTTTGCAGGTTCGAGAAAATTGAAAAATTTGGAGAGGCTCGAGACTGAAAAGGGCAAGAAACGTATGAGATCAACAGGTTACCGGATGCACCTGTTGGGTCCTACCCCGCAGGATCACGCTAAACTTGAAAACCCTAGTCGAGGTCGGATGAAGAGCAACAAAAGAAAAAAAGAGGTGTCGGGTAGCACCTGCCAGCTCCAACCCAACAGATTGGCGCTAACCCGGCAACCCGTGAGGACAGAGACGCGGCGCCGAGGTAAGGTGTCGGGTGCACCTGCCGGCTCCCATCTCGCAGGCTAGCCAGGCAGGTCGGCCCAGGTACGAGAAAAAAGAGAAAGTTTATTTCTTTTATTTTTTATTTTTTGGGATTTTTTTTTCACTTCCCTTCTGCCATTCCCGGACCCACACCCCTCTCGCTCTTCTTGCCACTCACCCGACCCTAACCCCTTCTCCTTCCCCACTTCTTCTTCTCCTATTCTTCTTAGAACCCTAACCTCCATAGCCACCCATCTTCAACCTTTTATATCTCACCCAATCCTTATCCAAATACAAATATTTTTTGATATTCGGATTCCCCATGACCTCCTCTACAAAACCAGCCAAATTTCCACTTCTAAATCAGATATTCCAAATATTTCAAATTTTTTATCCACATACCAAAACCTCCATTCAATCTTGCTTAGAGCTTGTAAGCTATTTTCTCTACTCTAACACGTTAAGAAGTTCAAGTAAATGTTCTTCTCGAATTCTTGGTATTGTTGTAAGTTTTTAATTTTTGTGAGTTATTTTTAATTTTAAGTTTTTATATTTCGAATCATGTGAATAAATTCTCATACTTATTTAGTTTAGGATGATTATATGATTGCATACTTAGCTTCTAAGAATTTAGTTTTGATTTTTAGATTTTATTTTGATATTTTTTTTGTATATTTAGCTAATCTAGATCTTGTATTTAAAGTTGGGCATTGCTGTATATAGTGTTTATGTTGGGAAACGGGGTATCTCATTCATGCGCAGCGGAAGTAAATAACAAAATTTTAACCCCGAATCTTATGAATGATCTACTGCATGTTTAAGCCTAATTGATGAAAGTGTTTGGATCATTAATTTACCTCTTGTAGATATGGCTTAACACAACCTTTGAGAGTGAACATGTCCTTCAATAATCAGTCGAAAGCGTCTCCTTCCAGATGCGCTCTCTATCCGTGTCCACACGAACAAGTCCTGATCGAAGCTTGACGAAGAACAATCTACTAGAATTGTTCTTCTCAAATCAGATCTAATTGAATGTCAATCAGATCTGAAATATTTAGGAGGAGTTGCTAATGTTGCGAATATCACATTAAAGTTTACACTAAACTGTTGCAACATATTTATAGGCTTAGGGGTAGGATCTTGTTTCCAATAAATCCTACCTTTTTTCAGAGTTTTCAATCTCTGAAAATACCTAAAAATTCATGCTCGCTAATTGCCTTTTTCTTATTGGAATCTGATTTCCAAAATTCAAACCGGAATAGGAAACGGTCTTCCCATAGGCAAGTGGCGATCGCCACACCCTATGTGGCGGTCGTCACATCTATAGTGGCGATCGCCACTTCTCTTGGGTGGCGTTTTATGGTTTTCGTCCTAGTCTTCCATTGGGCCTTCTAAAGTCCATTTTGGTTCGGGCTTACTCTTTGTGTGTGACACTGTAGGCTCATGATTCATTGGCACATGACCCAAATTCTGATTTGGTCCATCCATCAAAAGTAGTCTCTAGTAAGACATTATGATTACCAAATGTTGATGATGACTTTTGTTTCGATTTAACCTTTTGTCATAACATATCAGAATCCCTTTGTCACTAGATATCTTTTTTGAACATAAGGCATAGAAAAGTCACCCTTATTTATCCAAACATGTTTCTTGATCTCAAGATGGATGAGTTCTATGACACTTCAATTACCAGTGCGGCTGCACACTCTCTCAGTCATTCTCATCAAGAGGCCTTAAACGGATATCGTTCCCACTAGTACATGAGGGACAAATCCCTTGACCGTCAACTGTATTCCTCATGTGACTCGTCGCATAGCCAAGCATACCTCTTTAGTAGCCAGTTACAGACAACGTAGATGAGCATGTCAAACTATGAAAGTTATAACATAGGAATCCACGAAGACTTTAAACTCTATAAGGATTCAGTGATACTACGCCAACCTAGAATGCTCATTACTTTATCTATGGCAAACTTCTCATGTCGGGTCGTCCAATATTATCTCTCTAGATGATATTATGATTTGGCTTGGTAACCTCATTACCATGATCAGTAGAGCGTGATCATCAGCCATCCTCATACTGGTCGTTTTATGTATGTTTATGCATATTTGTAGCTTTATGATCAAGGACCTGCCAAGCATTACTTCTAGAAATATTGATTGCACTGCCTAAGGGATCTACTATCTGTGATGACACACATGATGACCTTAGGCGAAATAACGCTTAGCTTTATTCTCACAACACAACAAAAATAAAAGTGTCGATTTATTTGCTAATAAAAGATAAAACGTTTGTACATAAATGGATTGGGCTAGGGCACATATCTTTCAGTATATACACTAATTTTTATGTAAATTATTGTGTAGATGCATGCTAGGGTTTTTTTCATATTTTTTTATTATGATTTTGTGAATAATCTACATAATAGGAGGCATGCTTGTACATTGTATATAAACTAATTTGTGCTAGTATGTGATCCCGGGATGGAGATCATAGAGCGAAATCCCGTGAAATATTCGAGCTAGCTTGTTGTTGTTTATTAGTTCTAACTTTTATATAATATGACTAACTTTTAATGTTTTATAATTTTCAGGTGCAATGGGGAGATGTAATGCACCTGCTGGAAAATTCTCTCCGTCCTGAGCGGAAAAGGGCGAGGCAGTCCAAGAGTAGCCCTCCAAGGAGCAAGGAACCCGAGTAAGAGGAACAACCCTCTTTGACGAGGGAAAGGGCGAGGTATGTACTGCATCACGGAGACACCTTGGTCCTAAGGAGTGAGGTAGGGTATGATAGCATTTTTGTGCCTAGTCCAATTGCTAGTAGTCTATAAATGTCTATGTATATAATCATCGTTTGTAATAAATAAAACAGCTTTGTATTACTTATGTGTTGAAGTATTATGTTGAGCATGATCTAATTTATGACCATTAAATTAGTAGAACCATAAATCTGTACGGATCACACTTAAAAAGTCTCTGGTCAAAATATGCTTCAATTGAAGAGACCAGTGTGAGGATGGTTCTCAATGATGTAGTTCTGCTTATCATAGGGATGTGGGATCCCGGAATCATATCATAAATATCATGAGGTGATTGGTATCGGACGACCCGCTTTGAATAATGTTTCATAGATTAAGCCATGAACATATTCAAATATGATAGCTTGTCACAATATCCTTAGACCAAAGAGTCTTTCTGATCGCTATGCGGTAGACGTACGGCTTTGACTTGCGCCTAACGCTTTCCATAACTGGATTGCAATAACGGGCATGATTGGGTGGCGGAACGGATTGCATGAGTGACACGAAATACGGCTAAGGGATTTATCCCTCGTACTACGGTATGAGAAAGATATCCGTTTAGGCCACTTGATCGAGAGTGATTGGGAGGAAGTGCATGGCCATGCCAGTGATATAAGTTATTAGTTGTCAGTCGTCACGCATATCAAGTAACGATGATTGATTAAACAAGGATGACGACTCTATGCCTTGTGATCAATCTGGATGTCTAGAGATAATATGATAGTGACTTGTACGCACAAGGTTAAATCGAATCATCGATCATCATGCACCTTGGGTAATCATAATGTCTTACTAGAGGCCACTTATGATGGATCGGGCAAGAGAGATATCTTGCGCCGATCTACCAACGATGGGATGAGCCTAGAGGGTCACACACTTACAATATGGATAACTTGAGACAAGGAAAGATTGGCGTTTGTTGAGGAGCAAGACAAGGCCAAAACTGAGGGTTTTAGGCCATGGGTTCGGTTTTGTAAGAATGATTAGTGAATCGAGAAAACTGAGTTTGTCGTCGATATCGCGTCGGACTTTGTTTGATAAGTGACGACAAAGGGTCGGATAATTTTTGGACACGGCACGCGACCGCATGGGCGAGCCCATTGGGCTCGGCCCATGAGGTCACTAGGCCGGCCCACTTGGTGGGGCCAAGTGTGGGGGCCACACACCATGCTTAGTTGGTGTTGTTGATTATGACGAAGAGTGATTTGTGGGATTAGGTGGTCACATGCCTTTTAACCCATGCCTTCATCATGTGTTACTTTATTAATCAACTTTAATATATGATTAAGTATAAAAAATATCACAACATAAGAAGGAGCTCTCATTCTCTCTCTCTCTCTCTCTCTCTCTAAAAGTGGCCGGCCATCACCTCTCTTCCCTCTCCCTTCTTTTTCTCTCTTGTTCTTCACAGTCTAGTTGTAGTAGGCTAAGTGTGTTGGATCAAAAGGATCATCCTATTGGTGTGGACTTGCTCTAGAGAAGGAGATCATCTTGTTCTTCTTTCTTGATTCAACAAAACTAAAAGGTAAACTCTTGTGGAATAGTTTTTCCTTGAGACTTAATGATTTATGTTCTTGGACAGATTTTGGAGTTTATATTGTTGTTGCTTCCGCTATTTTGATCGTCTTGATTGCTCCAAATCCCTACAGGCTAGAGGTGTCTTCATAAAGACCTTCCAAGCCTCCTCTTCCTCCTCCTCCAGAGTCTTCGACTCCAATACCTCCTCGTCTAGATAAGCATTTGGGGCAGACGAGACCGATGTGTCTCCACCTGAGGCATTTGTGTACTTAGACACGAATAGGACCCTGCTTTTTCCAACCGTTCTTCACCATTTTTCCCTCCCCTCTCCCTGACCGTTAAGACATATATATACTAGGTTGCATTTAGGTTAAACTTTTCTTTTTAGATCTTGAGTCGTTGTGTCCGGGACTTGCTTTAGTCCTAAGTGTGGTGTGTACCCGAGGTACACACAACAGTTGTGACTTTTTCTTTTTAGGTGTACTTAGGCCCTATTGCAGTTCCTAAGTGTGTTGTGTACTCGAAATACACAACACGATTGATTAGGGTTGTTGATTGCTTGCATGATAGAAAATAGAATTTAAAGTAATTGCATGATTTTTCGGTGATTGTTTGGGTAGATGACTAGACACCTATGATGACATTGCTGCTGTTTTTTTATTTCATTAACCGATCTTGAGAAAACTGCATGAGTCTCATAAGGCTTTGGGTAGTTATCCTTAGGAGGGAATCAGGTGCTTACTTTATAATTGGTTAATCCTTAGGGCCTTGCATGTTTTCTTGCATTGTCCAATCCTGCTTGGTAAATTAAGTCTAGAACTAGGGGGAGATCACTCGTGGCGAAATCAATAGGAGTTCGGTGTTTTCTTTGACAACTGAATCTATAGGCCATCTTTGGATCGCTTGAGCTATAAAGCCTACCTGACATGATATTTCTATAGTACCCTGTCTGAGCCTAAACAGCTTTTTTAAGAAATACTACATTACAAGCCAATGTGCCCTTCGTTTCTATTTTTCAAAAATTAGTTTGATCCCTTACATCATTTCTTTTTTGTTTTATGAGTGATGTGTTGACTTATTTAGGTTTATAGACCATGTAACCAAAATAGGGTTTTATTATTTGCTCACTTGACTTGTATCCATACATTATGTGCACGGGGCAATATAAAAAAAGAGAGAAATAAAGGAACCTCGGCACCAAAAAAGAAGAATCTTGAATTTTGAAAATGAGTATTGCACAACGGTGAGATTGAACTAAGGGAAATACTTTCTTCTCTCCTAACTGATAGTTTTCAATTTCTAGAGTCTTTTGTGCTCAATTGGGTGAGGTTGGGCATATCATCAATGGTAGTTTTAAGCTTGTCTTTTCATAAACATGCCTGATATGATTCGGTGATTATGCTATTACGTGGATATTTTCTTGTAAATATATTTTCTTTTGTCGTATAACTTGAGTCTTTTTGCATTTTTAGGATCAAGTCTAGTTGCATCTGCATGTGCATCCGGATTCGTGGGCATTCCATTCTTATAAGCCCTCAGGAGGATCCGAACTCCTCCTACGAGTTACCCCGGACTTTAATTCGGGAAAATAATGTATTTGAAAATTCGCAGATTTTACTCTTTTTGTTTTTCTTTGTTCATTTTCCAGAACGAGAAAAGGATAAGTGTGGGGGTGGTTTATGAGGTCGGATATTATGTATCCAACCAAGTCAAATCTTCTCATTTTATCCCTATTTTTCCCGAATTATTAGTTTTTGGTGAAGAAAATGCTACTTTACTTCACAAATGGTCCGAGAGTAATTTTGATGAAAGCATGTCGAACAGAGACGAAAAAGAGCCAAAAACGCGAGGTTGGGAAAACGAGAAGGTTGTCGGGTCAACTTGGTGGTGGCGACCCGACAGGTTTTGCTTAACCCATCAACCTTAGCTGATGTTGAAGGGAGAATGAAAGGAGCTCACCCGGTCAAGCTTGGAGAAGCATGTCGGGTTGACCTGCCGGATGTCACCCGAAAGGTTTGTTGGGGATTCACGGGTTCTAGGAGCAGCGGAATAACAGTAATCTAACCGAGAATCCCTTGCAAGGACCTTTTTCAACCTCTAGATTAATCAATAGGATGAGATGAATCGAAATAGCCTACCTCATGTAGCTAGACTCGAACCGAATCGGAGACGCGTCCTTGGACCCGTCCTCTACGATCTCGCACACCCGAGAGCTTGAAGGCGAAGCTAGAATTCTCTCGTCTGCTACTAGGCCGGCGAAGAACCCTCTCACTTGATCTCTCTAGCTCTCAATAGAATAACTAGAGAAGGCTTTTGGTGGGAAGCTAATAAATCCTTATGGCTTAAGGAGGCACTCACCCCAAGCCTCTATTTATAGGCTTGGGTAAGGGCCTCTAGGGAAAAGTTCGTCTGGCTATGGTGTTAATCGCCAGACCTATGAGGACAGAGGTGTCGATCGACACCCCACGCGTCAACGAACGATCGACACCACAAAGGTGTCGATCGACACACTCATGCAGCGTGCACCGATCGACACCACTAAGGTGCCGATCGCCACCCACATGTTGGCAATATAGCTTCTCTCCACCCTCTTGAGTCTCATCGAGTTGCTTCGGTTCTCGCTCATGGCGTGCGACCCTGTAGGCCCGTGCCCATTGGCAGATAGGCGTGAAATATCATTTCACCTGCTCCATCACAAGTGGCCTCTAGTAAGACGTAGTGATTACTTAATGTCCATGGGTATCAATCCGTTCGATATCTTCTCTCTTTCACTTGTGTCACTAACCTTTTGTTTGCTTTCAGGCGTATACGATCGAGATAAGGCATAGAGCCGTCATCCTTATCGATTCGATCGAGTTACTTGATCAAGAGATGACTGAGACGTAACTGGTGCGGCTGCACACTTCCTCAATCATGGTAATCAAGGGGCCTAGAACTATACCGTTCACCACGTCTCACCGTGGGGAAACAAATCCCTTTGGACGCAACGGTAGCGTTAGGACATGTCAACGATACCCGTTATGACTACCCGGTTACAGGTAGCGTTAGGACATGTCAAAATAATGGAGTGCCGAGCATGTGAGCCACTCGCTCCAAGGTCTTAAGGCAGTGATCACACGACGACAGAGTATGTGTTTGGTATATAATGTAGGGATAATTCCATATGGGTACCCCTGGTTATGTCCCATTATCACATGACATACCCTAGAATTTTTTGTATCAGGGTGAATACCCTAGAATTTCATTTGTCTCACCGTTACTAATTCCGTCCAATTCCGTTAGTTTTTAACATTTTTGACATGTAAAATGACTAAAATACCCTCAAAGGATAAACTGATTTTTTAAAATTGAATGAAATGACACAAATACCCTTAACTATTCATTTAATTTTCAAAAAATGCCACTCCTCTCTCTTTTGTCTCTTTCTCTGGTTCATCTCTTTCTCTTCTTCGAGCCTCCCTGGCGCCCTCCCCAGCCAGTACCTCGGCCTCCTCAACTCCTCCGACATGGGGAACCTCACCGACCACGTCTTCGCCGATCAGACCAGACCCTGCTCGATCTGCGTTGTGGGTCTTCGATTTTGGGGCTCGATTAGGGCTCGGTGCCTGAATTGGGGGCGGAGGAGATGCTGTACCTGAAGCAGCCTTCAGGGTGGAGGAGCTTCACCGGAGAAATTGAAATCAAGGTCTGTGCTGGGTTTTGCAATCGATTCTGGTGAAATTGAGCTTAAGATTGAGCGTCGGAGCTGATGGGTTCGTCGGACAAGGGCGTCGAGCCCGGTCCGGACGAGGGTTGTTGTATGCAGAAGTTCAGGCTCTACGAGACCCAATCGGTATTTTTTTTTTCTGATGCTGTTTTTTGGCTTGATCTGGTTGAGATCTTCCCAATTTTTAGTTGCCCTCTTGGTTGTTTGGATCAGTGGAGTGGTTTTTGAGATGACCCGTGTTTTGGATTTTAGTTCTGGTAATTTTTTGGTGTTTTCAATTTTGAGTTGACTGGTTTTTTTGGTGGTGTCAGCTTGGGTTTGAGTGGGCTCTTCATGATTTGTTCTGAAATGCTGTGTGAGCAGAGAGCTTGTGTGTTAAATTGGAACTTAGTGTTAGTGTGTATTTGGATTGTTCTTTTCTTTGCTGTGAAACTGATAACTATGAGAACTCGACAGCGAAGACGTGGTCGGTGAGGTTCCCCATGTCGGAGGAGTTGAGGAGGCCGAGGTACTGGCTGGGGAGGGCGCCAGGGAGGCTCGAAGAAGAGAAAGAGATGAACTAGAGAAAGAGACAAAAGAGAGGAGTGGCATTTTTTGAAAATTAAATGAATAGTTAAGGGTATTTGTGTCATTTCATTCAATTTAAAAAAATCAGTTTATCCTTTGATGGTATTTTAGTCATTTTACATGTCAAAAATGTTAAAAACTAACGGAATTGGACGGAATTAGTAACGGTGAGACAAATGAAATTCTAGGGTATTCACCCTGATACAAAAAATTCTAGGGTATGTCATGTGATAATGAGACATAACCAAGGGTACCCATCTGGAATTATCCCTTTAATCTATGTGCCATATTCCAAATCGGGTCATCCAATACCATCTTTCAAATGATATCCGTGATATGACTTTGGTAATCCCATTACCTAGATCAGCAGAACTTGATCTTAAGTCAGCCTCACGCTAGTCACTTATGGATAAATATTCAATTAGGGATTCGTCACTTATGGATAATTTCACAGTATGTAAAGGTTTTACTATTAGTGATGACACACTCAATGGCTTTAGATGTAATTATCGCTTTGACTCATTGTTACAACACAATATTAATGAAAAGGGATAATTCCAGGTGGCTACACCTAGATATTGCTGTTTTTCACCTGGGTACACCTAGAATTTTTTTTCCAGCTGACTACGCCTAGAGTGTGCAAAATTTTCACTTTGCACTTTCTGTCCAATTCTGTTAGTTTTAACGTTTTTAATGTGAAATGACTAAAATGCCCTTAAGGTTAAAACAGTTATTATAATTGGATTGAAAAGACTAAAATGCCCTACTCTCATCTCTCTTTTGTCTCTGCAACTCCACTCTTACTTGAATGTCATTTTCCTAAAATGTTTCCTTCCTATGCCAATTTCTATTTTTGTTGAAATCCAATCAAACAAAATTTAAATACCTTCGCAGAGACGCAACATACTCCTGCCTGGTCATGTGCTTTATTTCTTCCAACTCCTTTTCATAGGTACTAATCTGCATTAATTACTATTTAATTAATAAATATAATGTTGTGACAATATTATTAATACATCCCAGATAATGACGGGTGCTTACTTTTTAATTAGGGACATAAAATGATTATAATAATCTAAATACATCCCTAATTATCACAGACTAAACACAATTATATAATAGGTGAGGGCATTTTAGTCTTTTCAATCCAATTATAATAACTGTTTTAGTCATTTCACATGAAAAAAAACGTTAAAAATTAAGGGGTAATGACAGTTGACTAAACCCAACTATGTCATGTTTCAAATTTAATACCCCAACTTTCGATTTTTCATTTAAGGTACCCAAAGTTTAAATAAGCGACACTTAGCCCAACGTCTGTTAAATTTAACTGAATTAGTCTGTTAAAAAGTCTAAAATGCCCTCAATAGTTTTGATCTGTAAAACCGGTCTGATTGGTTCAACCGATATGATTGTGAAATGACTATTTTACCCCTAATTGATCAAACCATTTAACTTATGGGTTGAGGGCAAATTTGACTTTTTGTAATTCTTTAATAATTAAATAATTATATTATTATTAATTAAATAATTGTATTATTAATTATTATAAAAACTAAAATTTTAATTGAAAAGACTGAAACAGATCACCATGCGTTTCAAACGTTAGTTTCATGCAGCAGAGCCTTATGTAACCATGGTGATCGAAAAAGATGAAGATCTTAATGAAAAATTCAGCATGTTCTTAACCTTTTCAAATCTGTAAATTACCTTTTTCAATCGATGAAAACACAATGTAGTGTTTCTCTATTGAGTCCACGCAAGCACAACAACCAAAAACTAGTTTTCTCTCACACTTTTGCTATGAATGTTTTGAGAAGAATTTTGACAAAAATCAATGGACGAATGGGGAGAGAGAGTCGGCCAAGTCAAAGAGGAATTAGTGGGGGAAGTTGCCGAAATAGTTAGAGAAAAATAAGGAAGATATTTTGCAATTAATTTGAAATTAAAACTAAAAAATCTTAATTGAATTTCAAAATAAATTAATTGCATATCTTACCCTCTTAAACTCCTATTTGTACTTTTCCCCATTCATCACTTAAATCCCTAAATGGGCTTTAAGCCCGTTTAACTAAAACCCAAATTAAACCCATTAAATTGACTTCTAATTTCGGTTTAGAGAAATCGGTTTAATTTTCTCGAATTGATTTCTTCAACCGTCTAGTTAAAACCTTAGGCCAGAAAACCACCGAATCGTTTTCAATGTGACTATATTGAAAAACCTGATTCTCCCAATTTCCATCCATAATTATTTGTCATGTATCGTGCTTAATGCGTGTGACCCTCTAGGCTCACGAACGGTTGGCAGACTAGTAAAATTACTATTTTACCCTTTCCATCATAAGTGGTCTCTAGCAAGACATTATGATTACCCTACGTACGTGATTATCGATTATTCGACTTAACCTGTTATCGTACATGTCACTGTCCTTTTATCAAACCGATATCCAGATTGATCAATAGGCATAGAATCATCATCCTAATTTATCAATCACTGTTTCTTGATATCTGAGATGACTGAAAACTAATACTAAAGTATCACCTGCACGGTCGTGCTATTCCTTCAATCATACTCATCAAGTGGCCTAAACGGATATCTTTCTCATACCGGAGTATGAGTGATAAATCCCTCAGACGTCTTTCGAGTTCACCAATGTAATTCATAATCAAGCCAATCACAACCGTTATGGCTACCCTTTTACAGGTAACGTTAGACTAGGTCAAACTTGGAGATTCATTACACAGTGCACACAAAGACTCCTTGGTCTTAGGATATAATGACAAGCTACGATCTGTGAGTATCTCATGACAGTATCTATGTTGCATACTCACAATCGGGTTGTCCGATATCATCGACCTGATGATATCTATGATATAGTTCCGGCACATACTTTGCCATGATCAGTAGAGCGTGATCACAAGGAGTTGGTCTCATACTGATCGCTTCATAAAGAAGCTTAGCTGATCAGGGACTCATCAAATGTAATTCTTTCTGATCTACAGTTCTACTGTTAGTGGTTACACACGTAATGACATAGATCAAATTACATTCGATATATTACTACATTACATATGCCGATTTATTTATTCGGAAAGATGATAAAACATTACATTTGTAGATCACTTTTATATTGGACTGAGGCATAACTCTAACAATCTCCCACTTGCCCCTGGTTCCAATTTAAGTTCTGATCTATTCCCATAGACCCTGCATGTTTCTCATGCCTAGGCTGCGGCTGAGCCTTTGTCAAGGGATCGGTCATATTATCATCAGTCGAATAGTGTTTAATCTCCACATCACCTCTATATGTGATAACTCTCACGAGGTGAAGCCTGCTGAGTATATGTTTGGATCTGTTTGGGCTCTTGAGCAATAGCTACGGCACCTTTGTTGTCCCACAACAAGTTTATCGGATCAGACGCTCGCGGCGTTGCATCTAATCCGATCAGAAAGCTTCTAATCCATACGGCCTCTTTAGCTGCTTTTTTTGCAGCTATATACTCATTCTTCGTTGTAGAGTTGGAAATTTTTGCTTGCTTAAAGCTTATCCAGCTGAAAGCGCCACCACTCAACACAAAATATATCTTGACAGAATTTTGAAGTCATCTGGATATGTCTGAAAACTAGCATCGACTTGTCCTTTGACTGCTAGTTCTTAATCTACATCCCCATACACTAGGAATGCATCCTTTGTCCTCCTCAAATACTTGAGGATGACCTTTGACAGCAATACAGTGTAATTGGCAGGGGTTAGATTGGAATCTTCTGGTACAGCTTAGTGCAAACAAGACTTCCAGTCTCGCGCACATCCTGGCATACATGATGGACCCGACAACCGAAGTATAAGGGATTTTACTCATCCTACTTAGCTTATCAGGAGTACTAGGACTCTGTAGCTTGCTGAGCTTAATGCCATGACGCATGGGTATGTATCGTTTCTTAGATTCAAGCACTGAGAGTCTTCTCAACACTTTACGTATGTACATGTTCTGACTTAGGCCCAAAATCATTTTGGAATGATCTTTAGATATGTTGATGCCTACATTGAATGTAGCATCACCTAAGTCCTTCATCGATAATTACTTCCCTAACCAAGTGTTGGTGGCAAGGTCGGGATGTCATTCCCGATGAATAAATACCAAGACTACAATATTACTCCCACTCGCTTTCTTATGTACGCAAGGCTTACTTTTGTTTTTGATGAAGCCTAGTTCCCTTACAACTTTATCAAAATAAAGGTCCCAACTCCTTGAAGCTTGCTTCAATCCATAAATGGACCTTTGCAGCTTACATATCTTTCCGGGATTCTTTGGATCTACAAAACCCACAGGTCGTGTGACATACACGCCCTCTAGTAAGTTCCTGCTAAGGAAGGGGTTTTGACATCCATCTGTCATAGTTATGGCTAAGAATAATCTGGATCAATCTAACCATTGCTGTTGGTGAAAAGGTGTCATCATAATTCATGCATTGAATCTGACGATAACCTTTTACAACCATCCTAGCCTTATTGGTATGAGGATTTTCTTCCATGTCAGTCTTGATCCTATAGACCCACTCAGAACCGATGGGTTTTATCCCAGGGGTTTGATCAACCAAGCACCAAACTTGGTTGAAATACATGGATTTCATTTCCTCACTCATGGCGTTCTGCCATTTTTCAGAGTCTGGACTGGTCAAAGCTTGTCTGAAGGTTTCTGGATCATCCTGATCCACCAACATCAAGTCATTTCCCTCAGTGGCTGTGAAGCCACATCTGTCTGGAACATGACGAGATCTTTCAGACCTCCTTAGACCATCTGGAATGTCTATAGGGATTGATTCTTCATCTGCGACCATCTGATGCTCCAGTACTTCTACATCTTGCATACCAGGCTCTTGAATTGCTTCAGGTT
Source organism: Geranium rotundifolium (assembly GCA_963920655.1). Classification (NCBI taxonomy): domain Eukaryota; kingdom Viridiplantae; phylum Streptophyta; class Magnoliopsida; order Geraniales; family Geraniaceae; genus Geranium; species Geranium rotundifolium. Next base: position 1,904,854 of record OY987320.1, read on the forward strand.
GTTCCGTATCCTCTCGAATTTCTTCAAGATGCATGGGACTCCCACTAGCTATTTTGGAAATAAAATATTTCTCCAAAAATACCCCTCATCGAACAAAAAAAACTTTGTACTCGCTGGGTATGTAGAAGTTGTATCTCTTAGTTTCTTAAGGATACCTTACGAAGACACATTTGTCTGATTTGGATGCCTGCATCTCTGCTACCCAAATCTTTTAGGAAAAACATACTGGGATGTTTCCCACACCATATATGATTATGGTCCATTTCTTTTTTGGCTACTACGTGAAGGCGCACGCATCCAAATAGAACTGACCATCTCATCTGGCTCCCATCCCAATGAATACTACGCGAAGGCGCACGCATCCACAGTAACGGGAGACGTAATGAGTGTCATGTGGTGTACCTTCTGTGACTCTGGTCCAGTTCTTATTTAGCTATTACGCGGATGCGCACGCATCCAAATAGAACTGATTACTCGCCTTTCACATAAACCTGTGAAAAGTGCCTTTGTCATTTTGCCCATTAGGCGAAACTTGCGTCTTTCAGTTTGAGTGAATTCAAACGGACTTAAAAGTCCACACTTGTGAAGTGTAGAAATGCGTTTCTCGCTCATTAGGCAAGACTTGCATCTTTCAATTTGAGTGAATTCAAATGGACTTAAAGTCCACACTTGAGAATTGTAGAAATGCGTTTCTCGCCTATGTGCCTTAAATGACAAGGCCAGATTATAACTATGTTTCAATCATCAGATTTAAGCCTTTTCTTATTTACGTTATACCAATTAAGATTACCAACGTAAATATCTGATCCTGAAGACGTGGATACCCACTCTTCTTCACGTGATCCTTGTATTTGTTTACAATCCCTTTTCCTGTGTCCTGGCTCATTGCAGTGATAGCAGACCTCCTCCATTTTGTCCTTAGTTTTCACAACAGCTTTGGGAGCCGCTTGAACTTTTGGACGTTTGGGGTATCTGATCTGACCTGCAAGGTGCCTAGGAACCTTACCCTTACCCTGATCGACTTTCTTGAAGCTGACCTTCTTGTTGACCATAAGGACCTCCTTGGTCTTGCTCTTGAGGTTCTTTTCAGCGGTCACAAGCATCCCATGAAGCTCTGTTAAGGACTTGTCCATGTCATGCATATTGTAATTTACTCTGAAATCACTATATGTATCTGGAACTGACTGGAACATAAAATCCGCAGCCATTTCCACCTGATCATCAAAATCGAGTCTGGTTAGATGTTTCTGAAGACATTAAATCTTCGTGACGTGGGGACTAACAGAGCTCCATCCTTAAGTTTGCAGGAGTTAAGTTAGATGAAAATATCATATCTTTCGATACGAGCTTTCTCCTTGAACATTTCTTTGACCTCTGTCTTACAGGTATGAGGGTCATCTGAAACGTTCCTGAACTTCTTCTGTAACTCTGGCATCCTACTGCCCACCATAATGCATGACACGTCGATTTGGTTACTAAGGAACTTTGATAAGTATCCTTAGTGCCCTACCGACGTTCAACGGTGGGTCAGCAGGAGGTTCCTTGGTAAGGATATACTACTTGCGTTCATGCTTGAGTACAAGCCTCAAGTTTCTATTCCAATTTGAGTAATTCACGCTCTTGAGTCTGTCCTCAATCTGGACTCTCAATGCACTATTACTGTTGTGTTAAGTGTCGCTTATTTAAACGTTGGGCTAAGTGTCGCTTATTTAAACTTTGGGTACCCTAAATGAAAAACTGGAAGTTGGGGTATTAAATTTGAAACGTGTCATAGTTGGGTGTAATCAACTGTCACTACCCCAAAAATTAACAGAATTTGACTAAAAGTGTAAAGTGAAAATTTTGCACATTCTAGACGTAGTCCGCTGGAAAAAAAATTCTAGGTGTACCCAGGTGAAAAATAGCAATATCTAGGTGTAGCCACCTGGAATTATCCCTAATGAAAATGCCTCTTTTTTGCATAACAGAAGAAGATTACATATGAAAGACTTGGACTAGGGAACTAGCTCTAACAACCTCCAATCTATATCCCGTCGTAAAACCCATTGACCTTACATATTCCTCATGTTCAGGTTGTGAGATAGCCTTTGTCAATGAGTCGGCTATGTTATCTTCTGTTTGCAACTTTGCAAATCTTCACTTCACCTCGATCGATAAATTACCGAATCAGGTGAAAACGCTGCAGTACATGTTTGGATCAGGCATGTGCCGTAGGCTCCCTAGTATATGCTATGGGGCCAGTTTTGTTGCAATACAAGTTCACCAGTTAAGTCTAGGCCGACCATGAACTTCCGGATCCATATAGCCTCTTTTACCGCCTCTGAAGCAGCTATGTACTGGGCCTCTATAGTAGAATCTGCAACGGTTCGCTGCTTGAAGCTCTTATAGCTAAAAGCCCCATCGTTGAGCACAAACACATAACTGGACTGAGACCGCAAGTCATCCGGATCAGTCTGGATATGGCATAAGAGACATTAGGTCTTGTTCAGACCATGGCATACAAGATGGATCCTGCCGCAGATGCATAGGGGATCTCACTCATGCGCCTCAGCTCATCACATATTGTGGGACACTGAGTCTTGTTGAGCTTTGTGCCATGTCTGTTGGGGAGGAATCCCTTCTTGGATTCGTGCATCAAAAATCTATTCAGGATCTTCTCGATATTAGTGCTCTGACTTAGCCCAAGTATCCTCCTCGGGCGATCTCGATAAATCTTGATCCCCAGGATATACACGGCCTCTCCTAAGTCCATATAAGTGCTCCGACTTATCCCAAGTATTCTCCTCGTGCGATCTCGATAAATCTTGATCCCCAGAATATACGCGACCTTGCCTAAGTCCTTCATCGCGAAACACTTCCTTAACAAAGCTTTGTATCTTGCATGGTGGGGATGTCGTTTCCGATAAGGAGTATGTCTTTGACATATAACACTAAAAATACGACTGCACCCCCATTTGCCTTCTTGTACACACAAGTTTCATCTTGCATGAAACCAAATTCTTTTATGGCTTCATCGAAACGAAGATTCTAACTCCGACAAGCCTGCTTTAATCCAAATATGGACCTCTACAGATTTTGAGGAACTCCATCCATTTCATGCTTGATCTTATAGATCCAGTTGCAACTGATGGTCTTAAACACCCGGGGTTGAAAGGGATTCCCATGGGTTCCAATCAATAATTTCATGTAGCGGAGCTAAATCGAACCATGGGAGTCAAATAATAAATTTAATCTTAATGAAAAATTCAGCATGTTATAAACTTTATAATCTGAAAATTTACCTTTGTTTAATCGATTAAAACACAAGATAGTGTTTCTCTATCGAGTCCACACAAGCACAATAACCACAGATGGTTTTCTCTCACATACTTGCTAATGGATGTTTTTAGAATTATGAACAAGAAAGCTATGGAGAAATAGTCAATGGGAGGGTCGGCAATTGAAGAGGGAAAGGGAGAGAGGGTACCGAAATTATGGTGTAAAAAGGGAAAGAAATATTGTGTAATTATTATGAAATAATATCAAATAAATCTGATTTAAAATTCAAATAAATAATTACACATACATGTTATCGTACATGTCACTGTCCTTTTATCAAACCGATATCCAGATTGATCAATAGGCATAGAATCATAATCCTAATTTACCAATCATTGTTTCTTGATATCTGAGATGACTGAACACTGATACTAAGGTATCACCTGCATGGCCGTGCTATTCCTTCAGTAATACTCATCAAGTGGCCTAAACGGATATCCTTCTCATACCGGAGTATGAGTGATAAATCCCTCAGACGCCTTTCGAGTTCACAAATGCAATTAGTATCCAAGCCAATCGAAGTCGTTATAGCTACCCTTTTACAAATAACGTTAGACTAGGTCAAACTTAGGTATTCATTACACAGTGTACACAAAGACTCTTTGGTCTTAGATATAATGACAAGCTACGATCTGTGAGTATCTCATGACTGGATATATGTAGCATACTCACAATCGGGTTGTCCGGTATCATCGACCTGATGGTATCAATGATATAACTCCGGCACGCACTTTGCCATGATCAGTAGAGCATGATCACAAGGAGTTAGTCTCACACTGATCGCTTCAGAAGAAGCTTAGCTGATCAGGGACTTATTGAATGCATTTCTTTTTGATCTATAGTTCTACTATAAGTGGTTATGCACATAATGATATAGATCAAATCACATAAGATATACTACTACAACACATTAATAATATAATGCCTTTTATTATGTCGAAGAATGATGTCTGTTCCAATATAGATTGAGGAATTACATTGGACTAGGACATAATCCTAACAATCTCCCACTTGCCCTTAGTTCCAACCTAAGTTCCAATCTACCCCCATAGACTTCACGTGTGCCTCATGCTTGGGCTGTGGTAAAGCCTTTGTCAAGGGATCAGCAACGTTGTCATTAGTCGGTACATAAGTAATCTCCACATCACCGTTATCGATATATTCTCTTATTATGTGATACTTCCTCTGTATGTGTTTAGTTCTGTTATGGAATCTTGGCTCTTGAGCTAATGCTATGGCCCCCGTGTTGTCACACAACAAACTTACCGGATCAAACGCTCGCGGCATTACATCTAATCCGGTTAGAAAGGTTCTAACCCATACGGCTTCCTTAGTTGCTTCTGCTGCAGCTATGTATTCAGCCTCTGTTGTAGAATCGGCAGTTGTGGCTTCCTTGAAGCTCTTCCAGCTGAATGCTCCACCATTTAACACGAATACAAATCCTTGCCTGAGACTTGAGATCATCAGGATCTGTCTGAAAACAAGCATCAACATATCCTTTGACTGCTAGTTCTCCATACTTCTCACCATACACTGGGAATGTGTCTTTATTTCTCCTCAGATATTTAATGATATTCTTGACAGCAATCCAGTGCTCCTGGCCTGGGTTAGATTGATATCTGCTGGTACAGCTTAGTGCGAACGAGACGTCCGGTGTCGTGCAAATCATGGCATACATGATGGATCCCACAACCGAAGCATATGAGATCTTACTCATTTTGCTAAGATCATCAGGAGTCTTAGGACTCTAATGTTTGCTGAGCTTAATGCCATGCCGCATGGGAATGTATCCCTTCTTAGAATCAAGCATTGAGAATCTTCTCAACGCCTTATCTGTGTAAGTGCTCTGACTTAGGCCCAATATTTTTCTGGGTCGATCTCTGTAGATCTTGATGCCCAAAATGAAAGCAGCATCACCTAAGTCCTTCATCGAGAAGCATTTCCCTAACCAAGCTTTAACCTCAAGCAAGGTTGGGATGTCATTCCCAATTATTAATATGTCATTGACATATAGCACTAGAAATACAATATTACTCCCACTCGCTTTCTTATATACGCAAGGTTCACTTTCGTTTTTAATAAATCCGAATTCACTTACGGTTTCATCGAAACAAAGGTTCCAACTCCGTGAAGCTTGCTTTAATCCATAAATGGATTTAAGTAGCTTAAAAATCTTTTAAGGATTCTCTGGATCAACAAAACCCTCAGGCTGTGTCATATACACATCCTCTTTTAAGTTCCCGTTAAGGAAGGCGGTTTTGACATCCATCTGTCATATCTCATAATCGTAGTGTGCTGCTATGGCTCGAATGATCCAGATAGATTTGACCATAGCTACTGGTGAAAAATTCTCGTCATAATCGATACCTTCGATCTGGCGATAACCTTTCGCAACCAGTCTAGCTTTATAGGTCTGAGGTTTTCCATCCATGTCGGTCGTAAGTTTATAGACCCATTTGCAGCCGATGGATTTTATCCCAGGGGTTTGATCCACCAAGCACCAGACTTGGTTGTTGGACATGGATTTCATTTCCTCATTCATGGCGTCCTGCCATTTTTCGGAGTCTGGACTGGCCAAAGCTTGTCTGTAGGTTTCTGGATCATCTTGATCCACCAATATCAAGTCATTTCCTTCAGTGGCTAGAAAGCCATATCTGATAGGAGCTTGACAAGATCTCTCTGACCTTCTTGGACCCTCTGGAATAGGTGTGGGGATTGGTTCTTGATCAATGACTTCTTCTGGCTCCTGTATTTCTACATTCGGCATAATGGGTTGTTCCGTATCTTCTTGAATTTCTTCAAGATGCACGACACTCCCACTAGCACTTTTGGAAATAAATTCCTCTTCCAAAAATACCCCTCCTAAAGCAACAAAAATTTTGTTCTCGCTGGGTTTGTGAAAATAGTACCCCACTTGTTAGAGTTATGCCCCAGTCCAATATATAAGTGATCTGCAGATATAATGTTTTATTATTTTTTCCAATAAATAAATCGGCATATATTACTAATATATTGTAGTAATATATCGAATGTAGTTTGATCTATGTCATTATGTGTGTAACCACTAATAGTATAAATGTAGATCATAAAAAATTACATTTGATAAAGCCCCTGATCAGCTAAGCTTCTTTATGAAGCAATCAGTAAGAGACCAACTCCTTGTGATCACGCTCTACTTATCATGGCAAAGTATATGTCGGAGTTATATCATAGATATCATAAGGTCGATGATATCGGACAACCCGATTGTGAGTATAAAACATAGATACCGTCATGAGATACTCACAGATCGTAGCTTGTCATTATATCTTAAGACCAAGGAGTCTTTGTGTGCACTGTGTGATGAATCTCCATGTTTGACATAGTCTAATGTTACATGTAAAAGGGTAGCCGTAACTGAAAGAGATCACCACGGGTTCCAAACGATGAATATCATGCAAAGGACTTTATGTAACCGTGGTGATCATAAAAAGCTTATATCTTAATGCCATTTGAACATGTTATATACATAAATATAAAACTGATATTTACCTCTTGTAATCGACAAAAGCACAAGTGTAGTGTTCCCTCTATCAAGTCCACACAAGCACCACAACCGAAATGATTTTTCACTCAATATTTTGCTAGAAATTTTGAGAGAAAACAAGAAAACAATGGAGGAAGAGAGGGAGCTGAAAATCAGTAATGAGGGAGAGAGAAAGGAGGGAGAAGTTGCTGAAAAATTCAAGAGATAATTGAATAGATATTATGTGATTTTAATTTGAAATTAAATTGAATTTCAAAATTAAAATTGCATTATCTATCCCTTTATTCTTTCTTATTTGCATTTGTTCCCTCTCTTATCTTAAATCCCTAACTGGGCTTTAAGCCCGTTTAACTAAAACCTAAATTAAACCCATTAACTTGAGTTCTAATTTCGGTTTAGTCAAAACGGCTCAATTTCCTCGAATTGATTTCTTCAACCGTCTGGTTAAAACCTTAGGCCATAAAACTACTGAATTGTTCTCAATTCTCATCCATAATTGTTGTCATGTATCGTGCTTAATGCGTGTGACCCTCTAGGCTCACGAATAATTGGCAGACTGGTAAAATTACTATTTTACCCTTTTCATCATAAGTGGCCTCTAGCAAGACATTATGATTATCCAATATTCGTGATTATCGATTATTCGACTTAACCTGTTATCGTACATGTCACTGTACTTTTATCAAACCGATATCCAGATTGATCAATAGGCATAGATTGGTCATCCTAATTTATCAATCACTATTTCTTGATATCTGAGATGACTGAAAACTGATACTAAGGTATCACCTGCATGGCCATGCTCTTTCTTCAGTCATACTCATCAAGTGGCCTAAACAGATATCTTTCTCATACTGAAGTATGAGTGATAAATCCCTTAGACGTCTTTCGAGTTCACCAATGTAATTCATAACCAAGCCAATCACAGCCGTTATGGCTACCCTTTATAGGTAACGTTAGACTAGGTCAAACTTGGAGATTCATTACACAGTACACACAAAGACTCCTTGGTCTTAGGATATAATGACAAGCTACGATCTGTGAGTATCTCATGACGGTATCTATGTTGCATACTCACAATCGGGTTGTCCGATATCATCGACCTGATGATATCTATGATATAATTCCGGCACATACTCTGCCATGATCAGTAGAGCGTGATCACAAGGAGTTGGTCTCATACTGATCGCTTCATAAAGAAGCTTAGCTTATCAGGGACTCATCAAATGTAATTCTTTCTGATCTACAGTTCTACTATTAGTGGTTACACACGTAATGACATAGATCAAATTACATTCGATATATTACTACAACACATTAGTAATATATGCCGATTTATTTATTCGGAAAGATGATAAAACATTACATTTGTAGATCACTTTTATATTGGACTGGGGCATAACTCTAACAATCTCCCACTTGCCCCTAGTTCCAATTTAAGTTCTGATCTACTCCCATAAACCCTGTATGTTACTCATGCATAGGCTGCGGCTGAGCCTTTGTTAAGGGATCGGCCATATTATCATCAGTCGAATAGTGTTTAATCTCCATATCACCTCTATATGTGATAAATCTCACGAGGTGATTCCTGCTGAGTATATGTTTGGATCTGTTGTGGAATCTGGGCTCTTGAGCAATAGCAACGGCACCTCTGTTGTCCCACAACAAGCTTATCGGATAAGACGCTCGCGGCGTTGCATCTAATCCGATCAGAAAGCTTCTAATCCATATGGCCTCTTTAGCTGCTTTTGTTGCAGCTATATACTCAGCCTTCATTGTAGAGCTGGCAATTTTGGCTTGCTTAAAGCTTATTCAGCTAAAAGCGCCACCACTCAACACAAAATAAGTCCTCACTGAATGTTAAAGTCATCTGGACATTTCTGGAAACCAGCATCGACTTGTCCTTTGACTGCTAGTTCTCTATCTTCATCCCCATAAACCAAATTGCATCCTCGATCCTACTCAAATATTTGAGGATGGCCCTTGTCAGCAATCTAGTGTAATTGGTCGGGGTTAGATTGGAATCTGCTGGTACAACTTAGTGCAAACGAGACTTCCAGTGTCGTGCACATCCTGGCATACATGATGGATCCCATAGCGAAAGCATAAGGGATCTTACTCATCCTGCTCAGCTTATCAGGAGTACTAGGACTCTGTAGCTTGCTGAGCTAAATGCCATGACGCATGGGTATGTATCCTTTCTTAGAATCAAGCATTGAGATCTTCTCAACACTTTACCTATGTACATGTTCTTACTTAGCAACATGTTCTGACTTAGGCCCAAAATCCTTTTGGAATGATCTGTAGAGATCCTGATGCGTACACTAAATGTAGCATCACCTAAGTCCTTCATCAATAAGTACTTCCCTAACCAAGCTTTGGTGGCAAGGTCGGGATGTCATTCCCGATGAATAAATATCAAGAATGCAATATTACTCCCACTCGCTTTCTTATATACGCAAGGCTAACTTTTGTTTTTAATGAAACCGAGTTCCCTTACAACTTTATCAAAATGACGGTTCCAACTCCCTGAAGCTTGCTTAAATCTATAAATGGATCTTTGTGGCTTCCATATCTTTCCGGGATTCTTTGGATCTACAAAACCCACAGGTCGTGTGATATACACGCCCTCTAGTAAGTTCCTGCTAAGGAAGGAGTTTTGACATTCATCTACCATAGTTATGGCTAATAATAATCCGGATTAAACTGACCATTGCTACTGGTTAAAAGATGTCATCATAATCCATGTATTGAATCTGACGATAACCTTTTACAACCATCCTAGCCATATTGGTCTGAGGACTTCCATCCATGTCGGTCTTGATCCTATAGACCCACTCAGAACCGATGGGTTTTATCCCAGAGGTTTGATCCACCAAGCACCCGACTTGGTTTTCATACATGGATTTCATTTCCTCACTCATGACATTCTACCATTTTTTAGAGTCTGGACTGGTTAAAGGTTTTCTGCAGGTTTCTTGATCATCCTGATCCACCAACATCACGTCATTTCCCTCAGTGGCTGTGAAGCCATATCTGTCTGGAACATGACGAGATCTTTCAGACCTCCTTAGACCATTTGGAATTTCTGTAGGGATTGATTCTTCATCGGCGACCATATGAGGCTCTAGTACTTCTACATCTTGCATAGCAGGCTCCTAAATTGCTTCAGGTTGTTCCGTATCCTCTCGACTTTCTTCGAGATACACGAGACTCCCACTAGCTATTTTGGAAATATATTTCTCCAAAAATACCCCTCCTCGAGCAACAAAGACTTTGTACTCGCTGGGTATATAGAAGTTGTATCTCTTAGTTTCTTAAGGATACCTTACGAAGACACATTTTTTCTGATTTGGATGCCTGCATCTCAGCTACCCAAATCTTTTTAGGAAAAACATACTAGGATGTTTCCCACACCATATATGACTATGGTCAATTTCTTATTTGACTACTACGCGAAGGCGCACGCATCCAAATAGAACTGACCATCTCATCCCGCTCCCATTCCAATGAATACTACGGGGAGGCGCACGCATCCACAGTAACGGGAGACGTAATGAGTGTCATATGGTGTACCTTCTGTGACTCTGGTCCAGCTATTATTTGGCTACTACGTGGAGGCGCACGCATCCAAATAGAACTGCTTACCTTATTCAGCTCGCATCCTAATGAATACTACGCGGAGGCGCACGCATCCACAGTAATGGGAGACAGAATGACTGTCACAAGGTGTAGTATCGTTGTCTTCATCAGAGCCCGATTCAAAATGAATGCGGCCGTTTCCAGAGTCAAGTATTAGTTCAACTCTCTTCTAGACTGAGTACTCATAGGTCCACATACGTCGGAATGTATTAGACTTAATAAGTCACTCGCCTTTCACATAAACCTGTGAAAGGTGCCTTTGTCATTTTGCCCATTAGGCGAGACTTGCATCTTTCAGTTTGAGTGAATTCAAATGGACTTAAAAAGTCCACACTTGTGAAGTGTTGAAATGCGTTTCTCGCTCATTAGGCAAGACTTGCATCTTTCAGTTTGAGTGAATTCAAATGGACTTAAATTCCACACTTGTGAAGTGTTGAAATGCGTTTCTCGCTCATTAGGCAAGACTTGAATCTTTCAGTTTGAGTGAATTCAAACAGACTTAAAGTCCACACTTGTGAAGTGTTGAAATGCGTTTCTCGCCTATGTGCCTTAAATGACAATCCCAGATTATAACTTGGTTTGTATCATTAGATTTAAGCCTTTTCTTATTTACGTTATAGCGATTAAGCTTACCAACGTAAATATCTGATCCTGAAGATGTGGATACCCACTCTTCTTCACATGATCCTTGTATTGCTTACAATCCCTTATTCCCGTGTCTTGGCTCATTGCAGTGATAGCATATCTCCTCCAATTTGTCCTTAGAATTCACAGCAGTTTTGGGAGCTGCTTGAACCTTTGGACGCTTGGGATGTCTGATCTGCCCTGCAAGGTGCCCTGGAGCCTTACCCTTACCCATATCAGCTTTCTTGAAGCTGACCTTCTTGTTGACCATAAGGACCTCCTTGGTCTTGCCCTTGAGGTTCTTTTCAGTGGTCACAAGTATCCCATCAAGCTCTGTTAAGGACTTGTCCATGTCATGCATATTGTAATTTACTATGAAATCACTATATGTATCTGGAAGTGACTGCAACATAAGATCTGCAGCCATTTCAACCTGATCATCAAAACCGAGTCTGGTTAGATGTTACTGAAGACATTAAATCTTCGTGACATGGTGACTAACAGGGCTCCAGCCTTAAGTTTGTAGGAGTTAAGTTCTAGGAAAGTATCATATCTAATGACACGAGCTTTCTCCTTGAACATTTCCTTGACCTCTGCCTTACAGGTATGAGGGTCATCTGAAACGTTCCTGAACTGCTTCTACAACTCTGGCATCCTACTGCCCACCATAATGCATGACACGTCAATATGGTTACTAAGGAACTTTGATCCAATTGAGAGCATCAAGGTAGGAATACATCCATCTACAAGACTATGTAGTTCCTGGCTAGGGTCTGTACTAAAAGTACACGGCGAACCCAATACTGATACCCTAGGTCAGCCCTAGCTGACAATCGTAGACAAGTCTACCAAGCTTGAACTATGGATAGAACTAATGTGGCTACTACGCGGAGGCGCACGCACCCACACAGAACTACCCATCTCATCCAAACCTTTTCTCTATGCATGTTACGCGGAGGCGTACCGACATCCATAGGGTCAAAGCCCTTGTGAGTGCCCAAACTTGGATGGTATCACGCTTGACTTGTAATTACTTGCGTTTAAGTGAATTATAAAACTCTGATTGTATATCGATACAATCTTAATCTGGAATCATCAATTGCAAATCCATGCAAAGATGATCCCTTAGCAGGTTACATGCGAGTCTGATTAAATTCCGATTTTAATCTTTGCATGTGGGTGATAGCAAATCATACATAAACTTGTATATTTAAACTATCATACATTCATACATTCAAACATACAAATGTAACGATAAAATATACATAGCTAAGCCCATCTTAAGTTCCTAAGAATCTAGCAAAACTGATCCTAAAGTAATGGTCTTCAAGATCCAAACTTGCTCCCTTCTCGTGAACTCCCACTGGATTCGAGCCTCCTCCAATCCGAGTCTCCCTCTTGACTTGATTCTTGTGTCGGTCTTCGTGATTACAAATTAAAATAAATAAAAAGAAATACACATCACGACACGGAGGCCGTATTTACTACAACCCAAAATTAAGCAACACGCAGGTTGCAAAACCGAAATTAAAATGCAAATCTAATGGGCTTAGCTAGCATCATGTGGAAAACATCATGTGATCAAAGATCATATTATCAATCAACAAGCTGATCAAACAAATAAATTTTCCAAATTTTATCTTTCTTAAGTGTAGAAAAATGGTCCACCAAGGGACTCGACCTGGTCGGCCATGGCTAACCCGAAAAACCCCAAAAAAATTATTTTTTTACAATTTCCAAAATCAATCAAATCTGAAATTTTTTTTCAATTTACATGCATGCTAATGATGAAGAACACATATAAACATAAAAAATATCAGATTTAAACATATACAAATAAACATATCAACCATGGCGCTGATACCACTGAAAGAGATCACCACGGGTTCCAAACGATGAATATCATGCAGAGGACTTTATGTAACCGTGGTGATCGTAAAAAGCTTATATCTTAATGCCATTTGAACATGTTATATACATAAATATAAAACTGATATTTACCTCTTGTAATCGACAAAAACACAAGTGTAGTGTTCTCTCTATCAAGTCCACACAAGCACCACAACCGAAATGATTTTTCACTCACTATTTTGCTAGAAATTTTAAGAGAAAACAAGACAACAATGGAGGAAGAGAGGGAGCTGAAAATCAGCAATGAGGGAGAAAGAAAGGAGGGAGAAGTTGCTGAAAAATTCAAGAGATAATTGAATAGATATTATGTGATTTTAATTTGAAATTAAATTGAATTTCAAAATGAAAATTGCATTAACTATCCCTTTATTCTTTCTTATTTGCATTTGTTCCCTCTCTTATCTTAAATCCCTAAATGGGCTTTAAGCCCGTTTAAATAAAACCTAAATTAAACCCATTAACTTGAGTTCTAATTTCGGTTTAGTCAAAACGACTCAATTTCCTCGAATTGATTTCTTCAACCGTCTGGTTAAAACCTTAAGCCAGAAAACTACTGAATTGTTCTCAATTCTCATCCATAATTGTTGTCATGTATCGTGCTTAATGCGTGTGATCCTCTAGGCTCACGAATAATTGGCAGACTGGTAAAATTACTATTTTACCCTTTCCATCATAAGTGGCCTCTAGCAAGACATTATGATTATCCAATATTCGTGATTATCGATTATTCGACTTAACCTGTTATCGTACATGTCACTGTCCTTTTATCAAACCGATATCCAGATTGATCAATAAGCATAGAATGGTCATCCTAATTTATCAATCACTGTTTCTTGATATCTGAGATGACTGAAAACTGATACTAAGGTATCACCTGCATGGCCATGCTCTTTCTTCAGTCATACTCATCAAGTGGCCTAAACGGATATCTTTCTCATACTAAAGTATGAGTGATAAATCCCTTAGACGTCTTTCGAGTTCACCAATGTAATTCATAACCAAGCCAATCACAGCCGTTATTGTTAGAGTTATTCCCCAGTCCAATATAAAAGTGATCTACAAATGTAATGTTTTATCATCTTTCCGAATAAATAAATCAGCATATATTACTAATGTGTTGTAGTAATATATCGAATGTAATTTGATCTATGTCATTACGTGTGTAACCACTAATAGTAGAACTGTAGATCAGAAAGAATTACATTTGATCGATAACAGGTTAAGTCGAATAATCGATAATCACGAACGTTGGGTAATCATAATGTGTTGCTAGAGACCACTTATGATGGAAAGGGTAAAATAGTAATTTTAAAAGTCAGCCAAGTGTTCGTGAGCCTAGAGGGTCACACGCATTAAGCACAATACATGATAAATAAGCATGGATGGAAATTGGGAGAATCCAGTTTTCACTTTAGTCAAATTGAAAACGATTCGGTTGATTTCTGGCCTAGGTTTTTAACCAGACGGTTGAAAGAATCAAGTTGAGGAAATTGAACCGGTTTAGCTAAACCAAAATTATAACTCAATTATATGGGTTTTAATTTGGATTCAGTTAAATAGGCTTGAAGCCCATTAGGGGTTTTAATTCATGAATGGGGCAAGAGTGCAATTATGAGTTTAAAGGGGTGATATGTGTAATTATTTATTTGAATTTTAAATCAGATTTTTTGATATTATTTCACAAAATTACACAATATTTCTTTCCCTTTTTACAGCATAATTTCGGCACCCTCTCTCCTATTCCCTCTTCAATTGCCGACCCTCCCTTTGACCAACCTCCATAGCTTTCTTGTTCATAATTCTCAAAACACACATTAGCAAGTGTGTGAGAGAAAATCATCTCGTGGTTGTTGTGCTTCTGTGGACTCGCTAGAAACACAGTATCTTGTCTTCTAATCGATTATACAAAGGTAAAATTATTAGATTATAAAGTTTATAACATGCTGAACTTTTCATTAAGATCAAGTTTTTCATTCGATCACCATGGTTCGATTTAGCTCCGCTGGATGAAATTATTGATTGAAACCCATGTTGATCCCTTTCACCCCTTGTTTCCCTGGGGTACCCCACAAAGACACACTGATCTTATTTGGGTTCGAGCTTATCCCCTAGCAGACGCTTGATATAAGCTTCACATCCCCAAATCTTAAGGAAAGCTAATAAGGGTTTCTTCCCGTTCCATATTTCGTATGGAGTGCTTTCCACTGCCTTTATAGGAGCCTGATTCAATATGCATGCGGCCATTTCTAGGGCATAGCCCCAGAAGGAGATAGGGAGGTCAACCTGACTCATCATTGATCGAATCATGTCAAGCAAGGTCCGATTTCTCCTTTCGGATACTCCATTCATTTGGGGTGTTCCAGACGGAGTCAATTCAGAGAGGATCCCCCACTTCTTTAAATGACTGTGAAAATCATGGTCCAAGTACTCACCACCTCGGTCAGATCAAAGCGCCTTTATACTTTTACCAAGCTGGTTTTGTGCTTCGTTCTGGAATTCTTTGAACTTGTCAAAGGTTTCCGATTTATGTCTCATAAGATAGACATATCCGTATCTACTGAAGTCATCATTAAATGTAACGAAGTAGTGAAAACCTCTTCTGGCCTGAGTGCTCATGGGCCCATAAACATCGGAATGTATGAGACCTAGTAAGTCACTCGCCCTTTCACCTAAACCGGAAAAAGGTGCTTCTGATTCTAACTATTAAAGTATAAAGGCGCACACACCCACACTTTTTAATCAGTATTAATTAAAATTAAAGTTAGAGATTTAGTTATAAAACACTTTCTGATTCTAACTTTAGAATCTGAACCAGGATCCTATCATACTATCAATTGAAGTGAACAGAGGCTCACTGCTCCAATTGAGAGCGTCAAGGTAGGAATGCATCCATCTACAAGACCATAGAGTTCATGGCTAGGGTTTGTACTGTAAGTACATGGCATACCCTATACTGATGCCCTAGGTCAGCCCTGGTTGACAATCGTAGACAAGTCTACCAAGTTTGAACTATGGATAGAACTAATGTGGCTACTACGCGGAGGCGCACACACCCACACAGAACTACCCATCACATCCAGACTTCTTCTCTATGAATGTTACGCGGAGGCGTACCGACATCCATAGGGTGAAATCCCTTTTGAGTGCCCAAACTCTGATGGTATCACGCTTGACTTGTAATTACTTGTGTTTAAGTGAATTATAATAGTCTGATTGTATATCGATACAATCTTAATCTAGAATAATCAATTGCAAATTCATGCAAAGATGATCTCTTAGCAGGTTACATGCGAGTCTGATTAAATGCTGGTTTTTAATCTTTGCACGTGGGTGATAGAAAATCATACATAAACTTGTATATTAAACTATCATACATTCATACATACATACATTTAAAATGTAACGGTAAATTTATGCATAACTAAGCCCATCTTAAGTTCCTAAGAATCTAGCAAAACTGATCTTAAAGACTTGGTCTTTAAGGTCCAGACTTGCCCCATTCTTGTGAACTCCCACTGGCTTCGAGCCTCCTCCAAATTTCGAGTCTTCCTCTTGACTTGCTTCTTGCGTCAGTCTTCGTGATTAAAAATTTAAATAAAATAAAATGAAATACAAATCACGACACGCAGGCCGTATTTACTACACCCAAAAACTTAGCAACACGCAGGATGCAAAACCAAAATTAAAATACAAGTCTAGAGGGTTTAGCTATACATCATGTGGAAAACATCATGTTATCAAAGATCCTGTGAACACTCAACATGCTTATCAAACAACAAAAAATTTTCAAATTTTATCTTTCTTAAGTATGGAAAAATTCTGGTTTATCGAAACTGGACGGTTTAATTTATTAATTGAATTTTGAACTGATTCTCGCTGGTTTATCGAAACCGAATGAAATCTGAAAAATTAAATTTTAGGGCTTTAAAATTCTGGCCAACCGGGCAGTTCAGCTCGAATCTGGTCGAGCAGAACCGGCCCAACCGAGGTCGCCCGCGGAGGCAACCACGGTGGCCCGCGAGGGCTGTCGTGGTCCCCTGCGGGGCTGACAGTGGTTGCCCACGGGAGCGACCATGGTGGCCCGCGAGGGCTGCCATAATCGCCCGCGTGGGCAGACCGTGGTGGCCCGCGGTACCGACCATGGTGGCCCGCGAATGCTGCCATGGTCGCCCGTAGGCAACCTGGTCGGCCCTTGGTGCCAACCTGGTCTGCCCTAGGGCATTCCATCGTCCACCAAGGGTCTCGACCCTGGTTAGCCATGGCTCGGCCATAGCTAACCCGAAACAGCCCCAAAAAATTAATTAAATCTTAATTTTTTTCAATTACAAACATATTCAAGTGATGAACTCAAGAAATAAAAATAATTCCAGATTGAAACATATTAAATAAATATCTTAACAACCATGCTCTGATACCACTGAAATGGATTCCCATGGGTTCCAATCAATAATTTCATGCAGCGGAGCTAAATCGAACCATGGGAATCGAATAATAAACTTGATCTTAATGAAAAATTCAGCTTGTTATGAACTTTTATAATCTGAAAATGTACCTTTGTTTGATCGATTAAAACACAAGATAGTGTTTTTCTATCGAGTCTACACAAGCACAACAATCACGGATGGTTTTCTCTCACACACTTGCTAATGGATGTTCTTAGAATTATGAACAAGAAAGCTATGGAGGAATAGTCAATGGGAGGGTCGGCAATTGAAGAGGAAAAGGGAGAGAGGGTGCTTAAGTTATGGTGTAAAAAGGAAAAGAAATATTGTGTAATTATTTTGAAATAATATCAAAAAAATCTGATTTAAAATTCAAATAAATAATTACACATATTGAAAGAGATCACCACGGGTTCCAATCGATAAATATCATGCAACGGACGTTATGTAACCGTGGTGATTGATGCAAGCTATGATCTAAATGTAAATTCAACATGTTATATATACCTTTTAAATATGAAAATTACCTCTTCTAATCAATGAAAACACAAGCTTAGTGTTTCTCTATTAGGTCCACACAAGCACCACAACCGAAGAAGGTTTTCACTCAAATTTGTTTGCTATGAATTTTGAGAGAAGCTTGACAACAATGGAGGAAAAAGAGAGAGATAGAAGTCGGCCTAGAAGGGGGGAGGAAGATGGGAGTGGTTGCTGAAAATTAGAGGAAGTTATGAAAATATTGGAATTTTAATTTGGAAAAATAAAATTGAATTTTTCAAATCAAAATTGCATATCCATGCTCCATAAACCCTCAATTTTCATTTGTTCCCATTCATCACTTAAATCCCTAAATGGGCTTTAAGCCCGTTTAACCAAAACCCATTAAATTGAGTTCTAATTTCGGTTTAGACGAAACGGTTCATTTTCCTCGAATTGATTTCTTCAACCGTCTGGTTAAAACCTTAGGCAAGAAATCTACCGAATCGTTCTCAATTTTCATCCATAATTAATTGTCATGTATCGTGCTTAATGCGTGTGACCCTCTAGGCTCACGAGCAATTGGCAGACTGGTAAAATTACTATTTTACCCTTTCCATCCTAAGTGGCCTCTAGCAAGACATTATGATTATCCAATGTTCGTGATTATCGATTATTCGACTTAACCTGTTATCGTACATATCACTGTCCTTTTATCAAACCGATATCTAGATTGATTAATAGGCATAGAATGGTCATCCTAATTTATCAATCCCTGTTTCTTGAAATTTGAGATGACTGATAACTGATACTAAGGTATCACCTGCACGGCCGTGCTCTTTCTTCAGTCATACTCATCAAGTGGCCTAAACGGATATCTTTCTCATACCAAAGTATGAGTGATAAATCCCTTAGACGCCTTTCAAGTTCACTAGTGCAATCAATATCAAAGCCAATCGAAGCCGTTATAGTTACCCTTTTACAGATAACATTAGACTAGGTCAAACTTAGGTATTCGTTACATAGTGTACACAAAGACTCTTGGTCTTAGGATATAATGACAAGCTACGATATGTGAGTATCTCATGACTGGATCTATGCCGCATACTCACAATCGGGTTGTCCAATATCATCGACCTGATGATATCTATGATATAACTCCCGCACATACTTTGCCATGATCAGTAGAGCGTGATCACAAGGAGTTGGTCTCATACTGATCGCTTCTTAAAGAAGCTTAGCTGATCAAGGACTCATCAAATGTAACTCTTTCTGATCTATAATTCTACTATTAGTGGTTACACACATAATGACATAGATCAAATTACATTCGATATATTACTACAACACATTAGTAATATATGCCGATTTATTTATTCGGAAAGATGATAAAAAATTACCCTGCATAGTCCTCATGCCTAGGCTGTGACTGAGCCTTTGTCAAGGGATCGGGCATATTATCATCAGTCGAATAGTGTTTAATCTCCACATCACCTCTATATGTGATAACTCTCACGAGGTGATGCCTGCTGAGTATATGTTTGGATCTGTTGTGGAATCTGGGCTCTTGAGCAATAGCTACGGCACCTGTGTTGCCCTACAACAACGTTATCGGATCAGACGCTCGCGGCGTTGCATCTAATCCGATCAGAAAGCTTCTAATCCATACGGCCTCTTTAGCTGCTTTTGTTGCAGCTATATACTTAGCATCCGCTGTAGAGTTGGAAATTTTTTCTTGCTTAAAGCTTATTCAGCTGAAAACGCCACCACTCAACACAAAATATATCTTGACTGAATTTTGAAGTCATTTGGATATGTCTGAAAACTAGCATCAACTTGTCATTTGATGCTAGTTCTCTATCTATATCCCCATACACTAGGAATGCATCCTTGGTCCTCCTCAAATACTTGAGGGTGACCTTTGACAAAAATCCAGTGTAATCGGTCGGTGTTAGATTGGAATCTGCTGGTACAGCTTAGTGCAAACGAGACTTCCAGTCTCGTGCACATCCTGGCATACATGATGGATCCCACAGCCGAAGCATAAGGGATCTTACTCATCATGCTCAGCTTATCAGGAGTACTAGGACTCTGTAGCTTGCTGAGCTGAATGCCATGATGCATGGGTATGTATCCTTTCTTAGAATCAAGCATTGAGATCTTCTCAACACTTTACCTATGTACATGTTCTGACTTAGCAACATGTTCTGACTTAGGCCCAAAATCCTTTTGGAAAGATCTATAGAGATCCTGATGCCTACATTAAATGTAGCATCACCTAAGTCCTTCATCGATAAGTACTTCCCTAACCAAGCTTTGGTGGCAAGGTTGGGATGTCATTCCCGATGAATAAATATCAAGAATACAATATTACTCCCACTCGCTTTCTTATGTACGCAAGGCTCACTTTTGTTTTTGATGAAGCCGAGTTCCCTTACAGCTTCATCAAAACGTATGTTCCAACTCCGTGAAGCTTTCTTTAATCCATAAATGGATCTAAGCAGCTTACAAATCTTTCCGGGATTCTCTGGATCAAAAAAACTCTCGGGCTGTGTCATATACACATCCTCTTTTAAGTTCTTGCTAAGGAAGGGGTTTTGACATCCATCTGCCATAACTATGGCTAAAAATAATCCGGATTAAACTGAACATTGCTACTGGTGAAGAGGTGTCATCATAATCCATTTATTGAATCTGACGATAACCTTTTACAACCATCCTAGCCATATTCGTCTGAGGACTTCCATCCATGTTGGTCTTGATCCTATAGACCCACTCAGAACCGATGGGTTTTATCCCAGGGGTTTGATCCACCAAGCACCAGACTTGGTTGTCATACATGGATTTCATTTCCTCACTCATGGCGTTCTGCCATTTTTCGGAGTGTGGACTGGTCAAAGCTTGTCTGAAGGTGTCTGGATCATCCTGATCCATCAATATCAAGTCATTTCCCGCAGTGGCTGTGAAGCCATATCTGTCTGGAACATGACAAGATCTTTTAGACCTCCTTGGACCATCTGGAATTTCTGTAGGGACTGATTCTTCATCTACGACCATCTGAGGCTCCAGTACTTCTACATCTTGCATAGCAGGCTCCTGAATTGCTTCAGGCTGTTCCGTATCCTCTCGAATTTCTTCGAGATGCACGGGACTCCCACTAGCTGTTTTGGAAATAAAATATTTCTCCAAAATACCCCTCCTGGAGAAACAAAGACTTTGTACTCGCTGGGTATGTAGAAGTTGTATCTCTTAGTTTCTAAAGGATACCTTACGAAGACACATTTGTCTGATTTGGATGCCTGCATCTCTGCTACACAAATCTTTTATGAAAAACATACTAGAATGCTTCCCACACCATATAAGACTATGGTCCATTTCTTATTTGGCTACTACGCGAAGGCGCACGCATCCAAATAGAACTGACCATCTCATCCCGCTCCCATCCCAATGAATACTACGCGGAGGCGCACGCATCCACAGTAACGGGAGACGAAATGAGTGTCATGTTGTGTACCTTCTGTGACTCTGGTCCAGCTCTGATTTGGCTACTACGTGGTGGCGCACGCATCCAAATAGAACTGATTACCTTATTCAGCTCACATCCCAATAAATGTTACGCGGAGGCGCACGCTGATAGCATTTGTGCCCTAGTCCAATTGCTATTAGCTGTAAACGTCCATGTACATTATCATCGTTTGTAATATATATATATATAAAACGGCTTTGTATTACTTATGTGTTGAAGTAATATGTTAAGCATAATCTGATTTATGACCACTAAAGTAGTATACTAGACAGGGCTCCGTCGAAAGCAGTAGAAGGGACATCATTCGAGAAATGGTACAGGAAGGAACCCGTTTTGTCCTTCCTAAAAATCTGGGGTTGTGAGGCTTATGTAAAACAGTTGCTTGCAACCAAGATCGAACTGAGATCAGATAAGTGTACTTTCGTCGGATATCCAAAAGAAACAAAAGGATACTACTTCTACAAACTGAGCGAAAATAAAGTTTTTGTCGCTCGAGGTGGGACATTCTTGGAAAAGGAGTTCATTTCCAAGACAGTCAGTGGGAGGGCTGTTCATCTTGATGAAATTCTAGATGAGATGGTCACTCGGGAACCACTAGACGACCCACTAGAAGAAGTAGAGCCGGAAGTGGTCGTTGAGCAAGAACCAATAGCTACAGTTAATGAGGACGGTCCGAGGCGGTCTGAAAGGATAAGTCATGCACCTGTTAGATACGGTTTCCTAGTAACTGGAGGTGATGATTTAGTATTAGTGGACAATGATCCAGCTACCTTTCGAGAGGCCTTCGACGGAACCGACTCTGAGAAATGGCTCGAAGCCATGAGGGAAGAAATGCAATCCATGTCAGATAATCAAGTGTGGGACTTGGTGGAAAATCCACGGAATTGACTATGAAGAGACCTTTTCTCAAGTAGCTATGGTCAAATCTATCCGCATTCTACTTATCGTAGCAGCGTATCATAACTATGAGATATGGCAAATGGACGTCAAAACCGCCTTCCTCAACGGGAGGTTAGCTGAGGACGTTTATATGTCCCAGCCTGAGGGTTTTAAGGATCCAAAGAATAAAGGAAAGATTTGCAAGTTGCTCAAACCAATCTATGGTTTGAAGCAAGCATCTCGGAGTTGGAATCAGCGTTTTGATGAAGTTGTGAAACAGTTTGGCTTCATCAAGAATGATGATGAACCTTGCGTATATAAAAAGGCAGATGGGAGCAAAGTAGTCTTCTTGGTGCTTTATGTTGATGACATACTGCTCATTGGAAACGACGTCCCTACCTTGCTCGTAACAAAGACTTGGTTAGGTGAGTGTTTCGCAATGAAGGAATTAGGCGAGGCCTCTTACATCTTGGGGATCAAGATATATAGAGACCGTGCCAAGCGGGTCTTGGGCTTAAGTCAAAGCACCTACATAGACAAAGTGTTGAGACGATTCTCAATGCAAGATTCAAAGAAAGGATTGCTGCCCATGCGTCATGGCGTGAAGCTTAGCAAGAAGCAGTGTGCTGAGAGACCTGCAGAGCTAGCAAGAATGAATGAGATCCCATATGCTTCGGATATAGGGTCCATAATGTAGGTCATGATATGTACGAGACCGGATATCTCGTTTGCCCTAAGTTGTACCAGTAGACATCAATCCAAACCCGGTGAAGCACACTGGATGGCCGTCAAGGCAATTCTCAAATATTTGAGAAAAACCAAAGACGCTTTTCTTGTATACGGGGGAAGAAATGATGATCTAGTCGTCGAGGGATATTTCGACGCTAGTTTCCAGACAGACCCCGATGACTTTAAGAGTCAGTTGGGATATGTGCTTACGTTGAATGGTGGAGCATTCAGCTGGAAAAGCAAGAAGCAGGACACCATTGCCGACTCTACGACCGAAGTTGAGTACATTGTCGCATCTGAAGAGGCAAAAGAGGCTGTATGGATCAGGAGTTTCATGGATGGGTTAGGTGTAATTAAAAACCCATCTAACCTAGTAGACTTATATTGTGACAAGAACGGGGCTATTGCGCAAGCTAAGGAACCCAGGGCACATGACAGATCCAAACATGTACTCAGAAAGTATCACATCATCCGCGACATAGTTGCTAGAGGTGACGTGAAGATCCACTACGTTGCAACTGATGATAACACAGCCGACCCCTTGACCAAGGCTCTTCCACAAGCAAAACATGATAAACATGTTAGGTCAATGGGTATAGACTGGGACTTATTTTGGAACTAGGGGCAAGTGCGAGATTGATAACATTTGTGCCCTAGTCTAATTGCTATTAGCCTGTAAACGTCTATGTACAATATCATCGTTTGTGATATATATATAAAACGGCTTTGTATTACTTATGTGTTGAAGTAATATGTTAAGCATGATCTAATTTATGACCACAAAAGTAGTAGAACCATAAATCTGTACGGATCACACTTAACGAGTCCCTGGTTAAAATATGCTTCCTTAGAAGCGACCAGTATGAGGATGGTTCTTAATGACGTAGTTCTACTTGTCATAGGGATGAGGGATCCCGGAATCATATCATAGATATCATGAGGTGATTGATATCGGACGACCCGCTTTGAATAGTGTTTTCATAGATTAAGCCATGAACATATTCAAATGCGATAGCTTGTCACGATATTCTTAGACCGAGGAGTCTTTGTGATCACTATGCAATGAACGCGCGGCTTTAACTTGCGCCTAACGCTTTCTGTAACAGGATTGCAATAACGGGCATGATTGGGTGGCGGAACGGGTTGCATGAGTGACACGAAAGACGGCTAAGGATTGCAATACGCAGAAGGTTAGTCGAATCATCGATCGTCATGCACCTTGGGTAATCATAACGTCTTACTAGAGACTACTTATGATGGATCGGGCAAGAGCGATCTTTTGCGCCGATTTGCCAACGGTGGCATGAGCCTAGAGGGTCACACACATTCAAGACAGATAACTTGAGACAAGGAAACCTTAACGTTTCTTGAGGAGCAATACATGGACAAATCTGGAGGTTTTGTGCCATGGGTTTGGTTTGAGAGAATAATTAGCGAATCGAGAAAACTGAGTTTTTCCGTCGATGTCGCGTCGGACTTTGTTTGATAAGTAACGACAAAAAGGGTCGGGGGACTTTTGGACACGGCACAAGACCACACAGGCGAGCCCATTGGGCTCGGCCCATGAGGTCTCATGGCCGGCCCAAACAAGGGCCCAATAAGGGCTCAATAAGCCCTCTTGGCCGGCCCACATGGTGGGTCCATGTGTGGGGGCCACACAACACCATGCTTAGTTGGTGATTGTGGATTAAGAGGTGAGTGATTTAAGGGGTATGGGTTAAAGCACCTTTAAGCCCATACCAATCACTTTTGACCCATACTTGTGAGTTTGATGATGAATTGAAATACAAGACATTAATTCATTAATGAAATAATCACACAACTCACAATTCTCTCTCTCTCTCTCTTGCTTGGCCGGCCACCCTAGCTCTCCTCTTCATCTTGCTCTCTTGTGCTTCATTTAATTGTTCTAGTAGGCAATTAAGTGAAGGATCATCAAGATCATCCCCTTGGTGTGGACTTGCTTTAGAGAAGAAGATCCGAAAGTTCTTCTTTAATCGATTCAACAAAGACTTACAGGTAAACATCTTGTGAAATAGATTTTGCTTTGGGATTTAATGGTTTATGTTCTTGGACAAGGTTTGGAGTAGATTTTCTTATAATGCTTCCGCTATCTCGACGATCTAGAACGCTCCAAAACCCTACACCCGCATCCACAGTAACGGGAGACAGAATGACTGTCACAAAGTGTACTATCGTTGTCTTCATCGGAGCCCGATTCAAAATGAATGCGGCCGTTTCAAGAGTGAAGTATTAGTCCAACTCTCTTCTAGCCTGAGTACTCATAGGTCCACATACGTCAGAATGTATTAGACTTAATAAGTCATTTGCCTTTCACATAAACCTGTGAAAGGTGCCTTTGTCATTTTGCCCATTAGGCGAGACTTGCATCTTTCAGTTTGAGTGAATTCAAACGGACTTAAAAAGTCCACACTTGTGAAGTGTTGAAATGCGTTTCTCGCTCATTAGGCAAGACTTGCATCTTTCAGTTTGAGTGAATTCAAACGGACTTAAAGTCCACACTTGTGAAGTGTTGAAATGAGTTTCTCGCCTCTGTGCCTTAAATGACAATGCAAGATTATAACTTGGTTTAAATCATTAGATTTAAGCCTTTTCTTATTTACGTTATAGCGATTAAGCTTACCAACGTAAATATCTTATCTTGAAGACGTGGATACCCACTCTTCTTCACATGATCCTTGTATTGCTTACAATCCCTTATTCCCGTGTCCTGGCTCATTGCAGTGATAGCAGATCTCCTCAATTTGTCCTTAGAATTCACAGCAGTTTTGGGAGGTGCTCGAACCTTTGGACGCTTGGGGAGTCTGATATGCCCTGCAAGGTGCCCAAGAGCCTTACCCTTACCCAGATCAGCTTTCTTGAAGCTGGCCTTCTTGTTGACCATAAGGACCTCCTTTGTCTTGCCCTTGAGGTTCTTTTCAGCGGTCACAAGCATCCCATGAAGCTCTGTTAAGGACTTGTCCATGTCATGCATATTGTAATTTACTATGAAATCACTATATGTATCTGGAAGTGACTGCAACATAAAATCCGCAGCCATTTCCACCTGATCATCAAAATCGAGTCTAGTTAGATGTTCCTGAACACATTTCATCTTCGTGACATGGGGACTAACAGGGTTTCATCCTTAAGCTTGCAGGAGTTGAGTTCTCTGAAAGTATCATATCTTTCGACACGAGCTTTCTCCTTGAACATTTCCTTGACCTCTGCCTTACAGGTATGAGGGTAATCTGAAACGTTCCTGAACTGCTTCTGCAACTCTGGCATCCTACTGCCCGCCATAATGCATGACTCGTTGATTTGGTTACTAAGGAACTTTGATAAGTATCCTTAGTGCCCTAGCGGCGTTCAGCGGTGGCTCAGCAGGAGGTTCCTTGGTAAGGATATACTACTTGCGTTCATGATTGAGTACAAGCCTCAAGTTTCTATTCCAATCTAAGTAATTCACGCCCTTGAGTATGTCCTCAATCTGGACTCTCAGTGCGCTATTACTCCTTTGTGTTGTGTTTTCCTTTTAGTTCTACATGGTAAAATTAATTAAAATTCAAGTTGGAGATTAAGTTACAAAACACCTGTCTGATTCTAAGATTAGAATCTGAACCAGGATCCTATCATACCCTCAATTGAAGTGAACGGAGGCTCAATGCTCCAATTGAGAACATCAAGCTAGGAATACATCCATTTACCAAACCATGTAAATACTGGCTAGGGTCTGTACTAAAAGTACACGGCATACCCTATACTGATACCCTAGGTCAGCCCTAGCTGACAATCGTAGACAAGTCTACCAAGCTTGAACTATGGATAGAACTAATGTAGCTACTACGCGGAGGCGCACGCACCCACACAGAACTACCCATCTCATTCAGACCTTTTCTCTATGAATGTTACACGGAGGCGTCCCGACATCCATAGGGTCAAAGCCCTTTTGAGTGCCCAAACTTGGATGGTATCACGCTTGACTTATAATTATTTGCGTTTAAGTGAATTATAAAAGTCTGATTGTATATCGATACAATCTTAATCTGGAATCACCAATTGCAAATTCATGCAAAGATGATCCCTTAGCCGGTTACATGCGAGCATGATTAAATTCCGATTTTAATCTTTGCATGTGGGTGATAGCAAATCATACATAAACTTGTATATTTAAACTATCATACATTCAAACATATAAATGTAACGATAAAATATGCATAGCTAAGCCCATCTTAAGTTCCTAATAATCTAGCAATACTGATCCTAAAGACATGGTCTTCAAGATCCAAACTTGCTCCATTCTTGTGAACTCCCACTGGCTTCGAGCCTCCTCCAATCCGAGTCTTCCTCTTGACTTGATTCTCGTGTCGGTCTTCGTGATTACAAATTAGAATTAAAAAAATGAAATACGAATCACGACACGCAGGCCGTATTTACTACAACCCAAAATTAAGCAACACGCAGGTTGCAAAACCGAAATTAAAATGCAAATCTAAAGGGTTTAGCTAGCATCATGTGGAAAACATCATGTAATCAAAGATCATGTATACAATCAACATGCTTATCAAACAAATAAATTTTCCAAATTTTATCTTTCTTAAGTGTGGAAAAATTCCGGTTTATCGAAACCGGATGGTTTAATTAATTAATTGAATTTTGAACCAGTTCTCGCTGGTTTATCGAAACTGAACCAAATCTGAAAATTAAATTTTTAGGGTTTCCTAATATTCTCGCGAACCAACCGGTTTAGCTCGAATCTGGTCCAGCCGAACCGGCTCAACCGAGGTCGCCCGTGGAGACAACCACGGTGGCCCGTGAGGGCTACCGAGGTCGCCCGCGGGGCTGACTGTGGTCGGCCACGGGAAGGCCATAGTAGCCCGCGAGGGTAGCCATGGTCGCCCCTAGGGCAGACCCTGGTCACCCGCGAGGCAACCATGGTGGCCCTCACGGGCTACATGGTCGCCCGCGTGGGCAGACCGTGGTCGCCCGCAGCAGCGACCATGGTCGCCCGTAGGCAACCCTCGTCGGCCCTTGGTGCTGACCATGGTCTGCCCTAGGGCATTCCATGGTCCACCAAGGGTCTCGACCTGGTCGGCCATGGCTAACCCGAAACACCAAAAAAAAATTATTTTCCAATTTTCCAAAATCAATCAAATCTGGAAAAAAAAAATTGATTCACATGCATGCTAAGGTGA
The DNA here is from genome assembly GCA_963920655.1 of Geranium rotundifolium. Classification (NCBI taxonomy): domain Eukaryota; kingdom Viridiplantae; phylum Streptophyta; class Magnoliopsida; order Geraniales; family Geraniaceae; genus Geranium; species Geranium rotundifolium. The sequence goes on from OY987320.1 coordinate 1,933,123, forward strand.
TGAACACATATAAACTCAAAAAAAAAACTGATTTAAACATGTAGAAGAATACACAACAACCATGCCTCTGATACCACTGAAAGAGATCACCACAGGTTCCAATCGATAAATATCATGCAGCGGACGTTATGTAACCGTGGTGATTGATGCAAGCTATGATCTTAATGTAAATTCAACATGTTATATATACCTTTTGAATAGGAAAATTACCTCTTCTAATCGATGAAAACACAAGCTTAGTGTTTCTCTATTAGGTCCACACAAGCACCACAACCGAAGAAGGTTTTCACTCAAATTTTTTTGCTATGAATTTTGAGAGAAGCTTGACAGCAATGGAGGAAAAAGTGAGAGAGAGAAGTCGGCCTAGAAGGGGGGAGGAAGATGGGAGTGGTTGCTGAATATTAGAGGAAGTTATGAAAATATTGGAATTTTAATTTGGAAAAATAAAATTGAATTTTTCAAATCAAAATTGCATATCCATCCTCCATAAACCCTCTATTTTCATTTGTTCCCATTCATCACTTAAATCCCTAAATGGGCTTTAAGCCCGTTTAACCAAAACCCAAATCAAACCCATTAAATATGAGTTCTAATTTCGGTTTAAACGAAACGGTTCATTTTCCTTGAATTGATTTCTTCAACCGTCTGGTTAAAACTTTAGGCCAGAAATCTATCGAATTGTTAGGTTTGTGCCCTAGTCCAAAATAATTCCTCAATCTATATTGTAACGGACATCATTATTCTACATAATAAAAGGCATAATATTACTAATGTGTTGTAGTAATATATCTAATGTGATTTGATCTATGTCATAATGTGTGTAACCACTTATAGTAGAACTATAGATCAGAAAGAATTGGATTCGATAATATCGCTGATCAGCTAAGCTTCTTCAGAAGCGATCAGTATGAGACTAACTCCTTGTGATCACGCTCTACCAATCATGGCAAAGTAGGTGCCGGAGTTATATCATAGATACCATCAGGTCGATGATATCGGACAACCCAATTGTGAGTATGCTGCATAGATCCAGTCATGAGATACTCACATATCGTAACTTGTCATTATATCCTAAGACCAAGGAGTGTTTGTGTACACTATGTAACGAATACCTAAGTTTGACCTAGTCTAACGTTATCTGTAAAAGGGTAACTATAACGGCTTCGATTGGCTTTGGCATTTATTGCACTAGTGAACTCGAAAGGCGTCTGAGGGATTTATCACTCATACTTCGGTATGAGAAAGATATCCGTTTAGGCCACTTGATGGGTATGACTGAAGAAAGAGCACGGCCGTGCAGGTGATACCGTAGTATCAGTTTTCAGTCATCTCAGATATCAAGAAACAGTGATTGATAAATTAGGATGACCATTCTATGCCTATTGATCAATTTGGATATCGGTTTGATAAAAGGACAGTAACATGTACGATAACAGGTTAAGTCAAATAATCGATAATCACGAACATTGGAGAATCATAATGTCTTGCTAGAGGCAACTTATGATGGAAAGGGTAAAATAGTATTTTTACCAGTCTACCAATTGTTCGTGAGCCTAGAGGGTCACAGGCATTAAGCATGATACATGACAACAATGATGGATGAAAATTGAGAACGATTCAGTAGTTTTCTGGCCTAAGGTTTTAACCAGACGGTTGAAGAAATCAATTCGAGGAAATTGAGCTGTTTTGTCTAAACCGAAATTAGAACTCAAGTTAATGGGTTTAATTTGGGTTTTAGTTAAACGGGCTTAAAGCCCATTTAGGGATTTAAGTTATGAGTGGGAAAAAATGAAAATAAGAGATTATAAAGGACAGATATGCAATTTTAATTTTAAATGCACATAATATCTTCCATTATCTTCTATTATTTTTCAGCAACTATCTCCCTCATTCTCTCCCTCTCAATGCCGAAAACTCTCACCCTCTCATCCTTCATTTTTTGTCAAGTTTCTCTCAAAAATTAATAGCAAAATTATTGAGTGAAAACCTCTTCGGTTGTGGTGCTTGTGTGGACTTAATAGAGAAACACTATACTTGTGTTTTCATCGATTAGAAGAGGTACCTTTCCGATTTATATATATATATATATATATATATATATAACATGTTGAATTTGCATTAAGATCAGTGCTTGCATCGATCACCACGGTTACATAACGTCCGCTGCATGATATTTATCGATTGGAACCCGTGGTGATCTCTTTCAGTGGTATCAGAGGCATGGTTGTTATGTATTTTTCTACATGTTTAAATCTGACTTTTTTTGAGTTTATACGTGTTCATCACCTTAGCATGCATGTGAATCGAAAAAAAATTTCAGATATTATATATTTTGGAAATTGGAAAATAATTTTTTTGGGTGTTTCGGGTTAGCCATGGCCGAGCCATGGCCGACCAGGTTGAGACCCTTGGTGGACCATGGAATGCCCTAGGGTAGACCATGGTCAGCACCAAGGGCCGACGAGGGTCGCCTACGGGCGACCATGGCAGCCCTCGCGGGAGACCATGGTCGCTGCCGCGGGCGACCATGGCAGCCCGTGAGGGCCACCATGGTTGCCTCGTGGGCGACCATTGCTGCCCTCGCGGGCTACCATGGTCGTTCCCGTGGCCGACCACGGTCAGCCCCGCGGGCGACCTCGGCAGCCCTCACGGGCCACCGTGGTTGCCTCCGCGGGCGACCTCGGTTGAGCCGGTTCGACTCGACCAGATTCAAGCTAAACCGGATGGTTCGCGAGAATATTTGGAAACCCTAAAAATTTAATTCTCAGATTTGGTTCGGTTTCGATAAACCAGAGAGAACCGGTCCAAAATTCAATTAATCGATTAAACCGTTCGGTTTCGATAAACCGGAATTTTTCCACACTTAAGAAAGATAAAATTTGGAAAATTTATTTTTTTGATAAGCATGTTCATTGTATACATGATATTTGATAACATGATGTTTTCCACATGATGCTAGCTAAGCCCATTAGATTTGCATTTTAATTTCGGTTTTGCAACCTGCGTGTTGCTTAATTTTGGGTTGTAGTAAATACGACATGTGTGTCGTGATTTGTATTTCATTTTATTTATTTTATTTTGTAATCACGAAGACCGACACAAGAATCAAGTCAAGAGGGAGACTTGGATTGGAGGAGGCTCGAAGCCAGTGGGAGTTCACGAGAATGGAGCAAGTTTTGATCTTGAAGACCATGTCTTTAGGATCAGTTTTGCTAGATTCCTAGGATATTAAGATGGGCTTGGCTATGCATATATTTTATGGTACATTTATATGTTTGAATATATGAATGTTTTATAGTTTAAATATACAAGTTTATGTATGATTTGCTATCACCCACATGCAAAGATTAAAATCGGAATTTAATCAGACTCGCATGTAACCTGCTAAGGGGTCATCTTTGCATGAATTTGCAATTGATGATTCCATATTAAGATTGTATCGATATACAATTAGACTTTTATAATTCACTTAAACGCAAATAATTACAAGTCAAGCGTGATACCATCCAAGTTTGGTCACTCAAAAGGGCTTTAACCCTATGGATGTCGGTACGCCTCCGCGTAACATTCATAGAGAAAAGGTCTGGATGAGATGGATAGTTCTGTGTGGGTGCGTGCGCCTCCGTGTAGTAGCTACATTAGTTCTATCCATAGTTTAAGCTTGGTAGACTTGTGATGCAGGAGCATGTGAGTTAGGTCAAATACATGAGCCAAATATTTATAGCTCAAGCACGTGGATTAATTTAACCACATGGTTTCAACAACCTTAGTTTCCTAATTTCTATATTTCCTAGTATTTAGTTTCTAGAATAATTGGCTTGCAAGCCAAGTAATTTCTGTTTTTCAAATTTCCTATTTTCCTAGTTAGTTATTGCCTTTTCTAGTTCTAGTTGTTATTTCCTATTTACATGTATTTAAAGGGGCTTTGGCTCTTTGGAAAATTCAGATTTTAGTAAAGAAAAATTATCAAAGCTTTGTATCTTTGTTTTCTTACTTATCACTTAGGCCGAGAAACCTAGGTGTGGCGTAAACCTTATCTTAGCCTACCCCCGGCTAAGTGGCGGTTGTGTTCCTCAAAACCCTACCCTAAACTTTCTACTCCTAACCAATTATTTTCTTTCGCTTCTAGCCTCTTTTTTCAAACCTCCGAACTTCACTCTCAAGAAACTATAAAGTAATTCACACCTAACCGTTGCACCTATTTCCGTAGTAACCTCTGTATCAAGTGGTATCAGAGCATTGGTTAGATGGCCGGTGGTGGATCTACAGGCGTTACTAATGGTGGGGAAGATGACAGAAAGTCATTGTCAGATGAACAAAGGCGTATTGTTGAACTCGAACTCCAAGTTCAAGAACTTCTAGAACGCTTTCGCATTGAAGAGTCCAAAAAGGTCATAGAGAAAAGTGGGAGCATGAAAGGATCACATCAAGGACAAAGTTATGATTCTGAAGAGGATGTCATCCGACGAGAAGAATTTCACACTCATCCTCAATCAAATAGGGGTGAGGCAAGAAGGTACGGCGAGCGGTATCAATTTAAAGAAACACAAAACCGTTATAGAGATCACGAAGCAGACGAATGAAGGCCACACAAGGAATATTTTGGCTACACTAACATGCCAAAACTTGACATCCCTGAGTTTGAAGGCCGCATGAATGTAGATGACTTCTTAGAGTGGTTAAGCACCGTGGAAAAAGTGTTCGATTATGCTGAACTACCAGAGGATCGAAAGGTAAAACTGGTGGCTATAAAATTAAGGAAAGGCGCTTCAATTTGGTGGGACAACCTCAAAAGGCAGCAAGTGAGAGAATGTCGTAACAAGATCACAACCTGGGATAAGATGAGAAAAGAATTAAAAAGAAAATATGTGTCGTCTACCTACATACAAGAGTTGTATCTTAAAGTGCAAAAGTTGAGACAAGGAAGCATGTCTGTAGAGGAGTATGCTGCTGAATTTGAACTCTTGATGATGAAGGCCGACTTGAAGGAAGTTGAAGAGCACTCCATTGCTCGATTCATTGCGGGTCTAAATTGGAACATTGGGAACGTGGTCGACTTACAACCATGCTATACGCTGAATGATGTGATTAAATATGCACTGAAGGTTGAAGCTCAACACAAGCAACGAAGAATTGGCGCATCTCGAGGGTTCGCTGGAACCAAGAGCTCTGGGGCAAAAGAACAAGATGAGACAAAGACAACGCTCAAGCCAAAGGTAAAAAGTGAAGTCCACAAAGGAAATCTTGAAAACCCTTAAAAAAAACTTCGTTGTTTTAAGTGTCAAGGTTTAGGGCATATTGCATCAGATTGCCCTAATCGAAGAGTGGTAGCACTTGTAGAAGAAGGTCAGGTTGAAGAAGAAGAAGATGATGACTATGTTGCTGAATTTGAGGAAACGGATGTCACGTATGCACATGCAGATCACGGGCAATCTCTGATTGTGCAAAGAAGTCTCAAATCAAGTCCGAGTCCTACGATGGAGGAGGATTGGTTGAGGACCGATGTATTTCACACCAAATGTACATGCCTAGGAAAAGTTTGCAAGGTCATCATTGATAGTGGTTCATTCGAGAATGTCGTTGCGGTTGAGATGGTTCAAAAGTTAGGGCTCATTACCGTACCTCATCCAAAACCCTATAGCTTGTGTTGGCTAAAAAGGGAAAGTGAGATCAAAGTTAAAGACAAGTGTTTGGTGTCCTTCTCAATCGGATCCAAGTATAAAGACGAAATATGGTGCGACGTTGTTCCCATGGATGCCTGCCATTTGTTGTTAGGAAGACCTTGGCAATACGACAGAAAGGTACATTATGATGGTTTCAAAAATACTTACACTTTTTGTAAGGATGGCTCCACTATATGTTTGGTGCCCATGCAACCTACGACCTCACCAACGATGCAAGTTGAGAAACCAAGCATGCTAGTTTACAAAAGTCAACTGGAGGAAGAAATAAAAGATGGGGCTAGTATGTTTGCTTTGGTGGTATTGGAAGAAGCAGAGGAAGTACAATTGGAGGTTCCCATAGAGGTGGAACCATTACTTGGGGAGTTCCAAGACGTGATCCCTGAAGAGATCCCAGCAGGATTGCCTCCCTTGCGAGATATCCAACACCATATCGATTTAGTTCCAGGTGCAACATTACCAAACAAACCTGCCTATCGCATGTCACCCAAAGAACATGAAGAGCTCAAGAGGCAAGTAGAAGTATTGATGGAAAAAGGATTGGTCCGAGAGAGCAAGTCCCCATGTGCAGTACCGGCCTTACTAGTCCCAAAAAAGGATGGTAGCTGGCGGATGTGTATTGATTCAAGGGCTGTAAACAAGATTACCGTGGACTATCGTTTTCCAATTCCTCGTCTAGATGACCTGTTGGATCAATTGCATGGGGCTAAATTATTCTCCAAAATTGATTTAAGGAGTGGGTATCACCAAATTCGGATGAGAGGAGGAGACGAGTGGAAGACAGCTTTCAAGACAAGAGATGGGTTATACGGATGGATGGTAATGCCATTTGGGTTATCCAATGCTCCATCAACTTTTATGAGGTTCATGAATCATCTATTAAAGCCGTGTATTGGTTTCACGGTAGTATATTTTGATGACATTTTAATTTATTCTCAAAATATGAATGACCATCTAGCACATTTGAGGAGTGTTTTTGGCCTACTTAGACAATATAAGCTTTACGCCAACTTGAAGAAATGTCATTTTTGCCAAGACCGTGTTGTGTTTCTAGGCTATGTGGTGACTAGTAAAGGAATCGAGATGGATGAAGAGAAGATTGACGCTATAACATCTTGGCCAATCCCGGGGAGCTTACGCGATGTTCGGAGTTTTCATGGCCTTGTGTCCTTTTATCGACGATTCATAAGGAACTTCAGCACGATCATGGCTCCCATTACTGAATGCCTCAAAGGGAAGAGCTTTCAATGGTCAAAAGCAGCTCAAAAGGCGTTTGAAAATATCAAAGAAAAGGTAACTCAATCCCCTTGTTTGGTTCTCCCAGATTTCACTAAACTTTTTGAAGTGGAGTATGATGCTAGTTTGGTGGGAATTGGAGCTGTTCTTAGCCAAGAAGGGAAACCAATTGCATTTTTTGTGAAAAGCTCAATGAGGCAAAACGCAACTACAACACTTATGATAAAGAGTTTTATGCTATATATCGCGCTCTTGGACATTGGAGCCAGTATTTGCTATGCAAACCATTTGTGCTCTACTCTGACCACGAAGCACTAAAGTTTATTAAATCTCAACACAAGTTGAATAAGAGGCACGCTGTGTGGGTTGAATTCTTTCAAGCCTTTAGTTTTACTTTGAAACATAAGGCAGGAACTCAGAATGTGGTGGCAGACGCACTTAGTAGAAGACATGCGCTGTTGGGGATGATGAAAATACAGGTTGTGGGATTCGAGGTGGTACGGGATTTATATGAGATTGATCGTGACTTTGGAGTTCTTTTGGAGGAATGCAAGTCAAGTCCAAGAGGATAATTTCATGTGCAAGATGGGTATCTTTTTCGAGGTAATGCTTTATGTATACCTCATTGTTCTTTAAGACTAAATATTCTACATGAGGTGCATGGGGGTACTCTAGGAGGTCATTTTGGGAGAGCAAAGACTTTTGCCTTGATTAGGGCAAATTTCTTTTGGCCTAAACTGGAGCGAGATGTAAGCAGGTTCATTGAAAGGTGTACTACTTGTATTATGGCAAAAACTCAAGGCAACCAAGCTGGTCTTTACACCCCTTTGCCAATTCCTAATGCGCCGTGGGAAGATATTAGTTTAGATTTTGTTTTGGGACTACCTACTACTCAAAGGCGTAAAGACTCTATCTTAGTGGTTGTGGACCTTTTCTCAAAAATGGCACATTTTCTAGCGTGCAACAAGACGAACGATGCTTCTAATGTGGCTGATTTATACTTCAAGGAAGTAGTTAGGTTACATGGTATTCCCAAGAGAATGGTGAGTGATCGAGATACCAAATTCACGAGCCATTTTTGGAGGACTTTATGGAGGAAATTGGGAACTAGTTTGATGTGTTCAAGCTCACGTCACCCTCAAACGGATGGTCAAACAGAGGTTGTTAATCGAACTTTGGGTAATCTTCTGCGAAGCTATGTTGGAAAAAATATAAAGCAATGGGATTTATTATTGCCTCAATTAGAGTTTGCTTACAATAAATCAATTCATCAAACAACAGGGAAGAGCCCATTTCAGTGCGTGTATGGGCTGCAACCAATCGGGCCTATGAATTACATTTGATAAGTCCCTGATCAACTAAGCTTCTTCTGAAGCGATCAATATGAGACTAACTCCTTGTGATCATACTCTACTGATCATGGCAAAGTGCGTGCCGGAGTTATATCATAAATACCATCAGGTCGATGATATCGGACAACCCGATTGTGAGTATGCTACATAGATCCAGTCATGAGATACTCACATATCGTAACTTGTCATTATATACTAAGACCAAGGAGTTTTTGTGTACACTATGTAACGAATACCTAAGTTTGACCTAGTCTAACGTTATCTGTAAAAGGGTAACTATAACGGCTTCGATTGGCTTTGGCATTTATTGCACTAGTGAACTCGAAAGGCGTTTGAGGGATTTATCACTCATACTTCGGTATGAGAAAGATATCCGTTTAGGCCACTTGATGGGTATGACTAAAGAAAGAGCACGGCCGTGCAGGTGATACCTTAGTATTAGTTTTCAGTCATCTCAGATATCAAGAAACAGTGATTGATAAATTAGGATGACCATTCTATGCCTATTGATCAATCTGGATATCGGTTTGATAAAAGGACAGTGACATGTACGATAACAGGTTAAGTCGAATAATCGATCATCACGAACATTGGATAATCATAATGTCTTGCTAGAGGCCACTTATGATGGAAAGGGTAAAATAGTATTTTTACCAGTCTACCAATTGTTCGTGAGCCTAGAGGGTCACACGCATTAAGCACGATACATGACAACAATGATGGATGCAAATTGAGAACGATTCAGTAGTTTCCTGGCCTAAGGTTTTAACCAGACGGTTGAAGAAATCAATTCAAGGAAATTGAGCCGTTTTGTCTAAACCGAAATTCGAACTCAAGTTAATGGGTTTAATTTGGGTTTTAGTTAAACGGGCTTAAAGCCCATTTAGGGATTTAAGTTATAAGTGGGAACAAATGCAAATAAGAGATTATAAAGGATAGATATGCAATTTTAATTTGAAATTCAATTTAATTTCGAATTAAAATCACATAATATCTTCCATTATCTTCTATTATTTTTCAGCAACTATCTCCCTCATTCTCTCCCCCTCAATGCCGAAAACTCTCACCCTCTCATCCTTCATTTGTCGTCAAGTTTCTCTCAAAAATTAATAGCAAAATTATTGAGTGAAAACCTCTTCGGTGGTGGTGCTTGTGTGGACTTAATAGAGAAACATTGTACTTGTGTTTTCATCGATTAGAAGAGGTAACTTCCAGACTTAACTTCCAGATGTAATATATATATATATAACATGTTGAATTTGCATTAAGATCAGTGCTTGCATCGATCACCACGGTTACATAACGTCCGCTGCATGATATTTATCGATTGGAACCCGTGGTGATCTCTTTCACGAATCCTTCTCAATTTTCATCCATAATTAATTGTCATGTATCGTGCTTAATGCGTGTGACCCTCTAGGCTCACGAGCAATTGGCAGACTGGTAAAATTAGTATTTTACCCTTTCCATCATAAGTGGCCTCTAGCAAGACATTATGATTATCCAATGTTCGTGATTATCGATTATTCGACTTAACCTGTTGTCGTACATGTCACTGTCCTTTTATCAAACCGATATTCAGATCGATCAATAGGCATAGAATGGTCATCCTAATTTATCAATCCCTGTTTCTTGATATCTGAGATGACTGAAAACTGATACTAAGGTACCACCTGCACGGCCGTGCTCTTTCTTCAGTCATACTCATCAAGTTGCCTAAACGGATATCTTTCTCATACTGAAGTATGAGTGATAAATCCCTCAGACGCCTTTCGAGTTCACTAGTGCAATCAATATCAAAGCCAATCGAAGCCGTTATAGTTACCCTTTTACAGATAACGTTAGACTTGGTCAAACTTAGGTATTCGTTACATAGTGTACACAAACACTCCTTGGTCTTAGGATATAATGACAAGTTACGATATGTGAGTATCTCATGACTGGATCTATGCAGCATACTCACAATCGGGTTGTCCAATATCATCGACCTGATGATATCTATGATATAACTCCGGCACATACTTTGCCATGATCTATAGAGCGTGATCACAAGGAGTTGGTCTCATACTGATCGCTTCTTAAAGAAGCTTAGCTGATCAGGGACTGATCAAATGTAATTCTTTCTATTCTATAGTTCTACTATTAGTGGTTACACACATAATGACATAAATCAAATTACATTCGATATATTACTACAACGCATTAGTAATATATGCCGATTTATTTATTCGGAAAGATGATAAAACATTACGTCTCTAGATCACTTATATATTGGACTGGGGCATAAGTCTAACACATATCACCCCTTTAAACTCATAATTGCACTCTTGCCCCATTCATGAATTAAAACCCTAAATGGGCTTCAAGCCTGTTTAACTAAATCCAAATTAAAACTCATATAATTTAGTTCTAATTTTGGTTTAGCTAAACCGGTTCAATTTCCTCAACTTGATTCCTTCAACCGTCAGGTTAAAAACCTAGGCCAGAAATCAACCGAATCGTTTTCAATTTAACTAAACTAAAAACCAGATTCTCCCAACTTCCATCCATGCTTATTTTTCATGTATTGTTCTTAATGCGTGTGACCCTCTAGGCTCACGAACAGTTTGGAGACTGGTAAAATTACTATTTTACCCTTTCCATCATAAGTGGTCTCTGGCAAGACATTATGATTACCCAACGTTCGTGATGATCGATTATTGGAATTAACCTGTTATCATACATGTCACTGTCCTCTTATCAAACCGATATCCAGATTGATCAATAGGCATAGAATCGTCATCCTAATTTATCAATCACTGTTTCTTGATATCTGAGATGACTGAAAACTGATACTAAGGTATCACCTGCACGGCCGTGCTATTCCTTCAGTCATACTCATTAAGTGGCCTAAACGGATATCTTTCTCATACTGGAGTATGAGTGATAAATCACTCAGACGCCTTTCGAGTTCACAAATGCAATTAATATTCAAGCCAATCGAAGCCGTTATAGCTACCCTTTTACAGATAACGTTAGAATAGGTCAAACTTAGGTATTCGTTACACAGTGTACACAAAGACTCTTTGGTCTTAGGATATAATGACAAGCTACGATATGTGAGTATCTCATGACTGGATCTATGTAGCATACTCACAATCGGGTTGTCCGATATCATCGACCTGATGGTATTTATGATATAACTCCGGCACGCACTTTGCCATGATCAGTAGAGTATGATCACAAGGAGTTAGTCTCATATTGATCGCTTCAGAAGAAGCTTAGTTGATCAGGGACTTATCAAATGTAATTCTTTTTGAGCTATAGTTCTACTATAAGTGGTTATACACATAATGATATAGATCAAATCACATTTGATATACTACTACAACACATTAGTAATATAATGCCTTTTATTATGTCGAAGAATGATGTCCGTTACAATATAGATTGAGGAATTACATTGGACTAGGGCATAATCCTAACAGGGGTTGGATCCACCAAGTTTTACATTTGGTTGTCATGCATTGACTTCATCTCCTTCTTCATGGCTCGTAACCATTTCTCGGAATTAGAACTCCCATGGCTTCTTGAAGGATTGTCGGATCATCAGAATCTACAATTTCCGCGTCACCACCCGCAGTTACGATGAATCTGAATCTGACGGGTGCCTGACGTAGCCTTGCAGAACGTCGTGGGGTTTCATGAACTATGTTGGACAACGCATGTGCCTCTTGGCCCAGCTTAGACTCTGCCTCTACACTGTCTAAGTGTGGATCCCAAATTTCTTCATGATTCTTAGTACTCGTGCCATCTCGAATTTTTTCAAGATGCACAGCTCTCCCACTCTCTATTTTGGATAGGAATACCATCTCAAAAAAGACACCTTTCCGAGCAACAAAGACTTTGTTCTTGTCATGTTTGTAGTAATAATATCCACGAGTTTCTTTTGGATATCCTAGGAAGATACATTTGTCAGACCGTGGTTCGAGCTTCTCCGCCATCAGGCGCTTGACATAAGCCTCGCAACCCCAAATCTACATGAACGACCCACTCCATACTTTGTATGGTGTTGTCTCCATGGCCTTCGTAGGTTCCTGGTTCAAAGTGAACGTAAATGTCTCAAGAGCGTATCAGCAGAAAAGGATATGTGGAGATCTGTCTGACTCATCATTGAGCGAACCATGTCTAGTAAGGTTTGGTTCCTCTTTTTAGACACATCGTTCAGTTGAGGTGTTCCGGGCGGAGTCCACTCAGAAAATATCCCACACTCTCCGAGATGGTCGATCAAGTCTTGGGTGAAGTATTCGCCACCTCGGTCTGAGCAAAGTGCTTTAACTTGTTTCCAAAGTTGATTCTCAACTTTATCCTTAAACTCTTCGAACTTGTCAAACGAGTCAGACTTATGTCTCATAAGATAGACATGACCATATCTACTTTAATCATCAGTAATGTGATAAATTACTTGAATCCCTTCAGGCTTGTGTACTCATGGGCCCACATACATACGATTGTATCAGTCCCAACAAGTCACACGCCTTCTCACCCCTACCAGTGAAGGGCGACTTCATCATCTTCCCCATCAAGCAAGATTCGCACCTATCAATTTTTCCGAATTCAAACGGACTTAACAGTCCACACTTGTGAAGTGTTGCTAGTCGTCTCTTGCTTATGCGGCACAGACAGAAGTGCCATAATCGAGTTTCAGTCGATTCATCAACCTTAAGCTGTTTGGTATTTACATTGTATACCGAACACTCGTTAATGTTGCTAGTTTTAAAAACATGGAGACCATGAACAAGTGTTGTAGCACCATAACAAACATTATTTATGTAGAGTTTGAATAAACCATTATTAATGGTAACATTAAACCTTTCAGTGTTGAATACAGAAACAGAAATGATGTCTTTACGGTTAGTCGGTACATAATAAACATTATTTAATTTCAAAAGAAGACTCGGCCAGGAACTAAGATAAACGACCCCTACGGTTTTCGCCACGACCCTCTTGTCGCTTGCAACCCGTATGTCCACTTTATTTTCAACAAAATCTCATCTACTTTCCAGTGCCTCCACATCAACACATATGTGAGATTGCGAGCATGTATCTAGCACCCATCCAGAATCAGTAGACAGATTTCCTTCAATGAAGTAAATACCTGAAGCGCCAGTGCCACTGGCCATCTTCTGCTCCTCTAGGAACTTCTTGCAATCCCTCCTCCATTGCCATGCTGATTAAAGAACAAGAAAATGGCGTCTTTCACGTCCAACTTGGTCTTACCTTTGCCCTTGGGCGTAGACTTGCCGTTATGGACCGTGTGACCCTTCACTCTTCCTTCCGCCGGTGTGGAGGCCTTGACCGAGCTCACACTAGCTCTCTTAAAGCTAGTGCCCCTTTTGACCATCATCACCTCTTTTGAGCTAACCAATTCTTGATATGTGGACCAGAACTTGATTGGAGAGAGCTAAGGCTTCTACGCCCCAAAAAAAATTGTCACCTCTTCTAGCTTCGGTTCCACGAACGCTCTGCTAAGGGCACACGACATCTATGGTGACAATGTTTTGTTGAGTATCGAGATTGGTATCTCAGCAGAGACAACCATCCTGTGGATCTCTGCGACAGTCATGTCCATGCCATGCATGTTGTAGTTTATAATGAACTCATCATACATTTGAAGGGAGAATTGACAGGATTATATCGACCTTCGACTCACTCGTAAAGTCGACACCGAGCCGCGCAAGGTGCTCAAATTTACCCTTCATTTTTAGGACGTGACGGCTCACTGACTCTCCTGATGGCATCTTATGGAAACGTCAATCCCTTGACGAACTTGAACCTCTCGGTCCTAGCCCGCTCTGACGAATGAGTCTGCACCAATTTCCATCAACTGTTTTTGGAGATCAGCCTCCAACGTGCTCAGCATGATGCATCTCACATCGAGCGAGTCATTTTAAGATGCTTTTAATGAGCGCTCAAAACACTCTTCATGGAATCAACATCTGGCACAAGCGGAATGTGCTTGTCAAGCACATATTCCTTCCTCTCGTGTTTGAGTACAAGAAAGTTTCTGCTTCTCCAAGATCGACCTTATTGCACGACGTGTGTTTGGCTTGCTGCTATTATCTACACAGATAGATCAATTCAGGTTCGATTTTGAATTTACCTTTGAATATTTGTTGCAAAACGTTTTGACCATTTTGATTCTTCTCAAGAATCAAGAACCAAGACGCTTGATTCACCCTCTTGAAGTGATCTAAGGCATCAACGCTTCAATTAGGCTATGTAGGTATGAGTACTTTCCAATCACGTGTAATGTGACTCTCGGCCAGAACATATGTACAAGGTACATCGGCATTGTTCTGTCTGATACTCTAGGTCAGTGCAATCGCAAACATGTGGACCAGAACTTGACTGGAGAGAGCTAAAGCATCTACGCCCCGAAAAAAACTGTCCACATCCTCTTGCATTACTTCCACGAACGCTCTGCTAAGGGCACACGACGTTCGTGGCCTAGTTGAGTCAACCAAAACTTGACATGTGAACTAGAACTTGAATGGAGAGAGGTAAGGCATCTATGCCCCACAGAAAACTGTCCACCTCTCCTAACTTCGCTTCCACGAACGCTCTGCTAAGGGAACACGATGTCCGTGGTCACAAAGTTTCGTTGAGGGCCAACATTTTGGAAAGCATCATCGAATGACAAAATTTTCATTGGGATATGGTCTTGTTTCGCGAGACATGCACTTGGTGCATCCTCTACATGACAACTCTTCATCCATACCCGGTACGATGATATGTTTCATGCTTCACGTTATTTGTATGTCAAATTTTACGCGATTAACCATATTCGGACATGCAAAATATATATATGTACGTTTAAACTTATCATGCATACATGCATATAAAATAAACATACATTTCCTAATCATTCAATTCTAAAATTAGCATAATTAAACATGTATAACATAAGCCCATATCTAGGTTTGATCTTTATGGGGTCAGACCATAAAGATCAGGGTCTCATCCTAAGGGTGAAAGTTACAACAGTCATATGTCTTCTTCATCCTTGGTGTTGCTCCCACTGGCTTCTTGACGTCTCCAAGACTAAATGCCTCCATCAAGACCTCCATTGCGCCATAATCGGGTACAGTTTTACAAATTTATCATCGGCTCGCAGGCTGGGCATAATTATAATACAACTAAAAGCTAAGACGCATTTCGTCATGAATAATATACAACCCAAGTCCTTTCTTTAAATGGCACAAACCGCCATATATAATTACAAACCAAATGAATGCAATATAAACGGTATGGTCTTGATGGGCTAGGCTATACATCATGTGAACTAACTATCCATGTTGCACACACAACATGTGATCAAACAACTTCATGTTTTCAAACACGTATGTTGTCTCACAAGCATGTTATCAATCACATAAACCCAAATTTTATCCTTGTGGTTTTACTGTATCGATCTCACTCGGCACTCGAAAGTCCCGATCTCGAAATCCTAAACCGAGAGTCTCAATTTTTCAAAATGAAAATTGAGAATCGATCCTTCGAACCAATCGAAAGGACCCGGCCCCGCCGCCGATCGATGTAATCACTTCATCGACTAGTATGTTTAAACTTCAGTGTATCGAGAAAAACCCCAAAGGTCGTTGGGCAATACAAAAAGGTCAACATAATGTGCCAACAATGTACCGCGTACATTGAATGACACAACAATACGGTCCTTCGGTTTCTCGGGTCATCAATCCCGTGGAAACTCGAGAACGTAGTTTATCTCGACAGAAAATTAGTTTTTTGAAATCTTATATACTCAATCAAAATCATTTTATCCATATCGAGGATCGAGTATATTCATGGCATCAATACAAATAAAATAATCCTACACGAATCCTTGATTTCCCTTAGGTCAAAATTTTGACTTGAAGCGAAAAGCCAATTGTGGCTGGGTATCGATCGCCACCTTTTAAGGTCCAAGTGGTGTCGACCGACACTAGGTGTCGATCGCTACCCCAAGCGACCAAGTGCTGTCAATCGACACCCCTTGAGTTGGGTGGAGAAATCGAGGAGAGGTGTCGATCACCACCCCGTGGGTGTCGATCGACACCCTCCTCGACCTGACCAAATTTCCGGTTTTTCCGAGCCCGATTCTTGACCTTATTTTACTCGAGTCGATTCCCGACCCCCAAAAATGATTATGTGCACCGAGTGCATCAATCTCAAGCAGAAATAACACCCAAAAACAAATAAAAATCCCGCCTTTATCCGAAGAACGAACAAAAATGGATTGTTATCTTGTCATGTGGCCAAATCAAGAGAACAAATAGAGATTCATGCATCATACAACTATAGCAAGAATCATATATAATCAAGCATGCATTTTTACCACAAAATTATGCAAGATTGATTCATCTGCCTCTGATACCATTGTTAGGGTTTCTCAGGATACAAGCACAGCAGAAGCAACGAAAAATAACCGGAAAAACCATACAGGATCGATGCTAATACTAGATGAATCAAAAGGGAGCAAAAAGATGGAATTTTTACCTCTTATAGTCTCGTAAAATTACTGAGCCCCGAATCACAAGCAAGACCTCGGACCCACTCTCTAAGAGAGCTACTAGACTCTTGTAGTGCCTCCTCTCTCTCTCGATTCTTCTAGCCTCAATGCAAGAACTAGAAGAGTTTTTGGGTGGAAAGCTAATAGTGCCTTATGGCTTAGGGAGGCGCTCACCCCAAGCCTCTATTTATAGGCTTGGGTGAGGGCCTCTAGGGCAAAATTTGTCTGGCGATGGTGTCGATAGACACACCTCTAAAGACAAAGGTTTCGATCGACGCCCCACGCGTCAACGAACCGATCGACACCAACCGATCGACACCACCAAGGTGTCGATCAACACCCTCATGCAGCGTGTTGCAATCGAAACCACCAAGGTGTCGATCGCCACCCACATGTTGGGAACATAGCTTCTCTCCACCCTTTTCGGACCTCTTGAGTCCCATCGATTTGCTTCAATTATCGCTCATAGCGCGCGACCTTGTAGGCTCGTGACCCATTGGCAAATGGACGTGAAATATCATTTCACCCAATCGATCATAAGTGGCCTCTAGTAAGACGTAGGGACTACCTAATGTCCACGAGGTATCGATCTGTTCGATATCTCCTCTCTATCATCTGTGTCACTAACCCTTTGTTTGCTTTAAGGCGTATGTGATCGAGATGAGGCATAGAGTCGTTTTCCTCATCGATTCGATCAAGTTCCTTGATCTAGAGATGGCTGAGACGTAAATGGTGCGGCCGCACACTTCCTCAGTCATGCTTATCAAGGGGCCTAGAACTATACCCTTCACCACGTCTCTCTGTGGGGAAACAAATCCCTTCGGACGCAACGTGCGCTCCCACTACAACCCGTCCAAGAGCCAACGATGCATGTTATGACTACCATGTTACATGCAGCGTTAGGACATGTCAAACTAATGGAGTGACGTGCATGTGAGCCAATCGCTCCAAGGTCTTAAGGCATTGATCACACGACAACGGAGTATGCATTGGTGACTTAATCTATGTGCCATACTCCAAGTCGGGTCATCCAATACCATATTCTAGATGATATCTATGATATGACTATGGTAATCCTATTACCTAGATCAGCATAACTTGATCTTAAGTCATCCTCACGCTAGTCACTTATGGATAAGTATTCGACTAGAGATTTGTCAAGCATAATTTCACAATATCTAAAGATTCTACTATTAGTGATGACACACTCAATGACTTTAGATGAAATTATTGTTTGACTCATTGTTACAACACAATAACAATGAAAATGGCTCTTTGTTGCATAACGGAAGAAGACTACATAGGAAAGACTTGGACTAGGGAACTAGCTCCAACAAGGTTCCGCTTAACTCGGCAGCCTGTGGCTACCTTTGACGACGCGCGCAATAGAAAAACCAACCTGTCATGTTGACCTGTCGGATCCCACCCGGTAGGTTGGTCAAAGTGGTTCCTATTTTCGGGCTATCTTCCAATTTTGAATCGGTTTTGGCTCTCCTATTTAAGCCAAAGGCTAGGGCTTCGAAAAAATAAGTTTATCCTCTCAATAGGCATAAAGTAGGCTAAGGGAGAAGGATGAGAGGCTAGAGAGAAGAGGAGGTCGAATAAGGAGAATCTGGACTTCAACGAACACATGCATGTGGAGGTTCTCCTTAATTCTTTCTCCTACTTTTGTATGTAACATATTTTATTCGTTAGATTTTGTATAAGCTGAAATTCCAAGATTAAATTTTGTTTATATGGTTTTCGAATTGAATATTGGATCATCGTGCTTAATTGATTTATCGTGATTATTTTGAGAATTCAGTGTTGTATGAACTTGGAATTGTTTTGAGATTATTTGGATTGAAAATTAATTGTTATAGATTTTGGTTTGGGAACAAAGTTTATTGAAAGCCCTCTAACTAATTTGTGTATGTATTTTGTGAAGCGGCTATAATCGAATCAATCTCAACTATTAGATTTGTGTTGGAATGATCATTTAAGTGTTGACCTAAATCTGTTGTTGAATGCCATGAAATTCAATTGTCTCTATTTATCAATTGTGATTGATTGTTTAATTCTCATCGTTCCATGTTCATATGGTTTGTTGTGACAATTATTTTTAAAATTTTGTTTTTGTATTCTTTTTGCCCCGCCTCACACAAATTCCATATCCCACAAGTGGACGACTGGTCCTTTCAGATCGCCTTGGACCGTCCTGAAGAACTACAGTGGGTGGTTCCTGCTCTACTACCCGCTTTGGCTCCAACTCTTCTACAGGGCTTTCTAGTGGTTCGCTAGAAACTACATCCTCTGGAATATCATCCATATCTATAGTCCTCCCACTGCCTGTTTTGGAAATGAATTCATTTCCAAAAACATCCCACCACGAGCAACAAAATTTGTTCTTGCTCAGTTTGTAGAAGAAGTATCCCCTTGTTTCTCTAGGATACCCTCAAAGACGCATTTGTCAGTTTTCGGTGCGAGCTTATTTGCAAGCTGACACTTCACAAATGCTTCGCAACCCCAAATCTCGTGGAAGGACAAATTGGGCTGCTTCCCATACCATATTCCCGAATGGTGTCCCTCCCATTGTCTTCGTCAGAGCCCGATAAATGTGGATGTTCTAGAGCAATAACCCCAGAAAGAGACTGGGAGATCTGAGTAACTCATCATGGAACGAACCATATTCCATAATGTTCGATTCCAGCCTTTGGACACACCATCCTGTTGCGGTGTTCTTGGCGGAGTCCATTCTGATAAGATCTCATATCCCTCAAGATGATCATAAAACTCTGTGGACAAGTATTCTGCACTTTGATATAAACGAAGTGCCTTAATACTTTTCCCGAACTGGTTTTGTACTTCAGTCTTAAACTCTTTGAATTTATCAAAAGTGTCAGACTTTTGTCTTATTGAATAGACATAATCAAATCTACTGCAATCGGCAGTAAAAGTGATAATGTAATTTAAACCACTCATGGCAAGTGAACTCATTGGCCTACATACATCATGTTGTGCATTAGGCCAAATAGGTCACCCACCTTTCACCTCTGCCGATGAAAGGCGCTCTAGTCATTTTGCCCATCAAACAAGCCTCGCACCCACCCTTCATCGAATAGAATATGAATGGACTTAGAAGTTCGTACTTGTGAAGTGCGGAAATGCGCTTCTCATTTATGCGACCCAAATGACAGTGTCGTATTTAGAGTTTTGTTTAAATCATCGGATTTAGACCTTTGAGTATTAACGTTATATTATGAGCTTAAGTTTTCCATATTCAATATGTATAAACCACCGACTTTATTAAAAAACTTACATAAGTATAGAAAAACACATTATGAAGTACTAATACAAGTCTACTGGGCATAACAAGAATAATGGAGCCTATAGCAGTTGCGGCAACCCTGATTGTGTTCCCAACTCTTAGGTCCACCTCGTGTTTCCCACAATCTCTTCTAATCTCGATTTTCTGTTCATCCGTACAAATTCATGCCCGGTACAAATACCCATGAATCGAAAGTAGAAAGATTAAGCTCAGTAACGATAATACTAGAAGGCGTGGATCCACCACCCTTCTTTAGATCATCCTATAACTTCTTGCAGTCTCATTTCCAATGACCGGGCTGTTGGCAGTAGAAGCAGGCTGATTCCCTTTCCTGACTTTAGGAGGTTTTAGGAACCCGAGTCAGTCTCATCTTTGATGCCGCATGCATAGGGCCGTTACCCTTGTCACCTCCAGCTTTGAAGCTAGATCCCTGCCATTAGAACATCCTTGCCACAAGAGCCTTTGATGTTCTTCTCACCTGTTACAAGCATTCCATGTAACTTCGAGATGGCCTTTTCCATATCATGCATATTATAGTTCATAAAGAAGCTATCATAAGCACGAGGAAGGGATTGCAGAACGAAGTCTACAATGCCATCTCCTGTCCCATTCTAAGACTCAGTCTTGTCAGGTGTTTGAGATGTCCCTTCAACTTTAGGACGTGGGGACTAACAGAGCTGCCTGCTGACATTTTGCAGGAGATGAGTTCTTTTGAGAATATCGAATCTTTCGATTCGGGCCTTCTCCTTGAACATAATCCTTATCTGCGCCAGCATGGCACAAGGGTCCTCGGACAGTTCCATAAACTGCTTTTGGAGGTCTTCCTCAAAGCATCACATACGCCACATCTCCAGAATCGCTAAGGTGCTTCCTGAATGCATCCTTAACGGCCCCTATGACGTTAAGTGTTGGTTTCCCAGGGATAGCCCGGTCCAGGACGTATTCTTTGCGTTCCAATCTTGAACACAATATGTTGGTTCTTGTCCCAGCCCAAAAAATTAGTCCCATTGAGCTTACCCTTTTCGGGGATATGCCTCAACGACAAACTGTTCGCGTTCGTTGAATTGTTCGCCATTAATCTACCCGAGGAAAGTAAATTTAGTCAGAAAGTTGAATAAATTTACGATGATCCTGAATAAACTTCAACCTCTCGATTCTAAGTTAATAAAATCTAAAACCAAGACCCATGATTCGTGAATCGAAGTACGCTAAGGCGCACCGCTCCGACTCACTTATTTAGGTAGGACATACATCCAGTTACACCCCGTGTAATTCTTGGCAAGGGTCTATAGAATTGTACACGGCATACCCTTTCTGACACCCTGGCTTGACCCTGATCGAGAATCGCAGTTAAGTCAACCAAATCATGTATGCAAAATCCGATAAAGATGCTCCGCTAAGGCGCACGACATCAACAAAGTGGAGAACTATACAAGCTTATGATTTTGGGTTGGTGTCTCACTTGACTTAAAATTATTTGTGATTGGTTAAGTTTAAATCAATTATGTTTGATACAATTAGGAACCCGTCATCAACAACCCGTGTTGTGACGATTCTAATTTATCTCACATTATCTTCTTCGAAACTGTCATTTAAAACCCGTGCAAAGACGTTTTCAAATTTGAACACATCCATCACAACCCGTGCAACGAATGGCTCACAACGCTTTTAATCATGCAAAAAATTAATCTGGTTTTAATCTTTGCATGTTGGTGATAGCTTAAACTAAAATTAAGCTAAGCATGCTCGCAAACAAATTTATCATACGAATAAATTCTAGCATGCATCAAAGCGTTAAATATGCACCAATAGCCCAAGATAAAGTCCTAAGCATTTTATGAAACGAAGACTCCATGAGCTCTTCTCGTCATCACCACCATGGGCCACTCCCATAGCTCGTGGACGTTCTTTCAAGATTGTCACAGTTCTCGGTTTCCATCCTTCTCCGCTTGAGCAATTAATTACAATTAATACTCGATTTGTAGACCGGATGAAAGAATAATTACACTTTATCACTAGCGGTTCGCAGCCCGCATAAAAGAATAACTACACGTTACAATGTAACAGTTCCCAGACCGTTTTAAAAGGGATATATAATTAAACGCTCTATTGGGCTATCTATGCACCATGCATATCAACTCATCACACAACATTTTACCATACAAGCATGTTTTCAAACAAGATACATTTCCAGTTTTAATTTTCATGTCCAAGTTGCTCAGTCGGGTTTATCGAAACTAGACCTTTTCGAAAAATCGGTTTATCGAAACCGTTCAAATCTAAAAGTTTTCAAAACATTAGATTGCAGGTTTGTGCCACGGATTAAACACCGTGCAACAAACCACCCGGGCCCAAACCAAATGGGCCAAAACCCATTTGGGCCGAGCCCCTACGCACTGACGCGCTAGGGTTTGGAAACCCTAGCCGTCAAGCCTCCACCACCGCCCTCGGCCAGAATCTGGCCACTGCCGGGGCAGAGGCGGGGTGGATACATGACTGTGACCATCTAATGGCCACGGCCCAGCCCTGCTCCGGCAAGCCGGAGCCCCCGCCCGGTCCTCTTTTCTGGCTCCCCGAGAGTCCCGTTTCCGGCAACCCAACGAATCCAATATTTTTTCGAAAATTTCCAAATTTGATAATATGTTTAAAACTTCATTTTCATGGCATATAAAACCCATAAAAAAGAAATGAACATATTATAGCAACATGGAAAGAAAAACAACACTGAAATCGATTCAAACGAAGATATAAGAGGGTAACCGTGCTCTGATACCACTGTAGGAACTTTGGGGCTACCAAGAACACCATGGTAGCGGAAGCAAGAATATATAAACCCCAAAAACTGTCCAATAACATCAAACCATTAAATCCCAAGGCAAAACCGAAATCACAAGTTTACCTTCGGTTTGTTCGAATCGGTTTGAAGAACGCTTCAGATCTTCAACTCTAGCCAAGTCCACACGGATAGGATGATCACTAAGGGATCCTACACTCTTCTACCTACTAGAATAGAAGAGAGAGCAAGAGAGATTGAGGGGAGGGAGGGTTTGGCCGAACACAATGAGGGAGAGAGAGAATGCCTCAAAACCTTTTATATAATTTCTAAGTGTTGGTTGTTATGTTATGAATTGATGTTCATTGGGTGGCCTTCTTTAATCACACTTACCCAACAAGATTAGGATAATGTGTATCTAGTCATCATCCACTTAACCAAAATTAGTGGAGAAAGGGACCCACCCTTTGCTCCATCATTGGGTGTCCTTTGTTGGGCCGGCCACTTAGGGCCTCGTGGCACGAAGCCCAATGCTTTGGCCATGAGGTCCTGTGCCGCGTCCAACTAATCCCCGAACTTATCGTACAAAGTCTGACGCGACATCCACGAAAGATATAGTCTTTCTCGATTTGCGTGTCACATTCAATTACACATATCCATGGCCCAAAATGTCCAGTTTTTCCCATGCCTCTCTCTCGAGTATCGCCGACCTTTCCTTGTCTCTCATAATCCATATCCTATGTGTGTGACCCTCTAGGCTTATGCCGACGTCGACGGATCGACGTAAAATTTTATTTTACCCGATCCATCATAAGTGGCCTCTAGTAAGACGTTATGATTACCCGACGTGCATGATAATTGATGATTGGATTCAACCTCATGTAGTACATGTCGCTATCCCTTTATCGCACGGTATCTAGATTGATCATAAGGCATAGAGACGTCACCCTTATTGAATCAATCTCTGTTTCTCGATCTGTGAGATTACTGAATATTGATAACCTGTATCGTTGGCATGGCCATGCTCTCCCTTCAGTTAATATCTATCCAGTGGCCTAAACATATACCTATCTCATACCGTAGTATGAGGGATAAACCCCTTAGCCGCCTTTCGTATCACTCATATATTTCGTCCCCGTGCCAATCATGTCCGTTATGGTTGTCTTGTTACGGACAACGTTAGGACCAAGTCAAACGCAGTTCTTTACTGTATAGCGATCATAAAGACTCCTTGGTCTAAGGATACGTTGACAAGCTACCACAATTGAATGTGTTCATGACTGTATCTATGCAACACCATTCAGTGCGGGTCGTCCAATATCACTCACCCGAGTGATATCTATGATCTGATTCCAGGAGCCCTTCCCAATGGTAAATAGTACTATACCATAAAGAATCATCCTCATACTTGGTCGCTTCATAGAAACATAAGTGACCAGGAACCTGTTAACTATGTTCCGAACGGATATATAGTTCTACTACTTTGGTGGACATATATCAGATCATACTTAACCTATTACTTCAACACATAAGTAATATAATGCCGATTTTATATATTGCAAACGATGATTAATATATACAGACATTTACAGACTAATACAATTGGACTATGGAACAAAAATGCTTACCCTCGGATGGCCAAAATCCATCGTAAGTAATGGCAAAGCAATGAGTTTTGCTCAGAACATTGTTCCCGCCTAGAAAACACTAGTCCTTTGTCGAAATCTGACACTTTCCTGATTTGCACTACATCATTCCCCCCTGGAGAGAGAAGATTCGACCTCGAATCCGAAACCGCCTCATCCTCGTCGGAAGAAGAGTCACCAGTGAAAGAAACAAGATGCTTCACATTAAAGACATCAGAAGTGCGAAAATGACTGGGAAGGCGCAGACGATAGGCATTTTTGTTGATCTTTTCCACAATCTCAACAGGGCCAATCTTCTTAGCAGCAAGATGGTTGTATTTCCGAGCAGGGACGCGATCCTTAGTAAATATGGCCCAAACAAAGTCACCAACCTCGAAATCAACATCACGTCGCTTCTGATCAGCTTTTTCCTTGTATTTGCCAATAGCAGCAACCAAATGGTCATGAGTGGCCTGATGAACCTGAGCCAACTGCCCTGCAAACTCCTCGGCAGTAGTATGGGGACGCACCTTGCTGGGCAAATCTAGCAAATCAAGGGGACCTCGCGGAGATAACCCGTAGACCACCTGAAAAGGACTGAACCCAGTAGAATGATTAACAGCATGGTTATGTGCAAACTGAGCCTGAGCCAATTTGAGATCCCAGTCCTTGGGATGATCCCCAACCAAACTACGCAAAATATTTCCTAATGAACGATTAACGACCTCGGTCTGACCAACTGTCTGTGGATGGTAAGCACTGCTAAATTTGAGGAGTGTATTGACCATGCGCTACAAACTCCGCCAAAAGTGACACACAAAGCGAGTGTCACGATCAGAAACTATAGATGTAGGGAGTCCATGAAGACGATACACATCCCGAAAGTAAAGTTGCGCTATAGCCACAACATCAGTAGTCTTCTTGCATGGAATAAATTGAGCCATTTTCGAAAATCGATCAACCACCACAAAAATAGAATCAGAACCACGTGTGGTACATGGTAAGCCAAGGAAAATATCCATATTAACATCAGACCATGGCTGTGTGGGAATAGGCAGGGGTAAATATAACCCAGTATTAGTTGAAGCACCCTTTGCCAACTGGCAAGTACGACAGCGGGCGACAAAACGACCAACCTTCTTGCGCATAGAGGACCAAAAATAAGAACCCACAAGAAGCTGATAAGTATTTTCACGCCCCACATGACCCTCGTTATGGAGTTCCTAAATCATCTTGAAATGCATACTACAATCAGGAATGCACAGTTGCACACCGCGAAAAAGAAACCCGTCATCCAACAAAAAGTTTGTCGCCTCACCCTGTTGAATACGAACAAATACCTGAGAAAAGAACGGATCATCATAATAGAGGTCCACGAACGAATCAAAACCGGGGACATGGACGAGCATTTCAGTTAGCAACCCATGACGGCGACTCAAAGCATCTGCAACGCGATTAGAAACTCTTGCTTTGTGCTTAATCACAAATGTAAACTACTGCAAATAAGAAATCCATGTAGCATGTCGATCAGATACTTTATCTTGGCTGCCAAGATGCCTAAGGGAGTCATGATCAGTATATAAGACGAATTCCCTCTGAAAAATATAATGACGCCAATGCTTGATGGCCTGGACAACTACATAAAACTCAATATCATAGGTACTAAAGCGAAGTTTGGCACCCGACAGTTTCTCGCGAAAGTAAGCCACAGGACGGCCTGCTTGACTGAGGATAGCTCCAATAACTGTTTTCGAAGCGTTAGAATGGAGTTCAAAAGGCTGTGAGAAATCAGGAAGTACCAAAATATGGGCTGAGATGAGCCGACGCTTAATCTCAATAAAGGCAGCCTCCGCATCATCAGTCCAGTGGAACTTAGTCCCTTTAATGCAATCCGTGATAGGAGCCATAACAGCACTGAAATGAGGAATAAAAAGTCGATAGAAAAAAGCCAAGCCGCGAAAACTACGAACCTCAATGATAGAGAAAGGTTGGGGCCACTGCTCGACGGCCAAGACCTTACTAGGGACAACTTTCAGTCCCTCGCGAGAAACCATATAACCGAGAAACTAGATTGAAGCAGATAAAAATGCGCACTTTGCAGTAGCAGCAAAGAACTTGTCACGTCGGAGAACCAGTAATACCTCACGCAGATGGTCAAGATGAATTGTTTCGTTGGAGCTATAAATCAAGATGTCATCAAAATAAATGACCACGAACTTACCAATGAAGGGGCGAAGAGCTTGGTTCATCACACGCATAAAAGTACTAGGGGCGTTGGGTAGACCAAATGGCATAACGAGCCACTCATATAACCCTTCGCGAGTCTTGAAAGCGGTTTTCCACTCATCACCCATGCGAATACGAATCTGGTGGTAATCGCTCTTAAGATCCAGTTTGTTAAACACATAAGCGCTACCCAATTGATCCAATAAGTCATTCAATCGGGAAATAGGGAACCGATAGCGCACTGTAATCTTGTTGATAGCTCGACTGTCAACACAAATACGGAACGAGCCATCCTTTTTTAGGGTAAGGAGTGCAGGGACAGCTCAAGGGCTAAGGCTTTCCCGAATGTGTCCCTTAGCAAGCAATTCCTCCACTTGGCGACGTAACTCTTCATGTTTCTTGGGACTCATACGGTAATGAGAGCGATTAGGGAGAGAAGCACCCAGAACCAAGTCAATGTGATCTTGGATATTACGCAAAGGTGGCAATTCGCAGGGTAAAGTATCAGGAAACACATCTGCAAACTCCTGTAGGAGAGGCTGCACCGGAGCAGGCACATCGCTCTCTCTCTTAACTAGAGAACAAAATAGAGCAAAAACCATCCAAGATTCCTTCATGGCGGCCTGAAAAGGAAGACGAGACAGCAAGGTGGTAGGGGAAGGTGTGTGAGCTATGGGAATAGCACTCCCTTTGGGTTTAATCGGCATTAACACAATTTTTGTACCACGGAAAAAGAATGAATATATGTTAGCACGACCGTCATGGAGAGCAGAGTTATCATATTGCCAAGGGCGACCAGTAAGAGGTGACAACCATCCATAGGAACCACATCATGATAAATTGGGTTTAGATTGGAATACCAATTGGGTCTAGTGCAAGTGGGAGACTGTTGGATTTTTGTGCCCTAGCACAATGTATTTTCAATCTAATCATGTAATAAAGATTATTAGTTGAAATAAAATCGGCATTCATATTACTAAGTGTTGTAGTAATATCTTAAGTATGATTTGTATCATTGATGTGTCAACACATAATAGTAGATCTACAGATCAGATAAATTCCTACTTAATCAGTCCCCGATCAGAATAGCTTCATAAGAAGCGATCGGTATGAGGCTAACTCTAAATGATCACGCTCTACTGATCATGACCAGAAGGGGGCCGGAGTTAGGTCATAGTATCACCAGACAAGGGTGATATAGGACGACCCGATCATGAGTATGTTACATAGACACAGTCATGAACATACTCATATGTCGGCACATGAAATCACATCCTCAGACAGAAGGATCATTGAGGTCACTATGTAATGAGTGGCGACTTTGACTCAGTCTAACGTCTCCTGTAAAAGGGTTACAATAACGATTGTGATTGGCTCGATCACAAGTTACATGAGTTGACTCAATAAGATCACTGAAGGATTTATCCCTCATACGGACGTATGAACATATATCTATTCAGGCCACTTGATGAGTACAACTGAAATACAATAGCATGGCCATGCAGTCGATACGGAGTATCAGTTATAATTCAGTTAACTCGGAATCAAGAAACGGGACAATTGAACAAGGATGACTTGTCAATGCCTCGTGGTTGTCAAAGATATCAAGAGGATAAAAGGATAGATTCATGTACGACAAGGTTAAGTCGAAATCTCGATAATCACAAGTGTTGGGTAATCATGATGTCTTGCTAAAGGCCACTCATGATGGAAAGGGTAAAATGGTAATTTTACTAGTCCGCCGACGTGTCGTGAGCCTAGAGGGTCACACACTAAAGGTTGAGTAAAACGGATGGAATCATATAGAGGAATCATGAGAGAGACAAAATCCGGTTTTGGATTAAACCGAATTAGACCGATTTCGGTTTAGGATTAAACCAGAAATCAAGAACGGTTTAGCTGGACCAATTAATTATAATCTAATTAAATAGTTTTAATTAATTTAGCTAAACAGGGTCTAGCCAGATTGGGCTAAGCCCGAATGGGCTTCCCTACATTAATTAATTAAAAGCTTTGGGCTTAAAGCCCATTAAGGCCTTTAATTAATTATTGCCTAAAAGAAGTTATAAAAGGTAAATTTTCAGATCTGAAAATTATGGAATTTTATTTCCAAAAACCCTAGCTACTCTCCTCTCTCTCTCTCTCTCTCTCTCTCTCTCTCTCTCTCTCTCTCTCTCTCTCTCTCTCTCTACCCGACCGGCCACCTCCCTCCCTCCCTCTCCGTCCGTTTTGCTTGCTTCGATCTTCTAGTAAGGATCGTTGTGAGTATCCCCGGATTGCTCTTCCTGTGTGGACGATCTTTAGATGTTGCTAAATCCTATTTAGTAACAAAGAGATTTTGAATCAAGATAATATTCAAGTTTTATTCTAGCCTAGATCTCATGATCATGTAAGATCCTTATTTAATATGGAACTTTGAGGTTAATTTCTTGTATGGGCATGAAATTAATTGATTGGAACCCTCAAATAATTTCTTCAGTGGTATCAGAGGTTGGTTACGCATGATTTTATATTCGAGCATGATAGGCTAGATTTGATTTTGCAATTTATTTCGGTGTTGTAAATTTAAAATTGCAAATTCTATGTTTTTGTTAATGAATTAATTGCTGGAATTTTTTTTATTGTTGCTGAAAATTAAAATTGATCGAGTTAGATCAGGATCAAGACCCGCGGGAGGCCGAGGCTAGCCGAGAGGCTAACCTCGGCTGCGCCACAGGCCGATCGGCCGGAACGAGGAAGCCGATCAGATCTGCCCGTGGCAGATCTGGCCGAACCTCTCGACTCCGGCCAGGGGAAGGCCACGGCCTGACCGGCTAGGCGGCCCGCCACGACCAGCCCTCACAGGCTGGTCGGTCACGGCGCGGCCAGCCTTGGCGGCTAGGGTTTGGCCGAACCCAAAATTGGCCCTCAGGTCAATTTTGGTTCGGTCAAACCGGAAGGGATTCGGGTCAGAACCGACCCAGAAAAATCCAGAATTTTCATCAATAATTAATTATAATTTCAGACCGGTTCGGTTTCGATAAACTAGAGCGTGAACCGATTTAATTCAGAAATTAACCGGTTCAAGATAACGGTTCCGATAAACCGTATTTTATGATTTAAATCAAGATAAAATTGGAATTAATATGTTTGCTTGATAACATGCTTGTTTGACAACATGATTGTTTGATAACACGGTGTTTGCATCATGATTGCTAAGTTAGCCCGAATTTAGAATTTAATTTCGGTTTGCAACCTGGGAGTTGCTTTTGGATTGTAATTTAATTGTGACCTGCGTGTCACAGCATTTATTTTATTTAAATTAAAAGTAATTACGAAGTCCCAAGACGAGAAGAACCGAAGAGAAGGACGGTAATCCCGAGGAGGCATGGAGCTAGTGGGAGTCCAAGAGAATGAGGAAAGACAAGACCTAATATAGGTTTTAGTTTATTCTAGTAGGGTTAGCGGGCTAGCTAAAGCAAGTTTACATTTATGTTTATGAATGTATGGTTGAATGTATGATTTAATTTTCATAAGTTCATGCTAATTAGATCATCACCCACATGTGTAAAGATTAATAATAATAAGTTAATCACGCACATGTAAACCGGAATTGAAAGTGTCTCTACATGGATTTGTAGATGATAATTTCAAATTAAGATCAAATAATGATCAGTGATAATGGACATTTAAAAGGCAAGTAATTTCAAGTCAAGCTAGATACCGCTCACTTTTCATCACTTCGATTAGTTCTCAGACTAATGGGTGGATACGATTAACGTGGATCCATGGGAATGGGTTCTAATAGAAGATGGACAATCTTGCATGGGTACGTGCGCATTAGCGTAGTAACCATGCAGATTGGACCATGCGTTGAAAGATGGTTGACTTGGCTGCGATTCTCAGATGATCAGAGCCAGGGTATCAGACATAGGGCAATGTCGTATACATACAATGTATAAGCCCTAGCCAAGAATCACATGGTATTGTGAAAGGACTGGACTGTCCTACTCCAATGTCCAAAACTTGGGCGATGAGATTAACTCACTTCAGTTTTGGGTATGCGGAGATATTGGTTTAGATTCAGACACAAGAATCAAAAATGTTCATAATCAAGTATATCTCACTTCAACTTAAATTAAGAATCTGATTGAATTTATTTTCATGTGTAGATTAATGGCACCGTCGCAACCCAAATCAACACGTTCTGGTAGTGAAGCCTTAAAGTCTCTTCTGTCGAGTGACAGGCTGCCAGGGACCAACTTCCTGATTTGGGAGAGGAACCTGAAACTTGCCCTTCAGTATGACCGATAGGAGTATATCCTTACGGATAAGCCTATAAAATTGCATGCAGGTGATGCCAGCGAGGTCGATAAGAACGCTTATGACAAGTACATAAGCGATCGACAAGATGTTGGCCTCCTCATGGTCGGGTCCATGGAAAATGACACCCAGGACCAGTTCATGCATCTCATGGACAATCCTAAAGAGATGATGGAGGAAATCAAAGTATACTACCAGAAGAATGCTCGTGTCGAAAGATACGACACTCTTGGGAGTTGTTCTACAGCAGGCTGAATGCTGGTGAGGCAGTGAGCCCACATGTCCTCAAGATGAAGCGGCTCTTTGATCGCTTGGCCAGTCAAGGTCACAGCTTCACAGAGCAGCTGAAATCAGACATAATCCTGATGTCGCTTCCAAAGGTATATGGAGATGTGATCACAAGTTACAATCTCCATAATATTGAAAAGACTATCAAGGAACTGCATGGGATGTTGGTGACAGCGGAGAAAAATCTCAAGGGCAAGACCCCTGAGGTTCTGATGGTCAATAAGGATGTCAACTTCAAAAGAGCTAGCAAACCTACTGGCAAGTCACCAGGACATTTCAACAAGGGTAAGGCACCAGCAGTGGCGGGTAAGGGTAAGGCACCAATGCACCTAGCTGGGCAGATGAGGGCACCCAAGGGTCCGAAGATCCAAGCGGTTCCTAGAACCGAAGGGTGTACTTCGACCTCAGGGGTAGTCTGTTACTACTGCCAGCAGGCAGGTCACTGGAAGAAGGATTGCAAGCAGCACAAGGATTATGTGAAGAGCTTGCAGAAGGGAGGACACCCTTCAGGACCTGGATCAGGTATTTACGTTGTTGAGTATAACCTCAAAGTTACTTTCTCATATACATGGGTAGTTGATACCGGAGCAGAAACTCACATTTGTGTTAATCTGAGAGTCGGAGACAACAGTTCGGTGTCAACGACGGTTGTCGGTTTTGTTAGTCATAGGATGCCCACAGGGATTATTTTAGTTTTGGACGATGTCTTGTGTGTACCAACTTTTAGTAGGAATATTATTTCAGTGTCCAGTTTGGACAAACTTGGTTTTGTATTCAGCATAGACAATGGTTTATTTACTTTATCTAGAAATAATATTGTTTATGGCACTGCATCTATGGTTGTGGGATTATACATTTTAAATGTTGATAACTCTAGCTACAGTTCAAACTATAACGTAAATAAGAGGTTGAAGTCGGATGATTTAAACCAGACAGTGATGTGGCACTGTCGTCTAGGCCACATATGCGAGAAATGCGTCTCGACACTTCACAAGTGTGGGCTATTAAGTCCATTTGAATTCACGCCAATCGAGATATGCGAATCTTGCATTATGGGAAAGATGACAAAGGCGCCTTTTGGCAGCTTAGGTGAAAGGGCGAGTGATCTCCTGGGCCTAATACATCAGACGTATGTGGGCCCATGAGTACACAAGCCAGGAGATGTTTCAGATACTTCATAACCTTTACCGACGATTTCAGTAGGTATGGGTATGTTTATTTAATGAGACATACTGGAATACTGGAGTATTCCAGTATCTTTCTGGGGCCATGACCTAGAAACGACCGCATTCATTTTGAATCGGGCACCTACAAAGGCAGTGGAGACCACTCCATTTGAGGTTTAGCAAGGGAATACTCCCAAGCTGTCTTTCCTCAAGATCTGGGGTTACGACGTTTACGTGAAGCGGTTGCTTGGTGATAAACTCGAACCCAAGGCAGATAAGTGTGTCTCTGTAGGGTACCCAAAGGAACCATGGGGTACTACTTCTACAAACCCGAAGAGAGCAAAGTCTTTGTTGCTTGAGGTGGGGTTTTCTTGGAAAGAGAATGCTTATCCAAGAATCCTAGTGGGAGTCATTTGCTTCTTGAAGAAATTCGAGAAAACACAGAACAACCTACAGAGAATATAGAGGTGCCCGATGAGGTAAATGATCCAAGTCCTATTCTAACAGAAAATCCTGTAGGACCAAGGAGGTCTGAAAGATCTCGTCAAAACCCAGTCAGATATGGCTTCTTAGCCACAGAGGGTAATGACTTGATTGTTGTGGATCGGGATGATCCCCCAACAGTTCAGCAAGCCTTGTCTAGTCCCAACTCCAAGGAATGGCAGAATGCCATGGATGAGGAAATGAAGTCCATGAAAGACAATCAGGTCTGGAACTTAGTAGACAGCCCACCTGGGATAAAACCCATAGGGTGCAAGTGGATATTTAAGTTAAAGACAGATGTGGACGGAAAGCCTCAGAATTACAAAGCAAGACTGGTTGCAAAAGGTTATCGTCAAGTCCAAGGCATGGACTATGATGAGACTTTTTTGCCAGTGACCATGATTAAGTCAATTCGGATGATGTTAGCCATTGCACCATATTTCGATTACGAGATATGGCAAATGGACGTCAAAACCGCATTCCTTAACGGGAATTTGCAGTAGGATGTCTATATGACCCAGCCAGAAGGTTTTGTCGATCTAGAACATCCCGAAAAGGTGTGTAAGCTACAACGATCCATTTATGGATTGAAGAAAGCTTCCAAGAGTTGGAACTTACGGTTCGATGAAGCCGTAAAAGAGTTCGGGTTTATCAGTAATCCAGATGAACCTTGTATCTACAAGAAGAGCAGTGGGAGTAACTAATAGCATTTGTGCCCTAGTCCAATTGCTATTAGCCTGTAAACGTCTATGTACATTATCATCGTTTGTAACATATATATAAAACGGCTTTGTATTACTTATGTGTTGAAGTAATATGTTAAGCATGATCTGATTTATGACCACTAAAGTAGTAGAACCATAAATCTGTACGGATCACACTTAACGAGTCCCTGGTCAAAACATGCTTCCTAAGAAGCGACCAGTATGAGGATGGTTCTTAATGACGTAGTTCTACTTGTCATAGGGATGAGGGATCCTGGAACCATATCATAGATATCGGACGACCCGCTTTGAATAGTGTTTTCATAGATTAAGCCATAAACATATTCAAATGCGATAGCTTGTCACGGCATCCTTAGACCAAGGAGTCTTTGTGATCACTATGCAATGAACGTACGGCTTTAACTTGCGGCGTTGGAAAGATAAGTCCAAGGGCTACAACTTTTGTGAAATACTGATTTTCAAAAAGAGCGCTGGTCTAGGAGATACAAGGCCGAGAAGTAGACTGGTCTGCAGAGTCTGTCCAGAGAGACGGGAAAAATTTTTTGCTCCAGACGGAGGTCTTCTCGTCCGAACTGGGTTTAGAGAAAAACACAAAAGATGTAGGGAATTGGCTGAGGTTTAATCTCCAAAAAGAATCGAAGCAATTGGAGATCTGTAGCTTGAGATATAGAGCTTCAAAGTCTCGGTTTTCTGCCGGGCAGATTCTGGTAAAACCCGAAAACTCGATTTCCTAAGGATCTAACTTGGTAGTCGATCTTGCGCAAGT
The DNA here is from genome assembly GCA_963920655.1 of Geranium rotundifolium. Lineage (NCBI taxonomy): Eukaryota > Viridiplantae > Streptophyta > Magnoliopsida > Geraniales > Geraniaceae > Geranium > Geranium rotundifolium. The sequence goes on from OY987320.1 coordinate 1,967,601, forward strand.
TAGGGGCGGTTTATAGGTTGCTTCCGCTGCCATGAACGTAATTAGGATGCCCCGGGACCCAACAGTGGTATCAGAGCCGGTCTACCACTCCGAGATCCTTGTATGTTATTTCGGTTTTGTAATGATACAAATGCCATAATTGTTGTTAACATGATTTTAATGCTTTTTGGGATATTTGCATGAAATATGTTATTTTTGAAAATATATTGAATTTGGAATTTTTCGGAAATTATTGTATTTGTCGGGTCCGAGAAGGGACTCTCGGGGAGCCGGATTGGAGGTACCGAACGGAGGTCACCGGAGGCCGGGGAGGCCGGTGGTGACCGAGCCCGTTCCCACTCTCGGGCGAGGCCGAGAGTGGCGGCAAGGCCGGTTTAGGCCTTCCAAGGCCCAAAACCGGGCCGTGCATAGTTGGGCTCGGCCCAATGGGGCTTCGGCCCATTGGCTTGGCCCGACTTGGTTCGTGCGTGGTGTTTGATCCGTGTCACGAACCTGCGATCCAATATTTCGAAAACTTTCAAAATTTAATCGGTTTCGATAAACCGTTTTTCGAAAAGGTCTAGTTTCGATAAACCCGACCAAGCAACTTGGCAAAATTAAAATCGGAATTATTGCATATTATTTGATAACATGTTTGTGTGATAACATGTTGGATGATGTGATGAAATGTATGATGCATTAGTAGCCCATTAGATTTTATCGCTTTCACGGTTTGCATACCGTTAGTGTTAGCGTGTAATTATTCTTTTATTCGAGCCCATAAAGTGTAATTATTTTTTATCCGGTCTACGAACCGAGTATTAATTGTAATTATTACTCAAAGACGAGAAGGATGGAAAATCGAGCACGATGACGGTCTTGGAGGAAGTCCAAGAGCTAGTGGGAGCCCGAATGAGAAAGACGAGAATATGTGAAGACTCGTAGAATCCTAAGTTTAGGATGGGCTATAAAATGCATATTTAACGCTTTATGAATGCTTGCTTGAATTATTTAATTAATAACAGGCTTGCATGATTAGCTTATAAGTTTATAAGCCATCACCTCACATGCAAAGATTAAAATCAACTTTAATTGTTTGCATGTTTAAAGCGTTGTGAACTATCATCGCACGGGTTGTGATTGATGAGTTCAAATTTGAAACGTGTTTGCACGGGTTGCAAATGACGGATTCAAATGAAGATAGTATGTAATACAATTAGAAACGTCACAACACGGGTTGTTGATGACGGGTTCGTAATTGTACCAAATACTTTCGAATTATTAAGCACAACCAATTTACAAGCTAATTTGAGTCAAGTGAGATGCCACCCAAATTCACACCCATGTAGAAACATTTTATCGGTGTCGTGCGCCTTAGCGGAGCATCGATCGAATGGGTTCTAGATGGGAATGGTAAACTTTGTGGGATGTCGTGCGCCTTAGCGGAGCATCTGCACAAAGTTAACTCGTTAGTGAAGGTTGGTTGACTCGACCACGATTCTTGGCCTGAGGTCGAGCTGGGGCATCGGAAGGGTAAGCCGTGTGTTTTTGCACATACCCTGACTAAGAGTTACACGGGTTGTAATTGGAAGGACGTCCTACCTAAATAAGTCAATTGGAGCGGTGCACCTTAGCGTACTTCAAATGACGAATAAGGGATCTTGGTTTAAGATTCTAAACCTTAGAATCTTATGGTTGGTGTTTAATTCGGATCTTCGTAAATTTATTCAACTTTTCTGATTAAATTTACTTTCTTCGTGTAGAAATGGCTAGTAATTTAACAAACTTGTCTAATTTGTCGTTGAGGACTATACTCGAAAAGTGTAAACTCAACGGGACAAATTATCTAGACTGGGACAGAAATTTACGACTTGTGTTAAAGTTGGAACACAGGGAGTACATCCTTGATAAGGCTATCCCGGTGGAGCCAGCTGCCAACGCAACGAGGGTCGTTAAGGATGCGTACCAGAAACACCTTAACGACTCTATCGACGTTGCGTGTGTCATGCTGGGCTGCATGGAGGCGGACCTCCAGAAGCAGTTTATGGAGCTATCCCATGATCTGTTTGCAATGTTTGCACAGATCAAGGATATGTTCAAAGAGAAAGTACGTATTGAAAAATACACTGTTCTCCGAGAACTCATTGCCTGCAAGATGTCAGCAGGCAGCTCCGTAGGTCCACACGTCCTACGTATGAAGGGATCCAGCTTCAAAGCTGGTGGTGGCAAGGGTAAAGGCCCAATGCACCTGGCAAGGAAGATCATACCATTTGTTCCTAAACCTTCCATGCCCGTAAAAGGCAAGGGGAAGGCAAAGGAGTCGGTCTGTTTCTATTGCCAAAAGCCTGGTCACTGGAAGAAAGACTGTCAGCAGCTGAAGGAGGATCAGATGAAGGGCGGTGGGGCCGCTACTTCATCAGGTATTCCATTAGAGCTATATCTTTCTACGATAAATACTTGGGTACTAGACACTAGAGCTGAGTCTCATGTCTGTACGGATATACAAGTGTAGAATAGTAGAAGAGATATGGGGAAAGCGAGGTGGACATAAGAGTTGGGAACAACGTGAGAGTTACCGCAACTGCCGTGGGTTCTGTTAACCTTGTTCTACCTAAGAGGTTTAAAGCTAATGATTTAGACCAAACTCTAATCTGGCATTGTCGTCTAGGTCACATAAATGAGAAACGCATCTCAGCGCTTCATAAGCGCGGACTTCTAAGTCAATTCGAATACCAAACGATTAATAGATGCGAAGCTTGTTTAATGGGCAAGATGACTAAAACGCCCTTCACTGGTTTAGGTGAGAGGGCAGGTGATCTATTAGGTCTAATCCATTCAAACGTATGTGGACCAAATGAGTACACCAGCCAGATGTGGTTTAGGCTACTTTATCACGTTTACTTATGATTTCAGTAGATATGATTATGTCTATCTCATAAGACATAAGTCCAAAGCCTTTAATAAATTCAAGGAGTCTAGGACTGAAGTAGAAAACCAACTCGGAAAAAGTATCAAGGCACTCCGTTCTGATCGGGGTGGAGAATACTTATCCGAAGAGTTTCTTACAGAAAGTGGAATACTATCTCAGTGGACTCCGCCAGGAACACCGCAACTCAATGGTGTGTCTGAGCGAAGGAATCGGACATTGTTTGATATGGTTCGATCGATGTTAAGTCTCACTGATCTCCCGATCTCCTTCTGGGGTTATGCTTTGCAAACGGCCGCATTCATAATCGAGGTGGGACATTCTTGGAAAAAGAATTTATTTCCAAGACATTCAGTGGGAGGGCTGTTCATCTTAATGAATTTCTAGATGAGATGGTCACTCAGGAACCACTGGACGACCCACCAGAAGTAGTCGTTGAGCAAGAACCAATAACTACAGTTAATAAGGACGGAACCAACTCTGAGAAATGGCTGGAAGCCATGAGGGAAGAAATGCAATCCATGTCAGATAATCAAGTGTGGGACTTGGTGGATCAAACCCCTGACATAAAAGTCATTGGGTGTAAATGGATCTTTAAAATAAAGATGGACATGGATGGCAAACCTCAGACCTATAAAGCAAGACTAGTAGCAAAAGGTTATAGGCAAATCCACGGAATTGACTATGAAGAGACCTTTTCTCCAGTAGCTATGGTCAAATCTATCCGCATTCTACTTGCCGTAGCAATTTTGAGATATGGCAAATGGACGTCAAAACCGCCTTCTTCAACGGGAGGTTAGCTGAGGACGTTTATATGTCCCAGCCTGAGGGTTTTGAGGATCCTAAGAATAAGGGAAAGATTTGCAAGTTGCTCAAATCAATTTATGGTTTGAAGCAAGCATCTCGGAGTTGGAATCAACGTTTTGATGAAGTTGTGAAACAGTTTGGCTTCATCAAGAACGATGATGAACCTTGCGTATATATAAAAGGGCAGATGGGAGCAAAGTAGTCTTCTTGGTGCTTTATGTTGATGACATACTGCTCATTGGAAACAACGTCCCTACCTTGCTCTTAACAAAGACTTGGTTAGGTGAGTGTTTCGCAATGAAGGACTTAGGCGAGGCCTCTTACATCTTGGGGATCAAGATATATAGAGACCGTGCCAAGCAGGTCTTGGGCTTAAGTCAAAGCACCTACATAGACAAAATATTGAGAAGATTCTCGATGCTAGATTCAAAGAAAGGACTGCTGCCCATGCGTCATGGCATAAAGCTAAGCAAGAAGTAGTGTGCTGAGACACCTGCAGAGCTAGCAAGAATGAATGAGATCCCATATGCTTCGGCTATAGGGTCCATAATGTGTGCCATGATATGTACGAGACCGGATGTCTCGTTTGCCCTAAGCTGTACCAGTAGACATCAGTCCGAACCCGGTGAGGAATATTGGATTGCCGTCAAGGCGATTCTCGATTTTGAGAAAAACCAAAGACGTTTTTCTTGTATACGGGGGAAGAAATGATGATCTAGTCGTCAAAGGATATGTTGACGCTAGTTTTCCAGACAGACCCCGATGACTTAAAAAGTCAGTTGGGTTATATGTTTATGTTGAACGATGGAGCTTTCAGCTGAAAAGCAAGAAGCAGGACACCATTGCCGACTCTACGACCGAAGTTGAGTACATTGCCGCATCCGAAGCGGTAGAAGAGGCTGTATGGATCAGGAGTTTCATGGCTGGGTTAGGTGTAATTAAAAACCCATCTAACCCAGTAGACTTATATTGTGACAACACCGGGGCCATTGCGCAAGCTAAGGAACCCAGAGCACATGACAGATCCAAACATGTATTCAGAAAGTATCACATCATCCGCGACATTGTTGCTAAAAGGTGACGTGAAGATCCACTACGTTGCAACTGATGATAGCACAGCCGACCCCTTGACCAAGGCTCTTCCACGAGCAAAACATGATAAACATGTTAGGTCAATGGGTATAGACTGGGACTTAGATTGGAACTAGGGGCAAGTGGGAGATTGATAGCATTTGTGCCCTAGTCCAATTGCTATTAGCCTGTAAACGTCTATGTACATTATCATCGTTTGTAACATATATATAAAACGGCTTTGTATTACTTATGTGTTGAAGTAATATGTTAAGCATGATCTGATTTATGACCACTAAAGTAGTAGAACCATAAATCTGTACGGATCACACTTAACGAGTCCCTGGTCAAAACATGCTTCCTAAGAAGCGACCAGTATGAGGATGGTTCTTAATGACGTAGTTCTACTTGTCATAGGGATGAGGGATCTTGGAACCATATCATAGATATCGGACGACCCGCTTTGAATAGTGTTTTCATAAATTAAGCCATAAACATATTCAAATGCGATAGCTTGTCACGGCATCCTTAGACCAAGGAGTCTTTGTGATCACTATGCAATGAATGTACGGCTTTAACTTGCGCCAAACGCTTTCTGTAAAAGGATTACTATAAAGGGCATGATTGGGTGGCGGAACGGGTTGCATGAGTGACACGAAAGACGGCTAAGGGATTTATCCCTCATACTACGGTATGGGAAAGATATCCGTTAGAAGGCCTCTTGATGGAGACTGACTGAGAGAAAGAGCATGGCCATGCCAATGATACGGGTTATCAGTTCTCAGCCATCTCGCATATCAAGTAACAATGATTGATTGAACAAAGGAGACGACTCTATGCCTTGTGATCAATCGGGATATCTAGAGATAACAGGATGGTGACTTGTACGCACAAAGGTTAAGTCGAATCATCGATCATCATGCACCTTGGGTAATCATAATGTTTTACTAGAGACCACTTATGATGGATCGGGCAAGAGCGATCTTTTGCGCCGATCTGCCAACGGTGGCATGAGCCTAGAGGGTCACACACATACAAGGCGGATAACTTGAGACAAGGAAACATTGATGTTTCTTGAGGAGTAATATATGGACAAAACTGGAGGTTTTGTGCCATAGGTTCGGTTTGATTGAATAATTAGCGAATCGAGAAAAATTGAGTTTTTCGTCGATATCGCGTCGGACTTTGTTTGATAAGTGACGACAAAAGGGTCGGGCGATTTTTGGACACGGCATGAGACAACACGGGAGGGCCCATTGGGCTCGGCCCATGAAGCCTCATGGCCGGCCCATTAAGGGCCCAACAAGACCTCATGGCCGGCCCACATGGTGGGTCCATGTGTGGGGGCCACATGGTTGGTAGTCGATCTTGCGCAAGTTATGGGCGGTTTATAGGTTGCTTCCGCTGCCATGAACGTAATTAGGATGCCCCGGGACCCAACAGTGGTATCAGAGCCGGTCTACCACTCCGAGATCCTTGTATGTTATTTCGGTTTTGTAATGATACAAATGCCATAATTGTTGTTAACATGATTTTAATGCTTTTTGAGATATTTGCATGAAATATGTTATTTTTGAAAATATATTGAATTTGGAATTTTTCGGAAATTATTGGATTTGTCGGGTCCGAGAAGGGACTCTCGGGGAGCCGGATTGGAGGTACCGAACGGAGGTCACCGGAGGCCGGGGAGGCCGGCGGTGACCGAGCCCGTTCCCACTCTCGGGCGAGGCCGAGAGTGGCGGCAAGGCCGGTTTAGGCCTTCCAAGGCCCAAAACCGGGCCGTGCATAGTTGGGCTCGGCCCAATGGGGCTTCGGCCCATTGGCTTGGCCCGACTTGGTTCGTGCGTGGTGTTTGATCCGTGTCACGAACCTGCGATCCAATATTTCGAAAACTTTCAAAATTTAATCGGTTTCGATAAACCGTTTTTCGAAAAGGTCTAGTTTCGATAAACCCGACCAAGCAAGAGCGCTGGTTTAGGAGATAAACCCGACCAAGCAAGAGCCGGTCTAGTTTCAAAAAGAGCGCTGGTTTAGGAGATACAAGGCCGAGAAGTAGACTGGTCCGCAGAGTCTGTCCAGCGAGACGGGAAAAATGTTTTGCTCCAGACGGAGGTCTTCTCGTCCGAACTGGGTTTAGAGAAAAACACAAAAGATGTAGGGAATTGGCTGAGGTTTAATGTCCAAAAAGAACCGAAGCAATTGGAGATCTGTAGCTCGAGATATAGAGCTTCAAAGTCTCGGTTTTCTGCCGGGCAGATTCTGGTAAAACCCGTAAACTCGATTTCCTAAGGATCTAACTTGGTAGTCGATCTTGCGCAGGTTAGGGGCGATTTATAGGTTGCTTCCGCTGCCATAAGCGTAATTAGGATGCCCCGGGACCCAACAGTAACATAGTGTTCCTGGTGTTGTATGTCGACGACATACTGGTCATGGGGAATAACGTCCTAACCTTGGTTGAGACCAAAGCTTGGTTAGGGAAGTATTTCTCCATGAATGACTTAGGAGAGGATGCTTACATTCTAGGGATCAGGATCTATAGAGATCGATCCAAGAGAATTTTAGGCCTAAGTGAGAGCACCAACATAGATAAAGTGTTGAGAAGATTCTCAATGCTTGACTCTAAGAAAGGGATGATAGCATTTTTGTGCCCTAGTCCAATTGCTAGTAGTCTATAAATGTCTATGTATATTTATCATCGTTTGTAATAAATAAAACGGCTTTGTATTAATTATGTGTTGAAGTAATATGTTAAGCATGATCTGATTTATGACCACTAAAGTAGTAGAACCATAAATCTGTACGGATCACACTTAACGAGTCCCTGGTCTATATACGCTTCAATTGAAGCGACCAGTATGAGGATGTTCTCAATGACGTAGTTCTGCTTGTCATAGGGGTGAGGGATCCCGGAATCATATCATAGATATCATGAGGTGATTGATATCAGACGACCCGCTTTGAATAGTGTTTCATAGATTAAGCCATGAACATATTCAAATGCGATAGCTTGTCACAATATCCTTAGACAGAGGAGTCTTTGTGATCGCTATGCAGTCGACGTGCGACTTTAAATTGCGCCTAACGCTTTCCGTAACATGATTGCAATAATGGGCATGATTGGGTGGCGGAACGGATTGCATGAGTGACACGAAAGACGGCTAAGGGATTTATCCCTCATACTACGGTATGGGAAAGATATCCGTTAAAGGCCTCTTGATCGAGAGTGACTGAGAGAAAGAGCATGGCCATGCCAATGATATGGGTTAACAGTTCTCAGCCATCTCACATATCAAGTAACAATGATTGATTGAACAAGGATGACGATTATATGCCTTGTGATCAATTGGGATATCTAGAGATAATAGGATAGTGACTTGTACGCACAAGGTTAAATCGAATCATCGATAATCATGCGCCTTGGGTTATCATAACGTCTTACTAGAGACCACTTATGATGGATCGGACAAGAGAGATCTCTTGTGCCGATCTGCCAACGGTGGCATGAGCCTAGAGGGTCACACACATACAAGACGGATAACTTGAGACAAGGAAACCTTAACGTTTCTTGAGGAGCAATACATGGACAAAACTGAAGGTTTTGGGCCATGGGTGCAGTTTGAGAGAATAATTAGCGAATCGAGAAAATTGAGATTTTCGTCGATGTCGCGTCGGACTTTGTTTGATAAGTAACAACAAAAAGGGTCGGGCAACTTTTTGACACGGCACGCAACCACATGGGCGAGCCCATTTGGCTCGGCCCATGAGGTCACATGGACGGCCCAACAAGGGCCCATTTTAGGCCCAATAAGCCTAAGTGGCCGGCCACCTTGGTGGGTCTAAGGATGGGGGCCACACACCATGCTTAGTTGGTGATTTTTGATTAAGAGGTGAGTGATTTAAGGAGTATGGGTAATGACTTACCTTTAAACCCATGCTTTCACTTTTTGACCCATGCTTATGAGTTGATGAAGTAGAAAAGATCAAGACATTAATTCACTCACTCACAACTCCCCTCTCTCTCTCCTTGGCCGGCCACTATCCCCTCTCTCCTCTCATCTTGCTCTCTTGTTCTTCACTTAATTGTTCTAGTAGGCTTTTAGTGAAGGATCTTGAAGATCATTCTCTTGGTGTGGACTTGCTCTAGAGAAGAAGATCACATAGTTCTTCTTTATTGATTCAACAAAGACTAAAAGGTAAATTTCTTGTGGAATAGATTTTACCTTGAGATTTAATGGTTCATGTTCTTGGACAAGATTTGGAGTTGCTTTTGTTAATGCTTCCGCTATCTTGATGATCTTGAACGCTCCAAAACCCTACAGTGGTATCAGAGCATGGTTCACCCTCTTAATCTTTGCTTATTGAACTTGTTTCAGTTTTATGATGATTTGCATGCCATATTTGTTGATAACATGTTTTTAATGCTTTTTGGGTAAATTGCATGAAATATGTTATTTTTGAAAAATATACTGAATTTGGAATTTTTCGGATTTTTATTGGGTTGTGATGGATGAGTTCAATTTTAAAACGTGTTTGCACGGGTTGCAAATGACGACTTCAAAAGAAGATTGTATATGATACAATTAGAAGCGTCACAACACGGGTTGTTGATGACGGGTTCATAATTGTACCAAAATACTTTCGAATTATTAAACACAACCAAATCACAACATAATTTGAGTTAAGTGAGATGCCACCTAAATTCACACCCATGTAGAAACATTATCTCGGTGTCGTGCGCCTTAACGGAGCATCGATAGAATGGGTTCTATATGGAATGGTCAACCTTGTGGGGTGTCGTTCTCCTTAGCGGAGCATCTGCACAAAACTGATGCATAAGTGAAGGTTGGTTGACTCGACCACGATTCTCGGCCTGAGGTCGAGCTGGGGCATAGGAAGGGTAAGCCGTGTGCTTTTGCACATACCCTGACCAAGAGTTACACGGGTTGTAATTGGATGGACGTCCTACCCAAATGGGTCAATTAGAGCGGTGCGCCTTACCGTACTTCAATTGAAAAATAAGGGATCTTGGTTTAAATATTCTAAACCATAGAATCGGATGGTTAGTGTTTAATTCGGATCTTCGTAAATTTATTCAACTTCTCTGATTAAATTTACTTTCTTTGTGTAGAAATGGCTAGTAATTCAACAAACTCGTCTAATTTGTCATTGAGGACTATACTTGACAAGTGTAAACTCAATAAAACAAATTATCTGGACTGGGACATAAATATATGACTTGTGTTAAAGTTGGAACGCATGGAGTACGTCATAGACTACCAACTCTATCGACGTTGCGTGTGTCATGCTGGGCTGCATGGAGGCGGACCTCCAGAAGTAGTTTATGGAGCTATCCCATGATCCGTTTGCAATGTTTGCACAGATCAAGAATATGTTGAAAGGGAAAGTATGTATTGAAAAATACACTATTCTCCGAGAACTCATTGCCTGCAAAATGTCAGCAGGCAGCTCCGTAGGTCCACACGTCCTACGCATGAAGGGACATCTCGATCATATGACTAGTCTCGGAATGACTATGGAAAAAGAGATGGCTGCGGATTTTATTCTGCAATCCCTTCCTCATGCATATGGTGGGTTCGTCATGAACTATCACATGCATGACATGGACAAGACCGCATCGGAGTTGCACAACATGTTAGTGACTGCCGAGAAGAGCATAAGGGGCAGTACGCCCAAAAGGTGTTCTAATGGTCAATAAGGGATCCGACTTCAAAGCTGGTGGTGATAAGGGCAAAGGCCTAATGCACCTGACGGGGAAGAACAGGCGACATTTCATTACTAAACCTTCCATACCCATAAAGGGCAAGAGGAAGGTAAAGAAGTCGGTCTGTTTCTACTGCCAAAAGCTTGGTCATTGGAAGAAGGACTGTCAGCAGCTGAAGGAAGATCAAAAGAAGGGCGGTGGGGCCGCTACTTCGTCAGGTATTCCATTAGAGCTAAATCTTTCTACTATAAATGCTTGGGTCACATAAATGCTTCGTCAGTTATTCCATTAGGTCACATAAATGAGAAACGCATCTCAGCGCTTCATAAGCGCGGACTTATAAGTCAATTCGAATTCCAAACGATTGATAGATGCGTGGCTTGTTTAATGGGCAAGATGACTAAAGCGCCCTTCACTGGTATAGGTGAGAGGGCATGTGATCTATTGGGTGTAATACATTCAGACGTATGTGGACCAATGAGTACACCAGCCAGAGGTGGTTTAGGCTACTTTATCACATTTACTGATGATTTCAGTAGATATGGTTATGTCTATCTCATAAGACATAAGTCTGACGCCTTTGATATATTCAAGGAGTTTAGGACTGAAGTAGAAAACCAACTCGGAAAGAGTATAAAGGCACTCCGTACTGATCGGGGTGGAGAATACTTATCCGAAGAGTTTCTTAGTCATCTTACTGAAAGTGGAATACTATCTCAGTGGACTCCGCCAGGAACACCGCAACTCAATGATGTGTCCGAGCGAAGGAATCGGACATTGTTGGATATGCTTCGATCGATGTTAAGTCACACTTATCTCCCGATCTCCTTCTGGGGTTACGCTCTACAAACGGCCGCGTTCATAATAAATAGGGCTCCGTCGAAAGCAGTGGAAGGGACATCATTCGAGAAATGGTACGAGAGGGAACCCGTTTTGTCCTTCTTGAAAATCTGGGGTTGCGAGGCTTTTGTAAAACTGTTGCTTGCAACCAAGCTCGAACTGAGATCAGATAAGTGCACTTTCGTCGGATATCCAAAAGAAACAAAAGGATACTACTTCTACAAACCGAGCGAGAACCAATAGCTACAGTTAATGAGGACGGTCCAAGGCGGTCTAAAAGGACAAGTCATGCACCTATCAGATATGGTTTCCTAGTAACTGGAGGTGATGATTTGGTGTTAGTGGACAATGATCCAACTACCTTACGAGAGGTCCTGGACGGAACCGACTCTGAGAAATGGCTGGAAGCCATGAGGGAAGAAATGCAATCCATGTCAGATAATCAAGTGTGGGACTTGGTGGATCAAACCCTGGGCGTAAAAGTCATTGGGTGTTAATGGATCTTTAAAATAAAGATAGACATGGATGGCAAACCTCAGACCTATAAAGCAAGACTGGTAGCAAAAGATTATAGGCAAGTCCACGGAATTGACTATGAAGAAACCTTTTCTCCAGTAGCTATGGTCAATTCTATCCGTATTCTACTTGCCGTAGCAGCTTATCATAATTATGAGATGTGGCAAATGGATGTCAAAACAACTTTTCTTAATGGGAGGTTAGCTGAGGACGTTTATATGTCCCAGCCTGAGGGTTTTAAGGATCCTAAGAATAAAGGAAAGATTTGCAAGTTGCTCAAATCAATTTATGGTTTGAAGCAAGCATCTCGGAGTTGGAATCAGCATTTTGATGAAGTTGTGAAACAGTTTGGCTTCATCAAGAACGACGATGAACCTTGCGTATATGAAAAGGCAGATGGGAGCAAAGTAGTCTTTTTGGTGCTCTATGTTGATGACATATTGCTCATTGGAAACGACGTCCCTACCTTGCTCTTATCAAAGACTTGGTTAGGTCAGTGTTTTGCAATGAAGGACTTAGGCGAGGCTTCTTACATCTTGGGGATCAAGATATATAGAGACCGTGCCAAACGGGTCTTGGGCTTAAGTTAAAGCACATATATAGACAAAGTGATGAGAAGATTCTCAATGCATAATTCAAAGAAAGGACTGCTGCCCATGCGTCATGGCATAAAGCTTAGTAAGAAACAGTGTGTTGAGAGACCTGCAGAGCTAAAAAGAATGAATGAGATCCCATATGCTTCGGCTATAGTGTCCATAATGTATGCCATGATATGTACGAGACCGGATGTCTTGTTTGCCCTAAGCTGTACCAGTAGACATCAATCCAAACCCGGTGAGGAACACTGGATTGCCGTCAAGGCGATTCTCAAATATTTGAGAAAAACCAAAGACGCTTTTCTTGTATACGGGGGAAGAAATGATGATCTAGTCATCAAAGGATATGTCGACACTAGTTTCCAGACAGACCCAGATGACTTTAAGAGTCAGTTGGGATATGTGTTTACGTTGAACGGTGGAGCATTCAGCTGGAAAAGCAAGAAGTAGGACACCATTGCCGACTCTACGACGGAAGCTGAGTACATTGCTGCATCGGAAGCGGCAAAGGAGGTTGTATGGATCAGGAGTTTCATGGTTGGGTTAGGCGTAATTCAAAAACCATACAATACAATATGGATAACTTGAGACAAGGAAACATTAACGTTTCATGAGGAGCAAGATATGGACAAAACTGAAGGTTTTGGGCCATGCGTTCGGTTTGTGAGAATAATTAGCGAATTGAGAAAACTGAGATTTTCGTCGATGTCGCGTCGGACTTTGTTTGATAAGTAACGACATAAGGGTCGAATAACTTTTGGACACGGCACTCGACCGCATGGGCGAGCCCATTGGGCTCAGCCCATGAGGTCACCAAGTCGGCCCAATAAGGGCCCAAATAAGGCCCAATAAGCCTACATGGCCGGCCACCTTGGTGGGTCCAAGTGTGGGGGCCACACACCATGCTTAGTTGGTGTTGTTGATTAAGAGGATAGTGATTTAAGGGGATTAGGTGATGACTTGCCTTTAACCCATGCTTTCATCATTTGTTACTTTAATCACCCATGTCTTATGAGTTGATGAAGTAGACAAAAGAGAAACAATTCACTCACAAATCTCTCACTCTCCCATTGTGGCCGGCCAACCCCTCTCTCTCCTCTCTTTGCTCTCTTGTTCTTCACACATTAGTTCTAGTAGGCTTTTCGTGAAGGATCTTAAGGATCATCCTTTTGGTGTGGAGTTGCTCTAGAGAAGAAGATCATCTAGTTCTTCTTTCTTGATTCAACAAAGACTAAAAGGTAAATTCTTGTGGAATAGATTTTGCCTTGAGATTTAATGGTTCATGTTCTTAGACAGTGTTTGGAGTTCTTAATGTTTATGCTTCCGCTATCTCGTTGATCTTGATCGCTCCAAAACTCTACAGTGGTATCAGAGGCTGGTTAACCCTCTTAATCTTTGTCTTGTTGTACTTGTTTCGGTTTTATGATGATTTGCATGTCATATTTGTTGATAACATGTTTTTAATACTTTTTGGATAAATTGCATGAAATATGTTATTTTTGGAAAATATATTGAATTTGGTATTTTTCAGATTTTTATTGGATTTGTCGGGTCCGAGACGGGACTCTCGGGGAGCCGAATTAGAGGTACCGGACGGAGGTCACCGCAGGCCGGGGAAGGCCGGCGGTGACCAGGGTCGTCCCCCTTCTTGGCTGAGGCCGAGAGGGGTGGCAAGCTCGGGTTTGGGCTTTCCAAAGCCCAAACCGAGCCGTGAGCTTCGGCTCGGCCTCCAGAAGCAGTTTCTGGAGCTATCCCATGATCCTTTTGCAATACTTGCACAGATCAAGGATATGTTCACGAAGAAAGTACTTATTGAAAAATACACTGTTCTCTGAGAACTCATTGCCTGCAAAATGTCAGCAGGCAGCTCCGTAGGTCCACACGTCCTACGCATGAAGAGACATCTCGATCATCTAACTAGTCTCGGAATGACTATCGAAAAGGAGATGGCAGCGGATTTCATTCTGCAATCCTTTCCTCATGCATATGGTGGGTTCATCATGAACTATCACATGCATGACATGGACAAGACCGCATCGGAGATGCACATCATGTTAGTGACTGCCGAGAAGAGCATAAGGGGCAATGCGCCCAAAGGTGTTCTTATGGTAAAGAAGGGATCCGGCTTCAAAGCTGGTGGTGATAAGGGTAGAGGCCCAATGCACCTGGCAGGGAAGAACAGACGACCTTTCATTCCTAAACCTTCCATGCCCATGAAGGGCAAGGGGAAGGTAAAGGAGTCAGTCTGTTTCTACTGCCAAAGGCCTGGTCATTGGAAAAATGACTGTCAGCAGCTGAAGGAAGATCATAAGAAGGGCGGTGGGGCCGCTACTTCGTCAGGTATTCCATTAGAGCTAAATCTTTCTACTATAAATGTTTGGGTACTAGACACTGGAGCTGAGTCTCATGTCTGTGCGGATGTGCAGGTACAGCGTAGTAGAAGAGATGTGGGCGAAAACGAGGTGGACCTAAGAGTTGAGAACAACGTGCGTGTTACCGCAACTGTTGTGGGTTCGGTTGATCTTGTTCTGCCCAGTGGGCTTCTAATAAAACTCCTAGATGTGTTTTGCGTACCTTCTTTCAGCAGGAATATGAAAGAGATCACCACGGGTTCCAAACGATGAATATCATGCAGCGGACTTTATGTAACCGTGGTGATCGTAAAAAGCTGAAATCTTAATGCCATTTGAACATGTTATAAACATAATTATAGATCTAATATTTACCTCTTGTAATCGACAAAAACACAAGTGTAGTGTTCTCTCTATCAAGTCCACACAAGCACACAACCGAAATGGTTTTTCACTCAATCTTTTGCTAGCAATTTTGAGAGAAAACAAGAGCAATAATGGAGGTAGAGAGAGAGGGAGGTTTCAGCAATGAGGGAAAGAGAAAGGAGGGGTGGTTCTGAAAAATTCAAGGATAAAATGAAATAGATATTATGTGATTTTTAATTTGAAATTAAATTCAATTTCAAAATAAAAATTGCATTATCTATCCCTTTATTCTTTCTTATTTGCATATGATCCCTCTCTTATCTTAAATCCCTAAATGGGCTTTAAGCCCGTTTAACTAAAACCCAAATTAAACCCATTAACTAGAGTTCTAATTTCGGTTTGGTCAAAACGGCTCAATTTCCTCGAATTGATTTCTTCAACCGTCTAGTTAAAACCTTAGGCCAGAAAACTACCGAATTGTTCTCAATTCTCATCCATAATTATTGTCATGTATCGTGCTTAATGCGTGTGACCCTCTAGGCTCACGAATAATTGGCAGACTGGTAAAATTACTATTTTACCCTTTCCATCATAAGTGGCATCTAGCAAGACATTATGATTATCCAATATTCGTGATTATCGATTATTCGACTTAACCTGTTATCGTACATGTCACTTTCCTTTTATCAAACCGATATCCAGATTGGTCAATAGGCATAGAATGGTCATCCTAATTTATCAATCACTGTTTCTTGATATCTGAGATGACTGAAAACTGATACTAAGGTATCACCTGCATGGCCATGCTCTTTCTTCAGTCACACTCATCAAGTGGCCTAAACGGATATCTTTCTCATACCGAAGTATGAGTGATAATTCCCTCAGACGCCTTTCGAGTTCACTAGTGCAATAAATGCCAAAGCCAATCGAAACCGTTATAGTTACCCTTTTACAGATAACGTTAGACTAGGTCAAACTTAGGTATTCGTTACATAGTGTACACAAAGACTCCTTGGTCTTAGGATATAATGACAAGCTACGATATGTGAGTATCTCATGATTGGATCTATGCAGCATACTCACAATCGGGTTGTCCAATATCATCGACCTGATGATATCTATGATATAACTCCGGCACATACTTTGCCATGATTAGTAGAGCGTGATCACAAGGAGTTGGTCTCATATTGATCGCTTCTTAAAGAAGCTTAGCTGATCAGGAACTTTATCGAATGCAATTCTTTCTGATCTACAGTTCTACTATAAGTGATTACACACATTATGACATAGATCAAATTACATTCGATATATTACTACAACACATTAGTAATATATGCCGATTTATTTATTCGGAAAGATGATAAAACATTACATCTGTAGATCACTTATATATTGGACTGGGGCATAACTCTAACAATCTCCCACTTGCCCCTAGTTCCAATTTAAGTTCTGATCTACTCCCATAGACCCTGCATGTTACTCATGCCTAGGCTGCGGCTGAGCCTTTGTCAAGGAATCGGCCATATCATCATCAGTCGAATAGTGTTTAATCTCCATATCACCTCTATATGTGATAACTCTCACGAGGTGATTCCTGCTTAGTATATGTTTGGATCTGTTGTGGAATCTGGGCTCTTGAGCAATAGCTACGGCACCTGTTTTGTCCCACAACAAGCTTATCGGATCAGACGCTCGTGGCGTTGCATCTAATCCGATCAGAAAGCTTCTAATCCATACGGCCTCTTTAGCTGCTTTTGTTGCAGCTATATACTCAGCCTTCATTGTAGAGCTGGCAATTTTGGCTTGCTTAAAGCTTATCCAACTGAAAGCGCCACCACTCAACACAAAATATATCCTGACTGAATTTTAAAGTCATCTGAATATGTCTGAAAACTAGCATCGACTTGTCTATTGACTGCTAGTTCTCTATCTATATCCCCACACACCAAAATGCATCCTCGATCCTCCTCAAATATTTGAGGAGGGCCTTTGACAGCAATCATGTGTAATTGGTCGGGGTTAGATTGGAATCTGCTAGTACAGCTTAGTGCAAACGAGACTTCCAGTCTCGTGCACATCCTGGCATACATGATGAATCCCACAGCCGAAGCATAAGGGATCTTACTCATCCTGCTCAGCTTATCAGGAGTACTAGGACTCTGTAGCTTGCTGAACTTCATGCCATGACGCATGAGTATGTATCCTTTCTTAGAATCAACCATTGAGATCTTCTCAATACTTTACCTATGTACATGTTCTAGCTTAGCAACATGTTCTGACTTAGGCCCAAAATCCTTTTGGAATGATCTGTAGAGATCCTGATGCCTACATTAGATGTAGCATCACCTAAGTCCTTCATCGATAAGTACTTTCCTAACCAAGCTTTGGTGGCAAGGTCGGGATGTCATTCTCGATGAATAAATACCAAGAATACAATATTACTCCCACTCGCTTTCTTATGTACGCAAGGCTCACTTTTGTTTTTGATGATGCCGAGTTTCCTTACAACTTCATCAAAACGAATGTTCCAACTCCGTGAAGCTTGCTTTAATCCATAAATGGATCTAAGCAGCTTACAAATCTTTCCGGGATTCTTTGGATCTACAAAACCCACATGTCGTGTGATATACACGCCCTCTAGTAAGTTCCTGCTGAGGAAGGGGTTTTGACATCCATTTTCCATAGTTATGGCTAAGAATAATCCGGATCAATCTGACCATTGCTGCTGGTGAAAAGGTGTCATCATAATACATGCATTGAATCTGACGATAACCTTTTACAAACATCCTAGCCTCATTGGTCTGAGGATTTCCATCCATGTCGGTCTTGATCCTATAGACCCACTCAGAACCGATGGGTTTTATCTTAGGGGTTTGATCAACCAAACACCAGACTTGGTGGTCTTACATGGACTTAATTTCCTCATTCATGGCGTTTTGCCATCTTTCGGAGTCTGAACTGGTCAAAGCTTGTCTGTAGGTTTCTGGATCATCCTGATCCACCAACTTCAAGTCATTTCCTTCAGTGGCTGTGAAGCCATATCTGTCTGGAACATGACGAGATTTTTCAGACCTCCTTGGACCATCTGGAATTTCTATAGGGACTGATTCTTCATCCACAACCATATGAGGCTCCAGTACTTCTACATCTTGCTTAGCAGGCTCCTGAATTGCTTCAGGCTGTTCCGTATCCTCACGAACTTCTTCGAGATGTACGGGACTCCCACTAGCTATTTTGGAAATAAAATATTTCTCCAAAAATACCCCTCCTCGAGCAACAAAGACTTTGTACTCGCTGGGTATGTAGAAGTTGTATCTCTTAGTTTCTTAAGGATACCTTACGAAGACACATTTTGTCTGATTTGGATGCCTGCATCTCTGCTACCCAAATCTTTTTAGGAAAAACATACTAGGATGTTTCCCACACCATATATAACTATGGTTAATTTCTTATTTGGCTACTACGCGAAGGCGCACGCATCCAAATAGAACTGACCATCTCATCCCGCTCCCATCCCAATGAATACTACGCGGAGGCGCACGCATCCACAGTAACGGGAGACGTAATGAGTGTCATATGGTGTACCTTCTGTGACTCTGGTCCAGCTCTTATTTGGCTACTACGCGGAGGCGCACGCATCCAAATAGAACTGATTACCTTATTCAGCTCGCATCCTAATGAATACTACGCGGAGGCGCACGCATCCACAATAATGGGGGACAGAATGACTGTCACAAGGTGTACTATCGTTGTCTTCATCGGAGCCCGATACAAAATGAATGCGGCTGTTTCCAGAGTCAAGTATTAGTTCAACTCTCTTCTGGCCTGAGTACTCATAGGTCCACAAACGTCGGAATGTATTAGACTTAATGAGTCACTCGCCTTTCACATAAACCTGTGAAAGGTGCCTTTGTCATTTTGCCCATTAGGTGAGACTTGCATCTTTCAGTTTGAGTGAATTCAAACGGACTTAAAAAGTCCACACTTGTGAAGTGCTGAAATGCGTTTCTCGCTCATTAGGCAAGACTTGCATCTTTCAGTTTGAGTGAATTCAAACGGACTAAAAGTCCACACTTGTGAAGTGTTGAAATGCGTTTCTCGCCTATGTGCCTTAAATGACAATGCCAGATTATAACTTGGTTTAAATTATTAGATTTAAGGCTTTTCTTATTTACGTTATAGCGATTAAGCTTACCAACGTAAATATCTGATCCTGAAGATGTGGATACCCACTCTTCTTCACATGGTCCTTGTATTGCTTACAATCCCTTATTCCCGTGTCCTGGCTCATTGCAGTTGTAGCATATCTCCTCCAATTTGTCCTTAGAATTCACAGCAGTTTTGGGAGCTGCTTGAACCTTTGGACGCTTGGGGTGTCTGATTTGCCCTGCAAGGTGCCCAGGAGCCTTACCCTTACCCAGATCAGCTTTCTTGAAGCAGACCTTCTTGTTGACCATAAGGACCTCCTTGGTCTTGCCCTTGAGGTTCTTTTCAATGGTCACAAGTATCCTATGAAGCTCTGTTAAGAACTTTTCCATGTCATGCATATTGTAATTTACTATGAAATCACTATATGTATCTGTAAGTGACTGCAACATAAGATCTGCAGCCATTTCAACCTAATCATCAAAATCGAGTCTGGTTAGATGTTACCGAAGACATTAAATCTTCGTGACATGGGACTAACAGGGCTCCAGCCTTAAGTTTGCATGAGTTAAGTTCTATGAAAATATCATATCTTTTGACACGAGCTTTCTCCTTGAACATTTCCTTGACCTCTGCCTTACAAGTATGAGGGTCATCTGAAACGTTCCTGAACTGCTTCTGCAACTCTGGCATCCTACTGCCCACCATAATGCATGACACGTCAATTTGGTTACTAAGGAACTTTGATAAGTATCCTTAGTGCCCTAGCGGCGTTCAGCGGTGGCTCAGCAGGAGGTTCCTTGGTAAGGATATAGTACTTGCGTTCATGCTTAAGTACAAGCCTCAAGTTTCTATTCCAATCTGAGTAATTCACGCCCTTGAGTCTGTCCTCAATCTGGACTCTGAGTGCGCTATTACTCCTTTGTGTTGTGTTTGCCTTTTAGTTCTACAGGGTAAAATTAATTAAAATTTAAGTTGGAGATTAAGTTATAAAACACTTGTCTGATTTTAACATTAGAATCTGAACCAGGATCCTATCATACCCTCAATTGAAGTGAACGGAGGCTCACTGCTCCAATTGAGAGCATCAAGGTAGGAATACATCCATTTACAAAACCATGTAATTCCTGGCTAGGGTCTGTACTAAAAGTACACGGCATACCCTATACTGATACCCTAGGTCAGCCCTAGCTGATAATCGTAGAAAAGTCTACCAAGCTTGAACTATGGATAGAACTAATG
This sequence comes from Geranium rotundifolium, assembly GCA_963920655.1. Taxonomy (NCBI): domain Eukaryota; kingdom Viridiplantae; phylum Streptophyta; class Magnoliopsida; order Geraniales; family Geraniaceae; genus Geranium; species Geranium rotundifolium. Next base: position 1,988,163 of record OY987320.1, read on the forward strand.
TGACTTCCACGCGGAGGCGCACGCACCCACAGAGAACTACCCATCTCATCCAGACCTTTTCTCTATGAATGTTACGCGGAGGCGTACCGACATCCATAGGGTCAAAGCCCTTTTGAGTGCCCAAACTTGGATGGTATCATGCATGACTTGTAATTATTTGCGTTTAAGTGAATTATAAAAGTCTGACTGTACATCGATACAATCTTAATCTGGAATCATCAATTGCAAATTCATGCAAAGATGATCCCTTAGCAGGTTACATACCGAAGTATGAGTGATAATTCCCTCAGACGCCTTTCGAGTTCACTAGTGCAATAAATGCCAAAGCCAGTCGAAGCTGTTATAGTTACCCTTTTACAGATAACGTTAGACTAGGTCAAACTTAGGTATTCGTTACATAGTGTACACAAAGACTCCTTGGTCTTAGGATATAATGACAAGCTACGATATGTGAGTATCTTATGACTGGATCTATGCAGAATACTCACAATCGGGTTGTCCAATATCATCGACCTGATGATATCTATGATATAACTCCGGCACATACTTTGCCATGATCAGTAGAGCGTGATCACAAGGAGTTGGTCTCATACTGATCGCTTCTTAAAGAAGCTTAGCTGATCAGGAACTTTATCGAATGCAATTCTTTCTGATCTACAGTTCTACTATAAGTGATTACACACATTATGACATAGATCAAATTACATTCGATATATTACTACAACACATTAGTAATATATGTCGATTTATTTATTCGGAAAGATGATAAAACATTACATCTGTAGATCACTTATATATTGGACTGGGACATAACTCTAACAGAATATTGTATCAATATCCCTTCTTGGAAAAGAAGGTTATTATTTTGATATTAAGAACGGGTTTGTTAATATTATGCGCAATAACATGTATTATGGAAATGCTCACACTGTTGGAGGTTTATACATATTAAATATGCAAAACTCGAGATCCAACATGCTCTATAATGTTAATGCTAAAAGGTTTAAAGCTAATGATTTAGACCAAACTCTAAACTGGCATTGTCGTCTAGGTCACATAAATGAGAAACGCATCTCAGCGCTTCATAAGCGCAGACTTCTAAGTCAATTCAAATTCCAAACGATTGAAAGGTCTGAGGCTTGTTTAATGGGCAAGATGACTAAAGCGCCCTTCACCGGTATAGGTGAGAGGGCAGGTGATCTATTGGGTCTAATACATTCAGACGTATGTGGACCAATGAGTACACCAGCCATAAAGCTACTTTATCACATTTCCTGATGATTTCAGTAGATATGGTTATTTCTATCTCATGAGACATAAGTCCGAAGCTTTTGATAAATTCAAAGAGTTTAGGACTGAAATAGAAAACCAACTCGGAAAAAGTATTAAGGCACTCTGTTCTGATCGGGGTGGAGAATACTTATCCAAAGAGTTTCTTAGTCATCTTACAGAAAGTGGAATACTATCTCAGTGGACTCCGCCAGGAACATCGCAACTTAATGGTGTGTCCGAGCGAAGGAATCTGACATTGTTGGATATGGTTCGATCGATGTTAAGTCACACTGATCTCCCGATCTCATCTGGGTTACGCTCTACAAACGGCCGCGTTCATAATAAATAGGGCTCCGTCGAAAGCAGTGGAAGGGACATCATTCAAGAAATGGTACGGGAAGGAACCCGTTTTGTCCTTCCTGAAAATCTTGGGTTGCGAGACTTTCGTAAAACAGTTGATTGCAACTAAGATCAGATAAGTACACTTTCGTCGGATATCCCAAAGAAACAAAGGGATACTACTTCTATAAACCGAACAAAAACAAAGTATTCGTCGCCTGAGGTGGGATATTCTTGAAAAAGGAATTTATTTCCAAGACAGTCAGTGGGAAGACTATTCATCTTGATGAAATTCTGGATGAGATAGTCGTTCAGGAACCGCTGGACGACCCCTTAGAAGAAGTAGAGCCAGAAGTGGTCGTTGAGCAAGAACCAATAGCTACAATTAATGAGGACGGTCCAAGGCGGTCTGAAATGACAAGTCATGCACCTATCAGATACGGTTTCCTAGTAACTGGAGGTGATGATTTAGTGTTAGTGGACAATGATCCAGCTAACTTTCGAGAAGCCATGGACGGAACCGACTCTGAGAAATGGCTGGAAGTCATGAGGGAAGAAATGCAATCCATGTCAGATAATCAAGTGTGGGACTTGGTGGATCAAGCCCCTAGCGTAAAAGTCATTGGGTGTAAATGGATCTTTAAAATAAAGATAGACATGGATGGTAAACCTCAGACCTATAAAGCAAGACTGGTAGCAAAAGGTTATAGACAAGTCCATAGAATTGACTATGAGGAAACATTTTCTCCAGTAGCTATGGTCAAATCTATTCGCATTCTACTTGTCGTAGCAGCTTATCATAATTATGAAATATGGCAAATGGATGTCAAAACCGCTTTCCTTAATTAATGGGAGGTTAACTGAGGACGTTTATATGTCCCAGCCTGAGGGTTTTGAGAATCCAAAGAATAAGGGAAAGATTTGCAAGTTGCTCAAACTAATTTATGGTTTGAAGCAAGCATCTCGGAGTTGGAACCAACGTTTTGATGAACCTTGCGTGTATAAAAAGGCAGATGGGAGTAAAGTAGTCTTTTTGGTGCTCTATGTCAATGACATATTGCTCATTGGAAACGACGTCCCTACCTTGCTCTTAACAAAGACTTGGTTAGGTGAGTGTTTCGCAATGAATGACTTAGGCGAGGCTTCTTACATCTTGGGGATCAAGATATATAGAGACCGTGTCAAACGGGTCTTGGGCTTAAGTCAAAGCACCTATATAGACAGTGTTGAGAAGATTCTCAATGTATAATTCCAAGAAAGGACTGCTGTCCATGCGTCATGGCATAAAGCTTAGTAAGAATCAGTGTGTTGAGACACCTGAAGAGCTAAAAAGAATAAATGAGATCTCATATGCTTCGGCTATATGGTCCATAATGTATGCCATGATATGTACGAGACCGGATGTCTCGTTCGCCCTAAGCTGTACCAGTAGACATCAATCCAAACCCGGTGAGGAACACTTGATTGCACTCAAGCCAATTCTCAAATATTTGAGAAAAACCAAAGACGCTTTTCTTATATACGGGGGAAGAAGTGATGATGATCTAGTCGTCAAAGGATATGTTGACGCTAGTTTCCAGACAGACCCTGATGACTTTAAGAGTCAGTTGGGATATGTGTTCACATTGAACGGTGGAGCATTCAGCTAGAAAAGCAAGAAGCAGGACACCATCGCCGACTCTACAACGGAAGCTGAGTATATTGCTGCATCGGAAGCAGCAAAGGAGCCTGTATGGATCAGGAGTTTCATGGCTGGGTTGGGTGTAATTCCACACCCATCTAACCCAGTAGACTTATATTGTGACAACACCGGGGCCATTGCGCAAGCTAAGGAACCCAGGGCACATGACAGATCAAAACATGTACTCAGGAAGTATCACATCATCCGCGACATAGTTGCTAGAGGTGACGTGAAGATCCACTACGTTGCATCTGATGATAACACAGCCGACCCCTTGACCAAGGCTCTTCCTCAAGCGAAACATGATAAATATGTTAGGTCAATGGGTATAGACTGGGAATTAGATTAGAACTAGGGGCAAGTGGGAGATTGATAGCATTTTTGTGCCCTAGTCCAATTGCTAGTAGTCTGTAAATGTCTATGTATAATTATCATCGTTTGTAATAAATAAAACGGCTTTGTATTACTTATGTGTTGAAGTAATATGTTAAGCATGATCTGATTTATGAACACTAAAGTAGTAGAACCATAAATCTGTACGGATCACACTTAACGATTCCCTGGTCAATATACGCTTCAAATGAAGCGACCAGTATGAGGATGGTTCTCAATCATGTAGTTCTGCTTATCATAGGGTTGTGGGATCCCAGAATCATATCATAGATATCATGAGGTGATTGATATCGGAAGACCCGCTTTGAATAGTGTTTCGTAGATTAAGCCATGAACATATTCAAATGTGATAGCTTGTCACGATATCCTTAGACCAAGGAGTCTTTGTGATCGCTATGCGGTCGACGTACGGCTTTAACTTGCGCCTAACACTCTCCGTAACAGGATTGCAATAACGGGCATTATTGGGTGGCGGAACGGATTGCATGAGTGACACGAAAGACGGCTAAGAAATTTATCCCTCGTACTACGGTATGGGAAAGATATCCGTTAAGGCCGCTTGATCGAGAGTAACTGAGAGAAAGAGCATGGCCATGCCAGAGATACGGGTCATCAGTTCTCAGTCGTCTCACATATCAAGTAACAATGATTGATTAAACAAGGATGACGGCTCTATGCCTTGTGATCAATCGGGATGTCTAGAGATAATATGATAGTGACTGGTACGCACAAGGTTAAATCGAATCATCGATCCTCATGCACCTTGGGTAATCATAATGTCTTACTAGAGACCACTTATGATGGATCGGGCAAGAGAGATCTCTTACGCCGATCTGCCAACGGTGGCATGAGCCTGAAGGGTCACACACATACAATATGGATAACTTGAGACAAGGAAACATTAACGTTTCTTGAGGAGCAAGACATGGACAAAACTGAAGGTTTTGGGCCATCGGTTCTGTTTGTGAGAATAATTAGCGAATCGAGAAAACTGAGATTTTTGTCGATGTCGCGTCGCACTTTATTTGATAAGTAACGACAAAAGGGTCGGATAACTTTTGGACACGGCACGGGACCGCATGGGCGAACCAATTGGGCTCGGCCCATGAGGTCACCAAGCCGGCCCAACAAGGGCCCAATAAGCCTACATGGCCGGCCACCTTGGTGGGTCTAAGTGTATGGGCCACACACCATGCTTAGTTGGTGTTGTTGATTAAGAGGAGAGTGATTTAAGGGGATTAGGTGATGACTTGCCTTTAACCCATGCTTTCATCATTTGTAACTTTAATCACTCATGCCTTATGAGTTGATGAAGTAGACAAAAGAGATACAATTCACTCACAACTCTCTCACTCTTTCATTGTGGTCGGCCAACCCCTCTCTCTCCTCTCTTTGCTCTCTTGTTCTTCACACATTATTTCTAGTAGGCTTTTTGTGAAGGATCTTAAGGATCATCCTCTTGGTGTGGACTTGCTCAAGAGAATAAGATCATCTAGTTCTTCTTTCTTGATTCAACAAAGACTAAAAGGTAAATTCTTGTGGAATAAATTTTGCCTTGAGATTTAATGGTTCATGTTCTTGGACAGTTTTTGGAGTTCTTAATGTTTATGCTTCCGCAATCTCGTTGATCTTGATCGCTCCAAAACCCTACAGCTACTTGATGAGTACAACTGAAATACAATAGCATGGTCATGCAGTCGGTACGGAGTATCAGTTATAATTCAGTTAACTCAGAATCAAGAAACATGACAATTGAACAAGGATGACTTGTCTATGCCTCGTGGTTGTCAAAGATATCAAGAGGATAAAGGATAGATTCATGTACGACAAGGTTAAGTCGAAATCTCGATAATCACAAGCGTTGGGTAATCATGATGTCTTGCTAGAGGCCACTCATGATGGAAAGGGTAAAATGGTAATTTTACCAGTCCGCCGACGTGTCGTGAGCCTCGAGGGTCACTCACTAAAGTTTGAGTAAAACGGATGGAATCATATAGAGGAATCATGAGAGAGACAAAATCCGGTTTTGGATTAAACCAGATTAGACCGTTAAACCGAAATCAAGAACGGTTTTGTTGGACCAATTAATTATAATCTAATCAGGGTCTAGCCAGATTGGGCTAAGCCAGAATGGGCTTCTCTACATTAATTAATTAAAAGCTTTGGGCTTTAAGCACATTAAGGCTTTTAATTAATTATTGCGTAAAATAAGCTAAAAAAGGAAATTTTCAGATCTGAAAATTAAAGAATTTTATTTCCAAAAACCCTAGCTACTCTCTCTCTCTCTCTCTCTCTCTCTCTCTCTAGCCGACCGGCCACCTCCCTCCCTCTCCGTCCGTTTTGCTTGCTTCGATCTTGTAGTAAGGATCGTTGTGAGTATTCCCGGATTGCTCTTCCTGTGTGGACGATCTTTAGAGGTTGCTAAATCCTATTTAGTAACAAAGAGATTTTGAATCAAGGTAATATTCAAGTTTTATTCTAGCCTAAATCTCATGATCATGTAAGATCCTTATTTAATATGGAACTTTGAGGTTAATTTGTATGGTCGTGAATTTAATTGATTGGAACCCTCAAATAATTCCTTCACTTCTCTGGTTTAAGATTGTCATTGAATTGTGAAATTTCTACCTTGAAACCCTGTTCCCAACGGTGTTTAGGGTTAGGGCGCTCGGGTGAACGATTCTGAAACCCGGTAAAAGGATTGTCGTCCGTGAGAGTATCATCATCACGACGATGCAATTCGTCCATTCGTTGGTTCAATAATTCAACCTACCGCCTCAAATCGTCGTTGACACGTCGAAATTCAGCGTTTTCACGTCGTAATTCAGCTTGATCATCATCAGCACCTTGGGGAGCGGCTCATTGTTGTCTACGGGGCGTCATACCTCAGGATCGACTAGAATCTGATACCAACTGATGCATCGTACATGGCTAGGAAGAATTCTTTATCAAAAATTCGTTGATTCTTGCGAATACCGAAGATGATAGATTTGAGGGAAACCTCGATTTTTTTGTTAAACTTCAAAAACTAAATAACATAAACGTATGACAGTGCTTAAATAGTCAAAACCTAATTGCAAAAAAGGAAATCTTAAACTTATGGGAAAAATGAAATAAATTATCAAAATTATCGAAAGTGCCCGGAACTGGAACTTAGGAAATTGCGATTTTGACTCCTAAGATGAGCTTGGATGGCCAGAAAACACTAGTGTTTTGTCGAAATTCGACACTTTCCTAATTTGCACTGTATCATCCACACACACATATATAGAGAGAGATGTATGTCAGAAGAACCCGATATTAATCTAATATCCCAAATCTGATAGAATAAGAATAAGAAATATAAATTACTAAAACTGTTCTTAACCCGCATTGTTTTTTATCGTGGCATTTCATATTTAATCTAACCCGAGATTGTATCCCAAAACCAACCGGTCCGGTCAGGTGCAAGATGATTGTTAAACTAATATATATTTAGCAAGGAGAAGAAGTTAAAAAGGAGTAGTGGTAGTGATGGCGGGAATGAGAGGCCATAAAAGCGCATAGGAATCATCGGCGCATTGTAGCATTCATCGCCAGCCAGCGCACACAAGAGAAGAGAAGAGAAGAGACTCGTGAACAGTACCAAAAAGCGGATGGGAGAGAGAGAGAAAAGCAGAGACTGCCCAATCTGTGCCTGCTTGTTGCGCAGAAAGAGACAGAGAGAGACTCGCTCTGTTTTCACGCAATAAACGCTACCCACAGTAAATCCAATCGATCAAGACCAACCACAACCCAATCAATCTGGTCTCGATAGGAGATGGTTCTGCTTCTGCTCCTGGGATGCTTCCATTGAGCCTTGTTGAGGGTTACTGGCTCCCTCGCCATTGACTCTTGTTAACACGATTCACCTGAAAATTAACCTCTATTTTGTCATTTTCTCTTCCCTACTTTTTTTCCTCTTTTTCCGGGTGGGTCTCTTCTCTTTCTTCGTTTTTACTCTGGCCATGCTCTCATTTTTCATCACCGGAGTGAGAGTGAGAGCGAGAGCGTGAGCTAGAGAGATGGTTGTTGTCTCTGAAGCTTCTGGGGAGGGAGGAGGGTCGAGACTTGCTGGTTATGGGACTCACGAGCCCACAATCGTAAACAACCCAGGTCTGTCTTTTCTGATTTCTTCCCCCTTATTGTTTTCGTTTCATTTTCTCACCGAATTTGAGCTCATGGGTTTCATTTCAAAGCTGGGACGTCCAAGAAGTTAAATTTGTGGGTTGTTTCTCATTTTTCAGTGCAAAATGCTGTGTATGTTGTTGATTATCTTTGGTACATTAGCTACAGAGATCTTTGTATTTTCTGCATCAGTTTTATTCTATTTCTGGGTTTTATTTGCTTAATCATACAAAACACTAGAGAGGGTTTGATTTTGTAATTGCCACTCATAAGCAATAAATTTTGTACGAGTTAAAAAATGATTTTATTATCAACAGTAAAAAAGACAGCGGAACAGTTTTTTTTTCAAAATTGTGAATTTTACCAAATAATTGATACTTTGGTTTGAGCTTATGGGAAGGCTTTGACATTCTGAATGAAAGAAATGAACTTTTATGTCTGTTTTGGGGGTTTCTTTTTCATTGGAGCTTTATAAGTTGCAGAACAAGATTGTATGGTTTGTATCCCATTTCATGCTTATTAGTCATGAATCTCATCAAGTCGTAATTGCTTTGATATGTAATCTTTGATTTGCTTCTCGAACCTTGTTTGGATTCCATCCACTTTACAACTTGGTGTAACTATTATATTGACATGCTTTTGGGGTTTTGCTATTAACACTATACTCTACTGTATAAACTCATCCGAGAGAAATTTCAGCAAGGTATTTTCTTTTTTTTCTGATTAGCCTAACCTCTTTTTTTCGGAATTTTGAATTTTACCTTATAACTGATGCCTTGTTTTGATGAGCTTATAGCAAGTTGGTAATATTCTGTGTGGGAGAAATTAACTGTGGTATGTTTTCTTGAGGTTTTCTTTTCCATTGAAGCCTCATCAGTTGTAGCACAAGATTGTAGTGGTCATGTCCCATTTTATACTAATTAGTCATGAATCTCAGCAAGCAAGTTCTCATAGCTTTTATGCGTTCACAGTTTCCGTTATTTTGTTAGTTTTTTATTTTAGGTATAAATAGTGTTGGTATGCTTTCCGGGTTCTGCTATTAACACTTCTACTCGACTGTATAATCTCAGGTGAGAACGATGTTTTGTATTCTGAACTCTGGCATGCATGTGCGGGTCCTAATGTATACGTTCCGAAAGTTGAGGATAAGGTTTACTACTTCCTTCAAGGCCACATTGAACAGGTTCTTGAATTCACCGCCTCAAAACACAAATTTAGCATTATCGTGGCTGAACTAACTTGTACTCTTGTTCAGGTTGAGGCATTCATGAAACAAGATGGTAAAATGGAAATGCCTATTTACAATCTACCGCCTAAGATCCTATGCAGGGTTGTCAATGTCCAGCTACAGGTACTAGATTTTATTCTGCTCGATGCTGTCCCATTCTCCAATCATGTTTGGATTTGTATATTGCATAAGTTTTCTGGTTTCCTCTTCGGTTGTTTGTGTTTCTGAAGTTATGTTCTACATTGTGGCCTTTGCAGGCTGAACCTTACACAGACGAGGTGTTTGCTCAACTCACTTTGATTGCAATGACCAAGGTTAGCTCGTGATTCAATTTATAGGCGCGCACGTGCACATACACATCTAATTAGATAATTGTTTCAGATAATTATGATTGAATTGGTATCCTTACACCTCAGTTTGATTTTTTGAAATGGATGTATCCTTACCAAATGCTTAAGAATGTAGATGTTTTGATTCCATGCAGGAGGAGGAGCTGAGTTCACAGGACGAGAACTTTAAATCGGCACCTCCAGGGACTAATTCACACTTTTTCAACAAGGTACTCACTCCATCAGATACAAGTACTCATGGTGGATTCTCTGTTCCTAAACGACAAGCAGATGAATGTCTTCCACCTTTGGTTAGTGTTCTTTTCCTTATTTTCATCAGTACATAACTTCACAAACACTAAACCACGAAGCAACCAGACTAATTATACTGACTCTTTAATGCTTGTAGTTTATGAATTCAGAAGCTAAGGCTATTGATTCATGTGGCATTGGTATATTTGCAGGACATGACTCAGAACCCTCCAGCGCAGGAACTGGTTGCAAAAGACTTGCATGGGACTGAATGGCATTTCCGTCATATATTTCGTGGTATGTATAACCCTTTAGCACTAACAGTCATGAACAAGTAACATCTTGCACACACATAGCATACACAATATTGCCGATCTGAAAAAATATGAAGTTATATAAGGTCATATAGCTATTTTCATGTATCAAACTAGCTTGCTTGATAATGCTCATAAGTAGTTATTAGGAAATGGTCATAGTTTGGTTCGAAATTCATGTGATAAAATAAAGTAACAGGTCGATTTCAAGTAATATAATGACACATAGCTCTTTTGAGTATGAAACAGGGCTGTTTCTTGAAATCTTGATATTGCTCTTAAATAAAAGAAGAAATGCATGCCCTTATACGGGTAATAGGAAATAGCCATAGTTTTTCACCTGAAATACATGTAATAGAACAATAGGCTCATTTTCATGTACATACTGATGCTATTGATGGTACTGCCTGTGGTTCATCAACAATTTCAAAGATGAAACATACTTTTCTTCCATCTTTATCTTAGCTCTTAGCTATACATTTTGTGTTTGTGAATGTAGGTCAGCCAAAAAGGCACTTGCTTACTAGCGGTTGGAGCACTTTTGTGACGTCAAAGAAGCTTGTTGCTGGCGATGCATGCATCTTTCTCAGGTTCTCTCTCTCTTTCACATACCTAGACAATAAGCTGAACTGTATTTAGTCTCTCGCTAATCTTTTTGCATGATGTTTTTGTTCAGGGGAGATAATGGAGAACTTCGTATTGGGGTACGCCGTGTGAGAAAACTACAAAACAATGTATCAGCATCTATCATATCTGCTCACAGCATGCAACATGGGATACTCGCCAACGCATACCATGCCATTTCTAATGGATCCATATTTACTGTCTACTATCGCCCCTGGTATGATACAAATTTGAAGGAGTTAATACGAATTTAACTCGCGTATTTATCTGCAACACTTACGAAACATTAGTCTACTCGAGTTTTGCAGGACGAATCCTTCTGAATTTCTTGTCCCGTACGATCAATACATTGAATCTGCTACAATAGACTATTCCATTGGAACAAGAATCAGAATGAAGGTTGACGGCGAAGAATGTCCAGAGAACAGGTGATGAAACCAAACCCTTGCATTTGTTAGCTCAAATCAAAAGATTGAACTATCCATAATTGTGATTATGTATCGTGTATGACTGTTGAGTGCAATAACCAAATTACAAAAATAGTTATGGAAGATAAGCTGTTCCGTAGAATCATCTTGTTCCTTAACTGCTCTTTGTTACTGAATGTAAGTACTATTATGGATCAGGTTGTTGGGTACTATAGTTGGTGTTGGAGATTTTGATGGCATAAGATGGCCTGGTTCAGAGTGGAGATGTCTAGAGGTAACCATTCTCCTTAACCATCGTTTAATTTTCTCGAGTTATTGGACTGACTACTGATAATATCCATTTAGGTGCAATGGGATGATCTGCCAGGCAAAATCCTTCATCCAGAGAGAGTTTCTCCGTGGAACATCGAAGCAATAGACCAAACCAACAAGAAACAAAAGAGATCGCGCCAAGCTGATTCATCTCCTGGGTTTTCTAGCTTGACAAAGGATGGTTAGTACTCAACGCTCCCTTTCCCTCTCTCCCTCTGGTGGTGGCATTGTGATGATTTTAAGGTTGTCTTGTTTGATGTCTCAACCAGGCCTAGTGCAGAGCACATCTGAGCATACCTCGAAGAGACACTTGAGATCGTGGGTCTTGCAAGGTCAAGAAGGCTCAAAAATGGGTCTGCAAGCATACGGTAGCCGCCAAAACCCATTTTCCCGTGGAAATACAGCCAATACAGGTGTGGCTTTCACCAGCTCCCATGGGGTCAGTGATGATGCCGCAGCAAGCAGGAAATTGTCAGTTTCGAGCAATTCTGAGTCTCAGGAATGCGAAGGCTCGCAAGCTCATCAACAAAATGGCTGCAATAAGATAATGATTTTCGGTGTCAATCTACTAGGTAGTACTAGTAGTCCACCGGAGCTCCCTTCACAACAAGTTGCCACTTCCAGTGGCCTTCTCAGTCCTCGGACTGTTTCTCCAACATCTCAGTCCAACATGTCTGATTCCATCCAGCCTTCCGAGCGCTCCAATAGTACGAGGAAGCAATGCAAGAACTGTTGCTTTGTCAGTAATCGTAGATGCACCAAGGTGTGTATCTGTATACTACTCTCTTTTCACAATGTGTTGCTTGCTTTTCAACTTCAAGAACTTGCCATAAGAGAACTGTGGGGTAGTTTCATATACAAGTAATTTGAAGTTGGGACGTTTTTCAGATGACTACCCTAAACTTTAGGGACTTTTTTTGGAAAACTGCCCTTGTAAGCTTCATGTAGTCATCTAGAAGTAAACCGCCTAAATTTTAGGGTAGTAATGTGTACCATGCATGAACTTGTTAGGTGTACATAGTGAGTACTTTTTATCGGCCAAATCTGAATATCTTATTAGAGAAGGACGTGTGGATACTGAGCAGAGAAAGATAAGACCAAAGCCCGATGACTAAACGAGATATCCTGATATAATTAAAAAAATAAACAGCTTGAAAAGAAAAAGTATAAGTCTTGTTTCTTGATTGAATTCTCTGAATTAGTTGCTCATCATTTTCTTTCAAATAAGTGCATTCGACATGACCTACACGGCTAGTATTCGATCATGAACATCGATTGTGTGATGCTACTTGTAATAATACACGGTTTATGGTGAAGTGACAAAGACCCCGTGTAATAAGCATGAGGTATATTTATTTAAATTATTGTTGATAAAAAAACAACCGATTTATCTATAACAAGTGGTATCAAAGTCGGTTCACCCCAACGACAACCACCCCTACCTGGTTAAGATGATTGTTGGTTTAAGGTAGCTTGAGTAACAAGTCAACTTTTTCTGTTGCAGGTTCTCAAATACGGAACAGCTCTCGGAAGATCGGTGGACCTAGCTCGATTCGACGGGTACGAAGGACTCATCCGCGAGCTGGACGACATGTTTGACTTCAAAGGAAGCTTGATAGACAAGAGCAGCAGATGGCATGTCACCTACACAGACGACGAAGGTGACATGATGCTGGCCGGAGATTTCCCATGGCAGTTAAGTATCATCAACCTTAAAAGAATAGAAACCTTGATTGAGTCTTACATTGAAAATATGTAGATTTCAACCTGTATCAGATCTAGACGATCACTCCGGTCAGGTCCCACATTGTGATCCACTCACTGCTAACTTACTGGTGCATTCACCGCTTAATAAACAATTTAAGATATCTCTATCTATAGTTTTTTAGGTGGAAATGAATTTATTCACCGCTTAATAAACATCTTAGAGTTGATTCCCCGCTTAATAAACATCTTAGAGCCTTCATATATCTAGATTATTCCCATTCCCATTTGCGCACGCTAATCTCTCTGCATTTTTTCGATGAATTACAGGGAATTCAGGTCGATGGTGCAAAGAATGTTCATCTATCCTAAAGAAGAAGTAACAAGGCTAGACTTGGCCTCAACCGAACCAACATCATCAATATGATAAATGCTCAAGCGAGCATGCATGGCTTCCATCTTCTGTTTTTTATATAAGAAAAAACATAGATATGATATGAACAAGAATATCTGAAGATATGTGTGAGAGACTGGTTGTTGATATTATTAGTTACTCTAAGTTATTTATTTATATGTATGAATAAAAGTTAATGTTTTTGAACATTTAAAAGGTAAAGGTTGGGAGCAATTCGTGTAGGAATAGCAACGGTTTGGGTCTAGCCAAACCCGCTAGCTTCGAAAGGGTACCCTACAGCAAAAAGCCCGTTCGGCTTGAGGGGGTTCCCGTGTTGAGGTTAATCACGTGTTTTCTTGTTTTTATTTTATTTAATATGTTGCTTGTGTAGTAAGTTAGGGCCTAGACTTATTCAAGCCATGACTTAGTAGCAAGATCTCTTTCCTATTTTCAGCTTGTATTTTTAGTATAAATGACATAGCACAACAACAACCAAATATAAGTTGGTTGCTTTGAATACTCCTTGTCTTTAGTTTTGCATAACTCATTTCTTTGCAACGTCAATTTGGTATCCACACGTGGAAAGCGATCATAAAGGTAGATACAACCAAGAGTGATGATACCACACCAAGTAGATCGATTCTAGCTCGGGCGAAGCAGCGAAGAGTCAAGTGCAGATGAAGGAGTTGCCGATCAGCTTTCCGATGTTAGATAAGAACAATTATGGTGTCTGGGCAGCAAGGATGACGGTCTTTATGGATGCCTTAAAAGTGTGGAATGTTGTCGATGCGGACGGTGAGCCGCAAGTGAGAAGAACAAGAGAGCGCTTGTCATGATTACTCAAGGAATTCCAGATTCCATGGTGATGAATATCGTGGGCAAAAGTCGGCAAAAGAAGCGTGGGCGATTCTTTGGGATATGTATACGGGAGCTGAGAGGGTGAAAGAGGCAAACGTGATGCACTCCAAAGAAGCTTCAACCGAATGCATATGGGTGACAATGAACAGGTCAGTGAGTACGTAACCAAACTCACTAACGTTATCAGTGAGATTAGAGCATTCGGAGAGGAGATGACGGACAAAGTCATGGTAGACAAACTGTTCACCACTGTGGCCGATCCATTCCTCCCGATTGTCGATACTATACAACAATGGGGCGATATGGGGAAGATAACAGTGGCTGAAGTGGTAGGAAGGTTGACAGCGTACAAGCTGACCTTAAAAGGAAGAAACCAAGACCGTGCAGACGATCAACTATTTCTCACAAAAGCGTAGTGGGAGACCATGCATACTAAGAAGCTTGGTGAGAGCTTTGGAGGAGAGCTAAGAACCTCAGACGGTGAGTTCCGAGGAAAATGGTGTGGACGTTTCTGAGTACGTGGGCGAGGCCAATTTGATTCAAGATCACCACGTAAGTATGATAAATCTAAGGTTAAATGTTACGACTGCACTAACTTAAGTCATTATACTTATGAGTGTCAGATCTTTAGAGAAGAAGTAAACTATACCGAGTATTATGGAGATGATGAGCCTACGTTGCTCATGGTTGAACTATGTAAGCCATCGGTTGTAATGTTGAACGAAGATAATGTTGTGATCGAACTAGATAGAGGAAAAAATTGCATTTGAATGTATGGTATCTCGTGCCAGTAACCATATGTCTGGGAACAAGAAGGTTTTCGCTAGATTGGATGAACAAATTCAAGGTTCATTCAAGTTTGGCGATGGTTCAGTGGTAGAAATCAAAGGGAAGGGAAGTGTGGCGATTGAAGGAGGCTCGGGTGAACAAAGGTTGTTGACTAATGTTTACTTCATTCCTCACCTAAGAAGTAACATCATCAGCTTAAACCAGATAGATGAAGTTGGGTGCAGAATGATAGTGTAAGGATGATGGATGAGTCTGTTCGATCATGACGGGAAACTTCTTGCTAAAGTGAAAAGAACATGGAACATATTATATACACCACCGTTGAGGACAGCTGAACCAGTATGCTTGCTGAGCAAACTTAAAGAGAAAGAATGGTTGTGGCATGTTCGTCTCGACCATATCAATTTTAGGACGCTTCAATCTATGTCCAAGAATGAGATGGTAAGAGGCCTTCCATGTATTGAGTGTTATGAAAAACTTTGTGATGCATCCATAGTTGGTAAGCAGAAAAGAATGTCATTTCCCCAGAAATCCATGTATAGAGCAAAGAAACTCTTGAAGCTTGTACATGCAGACCTATGTGGTCCGATTTCACCTCCTACGCCAACAGGTAACAAATATTTTCTTTTAATGGTGGATGATTTCTCACATTTCATGTGGTCAGTGTTGTAGAAAAAAAGATCAGATATTCCAAGCATTCAAAAGAGTAAAAAAAATCTAGTTGAAGATGAGACAGAAAGGAGATTAAAAGCCTTGCACACTAATCGTGGAGGAGAGTCTATCTCTGATGACTTCGAACGTTACTGCGAAGAACGGGGGGTAAAGAGGTTTCTCACAGCCCCAAACTCACCCCAACAAAACGAAGTTGCCGCAAGAAGAAACCAAACTATAATTGATATGACGTGTTGTCTATTGAAAAACAAAAAAATGCCAGCACATTTTTGGGGCGAAACAGTGATGACAACCAATTTATATATTAAATCGGGCAGCAAAGAGAAGTTTTAAAGGGAAAACTCATTACGAGGCATGGTATAGAAAGAAATCAAATGTACTACATTTACGTATCTTTGGTTGTCTTGCTTACATCAAAATTACATCTCCTCAGCTGAAAAAAATGGAAGATAGAAGCATGTAGGTACCGTTCATAGGTTATGAACTCGGTTCGAAAGCATACCGGTTCTATAACCCACGCACGAAGAAACTTGTGATAAGCAGGGAAACTATCTTTAATGAGAAGAGTGAATGGAATTAGAGAGAAGAGGAGCATGAGAACAAAGTCGAGAGCATGTTCACTGTAACATATGATATTATGTCTGAGACAAGCAAAGACTCAAGCATGCAGGATGATGTGTCTGAAGCTACAACTCAAACACCACGACCAACTGTTCCCTCGTTACCACCAGTAGCTACACCACCCTAACCAGCCCAAGACGAAGCATCATACTCCACTCCTGAATCATCATCGAAAGAACCACAAGGTAGAAGGCGTTTAAGTAATATATGTGCTGAAACTGAATGTCTCGAGGCTGAATTTGCAAAGTTATATCTTTTAACCGCTGAGGAGCCTGAAAATATGAAAGAAGCTCTGTTGAGTGTAGAATGGCGGAGGCCGTGGAGGAAGAAATGAAGAATGAAACCTGGTCTTTGACCCAATTGTCAGAAAATCACAAGACAGATGGTTTGAAATGGATATTTAAGGTGAAGAAGAATTCAAAAGGATAAGTTGTCAAAGATAGAGCCAGACTTGTGGAGAAGGGATTGTAGGGTTTTGGAGCGTTCAAGATTATCGAGATAGCGGAAGCATAAACAATAAGAACTTCAAAAACTGTCCAAGAACATGAACCATTAAATCTCAAGGCAAAATCTATTCCACAAGAGTTTACCTTTTAGTTTTGTTGAATCAATAAAGAAGAACAAGATGATCTTCTTCTCTAGAGCAAGTCCACACCAAGAGGATGATCCTTATGATCCAACACACTTAGCCTACTAGAACTAAATGTGAAGAACAAGAGAGCAAAAAGAGAAAGAGGAGGGGAAGTGGCCGGCCAAGTAAGGGAAAGAGAGAGAGAGAGTGAATCCTTTTGATCTTTGCGTACTTCATCAACTCATAAAGCATGATTGATTAAAGTAACAAATGATGAAGGCAAGGGTTAAAGGCAATTCATCACCTAATCCCCCTAAATCACTCTCCTCTTAATCAACAACACCAACCAAGCATGGTGTGTGGCCCCCACACTTGGACCCACCAAGTGGCCGGCCATAGGAGGCTTATTGGGCCTTGTTGGGACGGCTTGGTGACTTCATGGGCCGAGCCTAATTGGCTCGCCCATGCGGTCACGTATCGTGTCCAAAAATTATCCGACCCTTTTGTCGTCACTTATCAAACAAAATCCGACGCGACATTGACGAAAAACTCAGTCTTCTCGATTCGCTAATCATTCTCACAAAACCGAACCCATGGCCTAAAACCCTCAGTTTTGGCCATGTCTTGCTCCTCAAGAAACGCCAATGTTTATTTGTCTCAAGTTATCCATATTGTATGTGTGTGACCCTTTAGGCTCATGCCACCGTTGGCAGATCGGCGCAAGAGATCTCTCTTGCCCGATCCATCATAAGCGGTCTCTAGTAAGACATTATGATTACCCAAGGTGCATGATGATCGATGATTCGATTTAACCTTGTGCGTACAAGTCACTATCCTATTATCTCTAGACATCATGATTGATCACAAGGCATAGAGTCGTCATCCTTGTTTAATCAATCATTGTTACTTGATATGCGAGACGACTGAGAACTGATAACTCATATCACTGGCATGACCATGCTCTTTCTCTCAGTCACTCTCGATCAAGCGGCCTAAACGGATATCTTTCCCATACCGTAGTACGAGGGATAAATCCCTTAGCCGTCTTTCGTGTCACTCATGCAATCCGTTCCGCCACCCAATCATGCCCGTTATTGCAATCCTGTTACGGAAAGCGTTAGGCGCAAGTCAAAGTCGTACGTCGACCGCATAGCAATCACAAAGAATCCTTGGTTTAAGGATATTGTGACAAGCTATCGCATTTGAATATGTTCATGGCTTAATCTATGAAACACTATTCAAAGTGGGTCGCTTGATATCAATCACCTAATGATATCTATGATATGATTACGGGATCCCACATCCCTATGATAAGCAGAACTACATCATTGAGAACCATCCTCATACTGGTTGCTTCAATTGAAGCGTATATTGACCAGGGACTCGAAATCCTCTGGAGCATGCCGTGTACACCAAATTCACTAGCAACTCAATCTTGATTATAGGTTTCTACGTGGAGGACCTCATCATCACGGGGTATGAGGTACATGATATTGGTGTGTTTAAAACTGAGATTAGAAGCTTGTTTAGCATGAGTGACTTAGGGCTCCTAATTTACTACATCGGCATCGAGGTGAAACAAACCAAAGATATGATTATAATTTGTTAAGCAAGCTATGCTGGAAAAATCCTAAGGGTAGTTGGGCTTGAAGATTGTAACTCATGTGTCGAATTCATGGAGAGCAAACTAAATTTTGATCAGACGATGGAAGTTGAGTTAGAAGTCTTCGAAACATAGTTGTATATTACGATCGACCATGAACTTTGAGTTCATTTCCCTTGATTTAGTTGGGCAAGAAGCAAATTGGTTGAGGAACCTACTGGTAGATGTGTCGGTTTGGAGAAGACAGGTTGTGTCTGTTTCGTTGCACTTTGATTCACATGAAGTCATATGTGTAATAAAGAATAATGCATATAACGGTAAGAGAAGATATTCGTATCAGGCACGATGTGGTAAGGCAACTCCTGAGTAATTGAGTGGTTTCTTTAAAGTTTGTGAGATCTGAAATAAATCTTGCCAATCCTTATACAAAAGGATTGTCTAATAAGGTTGTCTTTGATACGCCGAAGGAGATTGGGTTTAAACCATTTCTTCAAGATAATGTGGCAGATTCCCACTAGTGGGTGAACAAAACCGTGAGTCGTGATTGTCATCTCTATGGCGTGTGATAGTGAGACTCTATAGCCAGCTTTTGGCGGTGCTAGTGAGACGCAATTGATGGTTCTCATACTAGAGATTTCATAGCCAGTTTTAGTGCTAGTTCTTGGTGATGTTGTCAAGACGCATTTGATAGATCTTGTGTCTGATAAATCTATAGTCAGTGTTTGGTAGTGCTAATGAAATTGCACTTGATTTGATGTGAGGTTGGAATTTATATTCTCAATAACCCAAAACTTTATATTAGGTGTTTTAGAGAAACACCTGGAGAGTAACCTACGTGAGTGTGATACTGTGTTTGTTATCTAAGAAAAACAACAAGACTTTCTAGAGCACTCACTAAAATCGAGGCGTACGCATATATTTCTAGAGTGTAAAATGTATCGCGGAACGAAATATATTTTCGAGGTTTGATATGTGTAATTGAAACAAGACAATTGTAAATAACTATGAGAATGAGCTGTTGTTGAATTGAATATACAAATTCAAATTCAGGCAAGTGAAATAAAAACTCGTTTCATAGTTTCATTCCAAAAGTAATTTTAAACTCATGTTTCAGACCTAGTCAGGTGCTGGAAATCCCAGATTCTTTAATTCTGAATTTCTCCATCCACCATCAGGTTATGTCCACCGGCACTACGAACCAGCCCCAAGATATGGCCAGCATCGAAATTTGGACGAAACCAACCCATCGAATCCATCACAAATGCGTTCTTGTGTGTATTGAAGCTGGCCTTGGGTCCGAGTTCGTTACCCCTTTCTTGGCTCTGATCGATTTTGCTGCAGTTGCCATTTCCTATGCCGCTTGCTGCTCCAGGTGATCAATGTCACTTTGCCTTCTACCCTTGTTTATTCATATCATAGCAATATAATTAGAGTTGAAAATCAAATCACACTGTTTTTTTATCCATATCTAACTTATTCTGATAAATTGCTTCAAATAGTTAAAGACCAAGGGAAGGAGATGAATGATAGAGTTATGCATTACTATTAACTATTGAGTAACAGAACCGAGAGAATGGTCTTTACCAGATTATTCTATGACATTTACTAATAACTATGCGAAAATCGTATGTCTTGCCAAACCATATAATTTATTCCGAGCATATCAGAAAATAAGCGCATAACCAATATTTTGATCCGTCAAGTTATATTAAATTCAACAGAAATGGTGTTGCCAACAATATGAACTTTGCCAACAAAGAAACAAGCAGGCAAAGACATAATATGAAATGAACAAAAACATAAATTAGATCAATGATTACACCTCAACTGACCTTCCCAGTCTAAGTAGAGAATGACCTGTTGAAGTTCTGGGCAAGCAAAGTTCTTGAGATGCCAAAGCAGTTTCTGCGCATAACTAACAACGAATATAAAATGTTCTGGTCGAGCAAAGATACTAACAAAATTTATACATTTTTAAGATATAGTATGTACAAATTTAGACATTCCAGTAACCCGAAAGATATTCTGTACATAGAATCCTGAATAGACCAAGTTTGAAGCTCTTATGAGTTAAAGTATCGGAAACTTAAATAGCTATCAACCAAGAAAGGAGATCAAACAAAATGGAGATACAAATTATGTACCTTTATCGGAAAGAAAAATTCCAAGGCATATGAGAGGGGGAAATTGCCAGAGCTGGAGATATAGGCTTGGTAACATGCAAAACTGAAGTCAATCAGTATTTACAAAGAAAGCATCATGGTTTATACATATTCTTCCAAGTTCCAAGTTGAAGACCAAGTGAAGCTACCAGAGCATGAAGAAATCACATTGTGTCAAAAATAAGATAAAATCTTAGCATAATGGACAAATGCTGCCAAGACAATGCAATGCTCATTACATGAACAAGCCAACCCACAAATGTGGCCTTTATTAGGTGATTGGAAGATAACAAGAAATGCTAAAATGGCTTAAAACGATAATTTAAGGAAAACATAAAATATCAGAAGACAGAAAAGGTTTCAAAATTTATAGAACTTGTTAGCATACAAGTCTTGCTTGATCGGTCCATTGAACAGCTAAGCATGGACAACATAACACCTTTGGACGATCAGCTCCTCCAAACCACAACCAATAATCCCTGGTTTTTGGCAATATCTTGAGATGGGTTGACGCGATGATACTTTTTTTCCATGATATTCTCAACTGCCAATTCCAAGGATGGTGGAGATTTCCCGAATGATGTAAGAGTATCTAATTTTCCATTCTGGTTCTGTCATATAGATTTAACAGTTGTGGGGCACTATCTTGAAACCTGGTCACATATCTCTTTAAGAAGAATTTTTCCACGAGCGGTAGGAAGGAAGCAAGGGATAAATCATGCTTGATCAGGCCTTTCAACATCAGAATATGCACAACATAACACCTTGGGACAATTCTCTTCTCTAAGCTGTATAATAGAGCCTTTGGCTCTCTAATAATATCGCAAGGAGCTGAACTCCAGCCCATTTTGTTTACAAGAAAATCCATCACTTCTACGACCTTTCTCTCTGATACTTCCATAATTCGCGGACTCCTCCTGAATGCTTCAAGGGTCTGCTCTCTGGACCATCCAAACCTATGATACAGCTCAAATTTTGTCTCCCATTTTGATTCAGTCATCACAGAAAGTGTATGCACTGCCACGATGAATGTCAGCTCAGAAGGATCAAAACCCATATTTAGAGCTTCCTCGACGACCTTAACAAATCTAGAATGCTGAATAAAAGCTCTTTTCGACAAATTGGTGACCAAGTAAGAGATTGAGGACTGAGGCACTCCAAGCTCTCTCAAGAGGGCTATATTTGGAGCCACAGATTTCACAACATTGTACAGAAAAGACCGCGGCCTGTGGTTGAGAGCAACTCTTACTTGTTTCTCATTAAGACCAACCACATTACTGAAGAAACGATAACATGGGATCAAATGTCCCTCCAAGCTCGCACCCAACAGAGATGGGGCGGATGAGAGGATCCGAGCAAGATCCTCATCTGACAATCCTACTGAAAAACGAAAAAAACGGAGCTTGGGAAGAAGATTGGTCTGGGCCTTGCACAGGAGGATGTTTGGGTAGATTCTGACGATTTTGGATATCTGGGTTTCAGAGAAGCCGTGGTTTCTAAGAAGATTAAGAACACAGTCATCGTTAACGGAAGATCGAGACCTCACCTTCTCGGAGACAGAATTAGCAGATGAATTCGCGACCAGAAAAGAGCGTCTCTCGGACGAAGGTTTTGAAGTTGCAGAGAAGCTTCTGGCTATGGCGGACGGTGAAGCCGAACAGCGAAGAAGAGCCGGACGGGTCTGGGAATCAGAAACCCACTTCCGTAGGATCGTCGCTAACATAGCGACAATTTAAATTAAAAAAGCAGATATTAGGTTTACGAAAAAGGAATCAACCAAAATGAACCTCCGGTGCCCATCTCCGCCATACCAATTCACGCGGCGGCTGCTCTAATAAGACACCAACGTAAGGTGGACTTGAAATCGAGCCCAACTTTCGGAAAGACTCAAGGTTTATTTATTTAATGATTATCTATTTAATATAATTTTTAGGGATAATTCCAGAGAACTACATCTGGATATGTGACATTATACCTAGAAATTTTTGTGTCAGGGTGAATACCCAAGAATTTTATTTGTCTCACTTTACTCATTTCGTCCAACTCCGTTAGTTTTTAACATTTTTTTACATGTGAAAAGACTAAAATACCCTTCAGACGTAAATAATTGTTTTCAAATTGAATGAAAAGACTAAAATACCCTTCACTATTCATTTAATTTTCAAAAAAATACCACTCTCTCTCTCTCTCTCTCTCTCTCTCTCTCTCTCTCTCTCTCCTCCATGTCCTCCACCACCACTGTCACCGCCTCCATCACCACCACCACCTCCATCTCCTTCACCACCACCACCATCTCCTCCCTCTCCGTCGCCACCTCCTCCACCACCACCGCCGCCGCCACCACCTCCATCTCCACCGCCACCACATCCATCTCCTCCACCACCATCTCTTTCCTCTCCGTCGTCACCTCCTCCACTACCACCTCCATCTCCTCTCCCTCTATCACCACCTCCGCCCGACTTCCGACGAAGCTCCGACCGACTTCAGGCGAAGCTCCGATTGACTTCCGGCAAGGCTCCAACGGTGGTGGAGGAGATGGTGGTGGTGGTGGAGGGGCGTGGAGGGGATGGCGGTGGAGGAGATGAAGGTGGTAGCGGTGGTGGTGGTGGATGAGATGGGGACGGAAGGGGAGGAGATGGTGGTGGTGGCGGTGGAAGGGGATAGAGGAGATGTATGTGGTGGTGGTGATGATTGAGAAGGTGGAGGAGATGGAGGTGGTGGCGGTGACGGTGGTGGAGGAGGTGGCGACGGAGGGGGAGGAGGTGGTGGTGGTGGTGGAGAGAATGGTGGTGGAGGGAATGGTGGTGGAGGAGATGGAGGTGGTGGTGGTGATGGAGGTAGTGGTGGTGGCGGTGGAGGTGGAGGGAGGGAGGGAGGGAGGGAGAGAGAGAGAGAGAGAGTATGAGTGGTATTTTTTTAAAATTAAATGAATAGTGAAAGGTATTTTAGTGTTTTCATTCAATTTGAAAACAATTATTTACATCTGAAGGGTATTTTAGTCTTTTCACATGTAAAAAAATGTTAAAAACTAACGGAGTTGGACGGAATGAGTAAAGTGGACAAATGAAATTCTTGGGTATTCACCATGACACGAAAAATTCTAGGTGTAGTCATCTGATAATGTGACATATACAGTTGTAGTCATCTGGAATTATCCCTAATTTTTAATAATTTATTTTAGTGGAAATTACACGTGTCAAATTAATCCGGACTAAAAATGAAATTAGAAATAATTAACTTGTAACACCGTCTTTGTAAAATGTTATTAAATAATTACGAAAATTTATATCGCTAAAATCTCAAAAACAGATAACTTATCTGATAAGATAAATTAAAGTATATGAGTCAAAATAATCCATAATAGAATTTGTGACATATCTTGAATATGAATATGTTTCACTTAATTAATTAATAGGCATCACTGGTTTTAAGAGCCAATGAAACATTCATATCTAATAAGCGAGATATGCAAATTTTCATACAAAAATGTCATGGATGGCAAATTTTGAAAAATTGATGAATAAATAGGGTTATTTTAGACATTTAACACTTTTATAGAAAAATTCACCCAAAATTTAACGCTGTTAAAATCATGGGTGACAAATTTCGACATTAGTTGAGCATTATTTTTTTCAAAAGTATGTATAGTAAATTGTAAAAGCAATCAAACTAAGATAGTAAATGTTACGTCCACCCAAGCGGCGGCATGTACCCTACTTTTAGGGTTTGTTTCGCAACAATTGAGTGAAGTTTCGCGGCGTCGATCTCTTACGGATGTCGACGTCTGCGTGGTACTGGCGGCAATGACAGCGTGGTGCTGCAGTAGGGGCAGAGCTACTGTGGAGGCAGATCTGGTCTGATGGAGGCATGGTTGGGTGGTAGATCGGGTTTTAATGGAGGCGAGGTCAGGTGGTTTGGGGATGGGCTGGGACGGGTGAGGCTAGAGTTGCAGATGGGTCGTGCCTGGGTTGCGACGGTGGAGCATGGAGGACTCGGGGGGTTTTGCTTTTGGTTGGTTGGTAGGCCGGTACTGGGAGGGAATCAGAGTTATCTAGCGTCGGTGGGCAAACTCATGCAAACATACCGAACTAAGGGTTTCGGCTTGCTCAAAATTCAACACGTGTCTTATTCTGATCGGTACTTGATGGAAACAGGGGGGTCCCTGGTGTCGATGGGTTGATCCGGTTAAACCTAATGAGCTGGGAGGATTTGAATTTCGTGATGTCCATATTGATCGCATGGTTGATCGAGGAAGCTGGTTTAAGTCTGTCTGCAGCAAGATCATGGGGCTTCTCCATCCGTATGAGTTAGAGGCCGTGGCTCTACATGATGCTAATTGGTTTGAGTCGATTGGTCTCCGGAGTTATCAGAGATGCATGTGTAAAGCATTCCACAGCAAGATCACGGGGTTTCTCCATCCGTATGAGTTGGAGGCCGTGGCTCTACATGATAATAAACGAGTCGAGCTGAACAACTTTGGAGGAATCATTAGCGAATGGTGTTACGTACTATCCATTATCAGAACTTCTGTTTTTTGTTTTGCTCGTAACCAAATGGCTCACGAATTGACCATTTTTGTTTTAACTAACAGTAGCTGAGATTATGGTGAGGGGTCTGTCCCACCATCTGTAACTTCACGTGTCTGACTTGATGTCTGGTTACTTGCTACTTAATTAATGAAATTCGTTTTTCCTTCAAAAAAAATTAGTAAATTGTATTTAGCCTTAGTTAAAAATACTGAAATCATTGTTATGTTCTAATGTATTAACATTAGAAAAAGTATACGAACCTTATATTTTAGTATTTTCTCATTCAAAACTAACCGCCAACTAACAATAATGTAATTGAGTGGAATAAAAACTATCACACTTCAGACGAAAATATTAATCAACTGTAGTTATTAGGTAAGATACGTATTCCACATAGAAAGTATTAAAACATTACATCCTCCATATTCGCCTTTTTATATATTTCATAGAAGCCTGCAATTAATACAAAAATATAGAGTTAATTACAACTTACTATATTTAGTTGTAGTCATTTCAAAAATTAATATATTTATTTTAAAAACTTTCATTTGACCTCCTCTAATTACAATTTTTTTACAATTTGTTCATTTCCGTCCATTTTAACTAAGTTTGTTGTTACTTTTTTAAAAAAAGACAAAAATGCCCTTTTTATGTCTTCTCTATCCGACCTCTATGCAACTTGATTATCTCTTCTCCAACCAAGGTTCTTAAAAACGCTAGGTGCTAATCGGGCGGACAACACTCCGGAAGGATTAATCGGATTAAACGAGGATTAATCGGATTTGTATTTTTTTATTATTTTTAATATAAAAATAAATTATACTGTATAAAAAATAAATAATCTCACAAATAATTAGTTTAGAAGTAGAAATCAATTAAGAATAAACCAATTAAACCAAATGCCTGAGACGTTTTAGGTCTAAATGTGTAAATTGTAATTTTTTATTGATTTTTTTTTCTTTAAATAATAGGCCCGCCTGGCCCGATTAATCGCCGCCTAGCCCGCCTAGGCCGATTAATCGGCCGCGTAGCCCGCCTGGGCCGATTAATCGGCCGCCTAGCCCGTTTTTTGGCCTCCACCACTTTTGAGCGCCTGACTAGTGAAAAACGGAACGAAAAAGCCTAAATGAGCTCCTAGGGGCCGCCTAGGCGGCCGACTAGACCGTTTATTGGAACACCGTCTCCAACACACCATTTGCTACAGTTCTGTGATGGATTAGAGAGATAAATGGTCAAAGAACCAAAGAATAGAAACTTGAAATAGAGTTGGTTGTTATATCAAGTAAGTCAATCAAACAAATTAATATTTAAGGCAAGAATACTTATAGCGAGCACCACATAATAAATTACCATACATAGGACAGGATTGAAGCTGAAATTTTCCATTGCAATTAAATATCAGGGATTTTTCATTGCAATTAAATATCAGGAATTTGTGCGGCTGTGAGAAGTAGACTCGTCCAGCAAAGCAACAAGACATGCAAGGCCTTGTTCTAGTTTTGGTTCCCATGGCTTGTTGATTCAAATTTAGGAATGGTACCTGACGAGCCAAGCTCAGTTTTTGGGTCGATTTCAGATGGGGGCTTTGAGATCTGAGGAGGGCGGCGGGGATTCGGCAATTGAAGCCAATTTCTGAGGAGGTAAAGCTTGATTCAGAGGAAGATGCTCTGTCGAGGCCCGATTCTCTGATCCCAACGATTTGCCAGATCACCAGCAAGCCTCGGGCCTCAAGGCTGTTTTCCGGCGACAACAAATTCGATTTGTGAATCAACTAAGAAGACAGAGGAGCCCAAAACCAAAGAAGCCAAGAAAAAATATATAGACAATTAGAAATTCAAAATGATGGCATTAGCTTGGAGATTTCATATATAATTAAGAGTATTTTAGACATTTCGTGCTTCCGCGGTATCAAATCAAATCATAAAAATAATGTAATTAGTTGAGATCGTGCAACTTTTTAGAATAGATATAAAAAATTGTAAAAATGATCAAAGTATAGTAAATTGTAATTAACCCAAAAATATATACATTAAATACCAAACATCCCAATATTCAAGCATAATAACCGACATGTTTCTAATTCCAAACATTATTTTTTAATTAAAACATACCATTCAGATACCATTTAACATTTATAAACCTTCTCCGCATTGAAGAAGCATAAATTCTAAAACATTAGACCTAATAAATGAATTACATATACTAGAAATATGTCAAATGTTTCATTTCCACAAATGAGCAAGAATTATACAAAATGCTAAGCAAATCCAGAAGCCTAAGGCAAACACAATCCGCTAAATCTGTCAATTCCAGCTAGTTTTTACAAAAAAAAAACGATGAGACGTTACAGACAAGTCCATAGGTTTGCAACCAGAAGACAGGCTCATGGCCAACTCCCTCAAACTATCTTCCAAGACCAGCGTGAATAACAGAAACATAAACATATTTGGTTGCACCATTACGCGACATTACTTTTGGTCGGCTGTAACTGCCTGCAGCAAAAGCATTGTCACGTGCGAGTAATGATTTATACTGAACACAAAACTTTAGTTCTACCAGTGCAATTAAACCATCAAAGTCCTTTGCCAAGAAATAAAACAACTATTATAGTACATCACTGCCTAAGTTTCTAGTTTGTTTTTCCAAATCATGCATACCGTTATTCCAAATGAAATCAATGCCTATATGGGGATATGACGTATTTTTATGTTATAAAATATGTGAACTCTTTGTTACAGATAATTCTAAGCTCCATATACAGTGTATTTGGAGTATCTATAATTCATTTGGTACTTCTTATCCTGCACACATGCATATAAACATTAATATGCTTCATGGTTCTTTTAGATACTAAAGGGAGACATACCAGATTGTCTAGGCTAATGATTAGCCTCGGGAGCTTGAACATTAGCATTGAAAGTATCAAAGCTCCCGCTTGATGGAGCAGTTGGGTTTCCTTGATACATTGTTGGTGCAGACATGGAGGGAGGGCCATTAGAAGAATTGGGAGGTGCAGTGCTCCCGGGAGCTGATGTAGGGGGAGCAAAGGAAGGTGGCCTTGGAAGGCCATTTAATTGACCGGGTAGGGAAGGAGCCCCAGGCGGTGCCATCATTGGGGGCATTGTTGGCATATAACCTGCAAAAACCGGGAGAAAAAATAATTACTTTGCACCCATGACACAACACCACATTCGTCAAATATAAACTGGAAGCCTGTTTCCACAATTGTGTACCTTGTTAAACTGATAAAAAGAACATGCATTCTTAAACACGCAAAATCTAGTTGCATCAAAAGAACCATGGCTTATATTGTACACGAATTAAGCCCAAATTCGAATAAAATATACTCTCTAAGTCTCTATGTTCCAAAATTAGTGCCCTCTCAGGTTTTTGACAAATAATAGTCGAGCTAGCGATCGACTTTCCCATCGCGTCCATATATGCTACTACTTGCTAAGACATTCACAGGATAATAAACTAACTCATTTAGGGATATAAATGAAGATTCATGCATGATTCACCTTCTTAGATGGAAATGACACTTTGGACCATCCATTTTAGGGAAGAATTATACTTATTTTCAAAGGAAAGAAGCATTTGGTAAGAAAATGAGAAAGAAAATTATTTATTGGAAAAGGACAGATATGATTTTTCAGCTCTCCATATTGCAATTTGCAGCTAATCTATGGCTAAAGAATCATATTAAGCAAGCACTAACATAACTAACAATACCGGTACAAACTAGATACAAACAGCCTAGAGAAAACAGAACTAGTAATACATCAAATAGGAAAGATGTTGGTTATCAATAAAATAAAAGTAATTTGTAGGCTAAAAACAAAAATAACAAGAAAGCACAATTAGAGAAACTCCATCAACAGTAATGCATGCCCTACAATCATTGCATTGCTTGCTGATAACCGAACATAGATATGAAGCGGTATTTCATTATACCTGGTCTAGGCAAAATAGGAGGCCTCATCCCGGGGATCATTGGTGCATTCATTAACGGTGGCTGGCCAGGCATTGGCATCATAGGAAGGCGAGGCCTCTGACCCATCAGATGTTGATTAAAAGCAGCACCAACCTGTTGCTGTTGGTAAGCTGCAGCTTGCCCAAGATGCTCCTTAATTCTTTGGTCAATTAGGCTCTGGGTTTGCTGCTCCTCAAACTGCTGATAGTAAGTCCTCACATTGGCCTATAACATAGGAGCCATATTTTAAATAACATCCTATCCATGGTGCTGCATTAAACTTAAGAAACAATATATGTCAAGATACCGAAGTACTATACCTTATGTTTGTACCCTGCATTGTGCTGCTTCCTCACAGAGGGCTACAATTACAACAAGGCGATCAGTGAGTTTCAAATTCCAATAATTCCAAATATGCAGTGCATAAAAGTCCGCAAAACACCCAAATCAAATGATAATAATGTAGCACAATAGTTAGCTCGAACAGATCAAATTTAGGCACAAGAATTACACATAATATGCTCCACACAAACAACAAAAGTTTCCACTGGACTAATGTCACTCGAGAAACTTTTAAATCAAATTCACCAACTACAACTGGTACGAAAAATCATTGGGTGTATCTATACATTATAAATGTGATCATATCACAAAATAATGAGCTCTACCGAATGCAAATTTACATGGATTAATAAGAAAACAATTCTATTTTCCTAAAAGCATAGGGCATTTTGGTAATGGTGTCAATTTCCCAGTGAAACTGAATCGTCTAAGCTAAGAGACCAATAACCAAACTATCACCCACTACATAAACCAAATAATTTCCAATTAACTAGGTTAAACAGAACCAGAAAAGCCTGTATCACAAGAATCAAACAGGGAATACAAAAAATTACCGAATCGTGTGTCAAATAGGTGTCGCAGTAATCACAGTAGTACCTGAAATTAAAGTTTTGCAGACAAAAATCAGAACCGAAATTGAGATGGAAGAAACGGATCGAATCGCGCAATTAGATCTGAAACACCTTACCTGGGCATAGTTTCGTTTCGACTCAGCCAGAAAATAACAGAGGAATCGAATCAAGAGAGACGAGCAAAAGAAAAGCCCTAACAGAGAGAGTGAAAGAAGGTAACACAGTTATTATTATTATTTATATTTCCTGATATTATTGACGCCCGCAGCGGCGTCGTTTTGATCTGGAAGAATTCTCCAGATTACGGTAACCGAACCAATGATGCGACGTCGGTTCGACTTTGGAGGAGAGGAGCATAATTACTTTGTTGCCCACTTCATCTTCTTGACCAACACGAAATTCCAATTCCAATTCCAACTCCAAGAGTAAAGAAAGAGAGGTTCGTTTCCAGAAGGAGGATTGGATTGGATCGGATCGGATCGAATCGAATCGAAGCAGAGAGATCGATGTTGCTGAGGATCAGAAGCCGCGACGGTCTGGAGAGGGTGTCGGTGGATACCCCCAACGCCACTGTGTCGCAGCTGAAAACCCTAATCGAGAAGCAGCTCAACATCCCCACCCACAACCAAACCCTCTCGACGAACCAGAAGCTCCTCCTGGTGAAATCGCGCGACGGTCTCCTCCAGTTCACGGACATGTCGGAGGGTTCGACGCCCCTCTCCGCCGTGGGGATCTCCCACGGCTCCATCGTGTTCCTCGCCTACGACGGCGAGCGCAGCGTGGCCGGCCCCCCCGTCACCCCCGCCGGCTCCTTCGGCCGGAAGATGACCATGGACGACCTCATCGCCAAGCAGATGAAGGTCACTCGCCAGGAGGCCGCCCACTGCGACCTCATCTCCTTCGACCGCGACTGCGCCAACGCCTTCCAGCACTACGTCAACGAGACCCTCGCCTTCGCCGTCAAGAGGGGCGGCTTCATGTACGGCACCGTCTCCGACGAGGGCAAGGTCGAGGTCGACTTCATCTACGAGCCTCCCCAGCAGGGCACTGAGGAAAGCCTGCTGCTTCTCAGGGACCCCGAGGAGGAGAAGATGGTGGAGGCCATTGCTCTTGGCCTCTCCATGAGGAGGGTTGGCTTCATATTCACCCAGACCATCTCCCAGGACAAGAAGGACTATACTCTCTCCAACCGGGAGGTGCTCCAAGCTGTCGAGCTCCATGCCGAAGGTGACCTCAAGGAGTGGGTCACCGCCGTCGTCAAGCTCGAGGTGAATGAAGATGGGGCTGCTGATGTGCACTTTGAAGCCTTTCAGATGAGTGACATGTGTCTCAGGCTGTTCAAGGAAGGGTGGATGGAGACTGAGATCGCTCCCCATGATGACCCCAAGCTGTCCAAGATGAAGAAGGATGTAGTTGTGGGAGTGAAGGATACTAAGGAGGTTGATAATGATTTTTTCTTGGTTCTGGTTAAGATTTTCGATCACCAGGTGCGTTCAAATCATCTCCCTCTGTATTTTTCATGACAATGAGTTTGAATTGTGCTCAAACCTTTTATTATTTGCTGGACAATCATGGACTCCTATGTAAGTAGAACACCCTAATCTTGTGTGTAATAGTAAAAAAAACTTTAGATTTTGCTCCCATGTAGCTTTTAAGTGAAGAAAAGGAACAGCAGTGTGTACTGTGTAGTGAATGAGTGCCCACTTTCTCAAGCCTTGTGCTGGAGTATGATCCGTCAGGATGTTAAAAAAGGTGTTAGATATTGTTCGAGTCCTTATTTCCTGTAGGACCAATCAAACATCTTATTGGATGAATTAAATAATGGACTCTTAACACATAGTGGCATGGTTTAAATGGATATTAACTCTTAGCTGACATTCATGTGCAACTTTGTTTGTTGAAGTTGAGGGTGGACTTAGCGGTTAGCTTATTGAGAATTATATTATCTATCATTTTGAACTAAGTCACTAGTCATTGTGTGGTTGCTTGAGACTGCATATTATTTATCAAGATAATCCCTGCGCTTCTCATACTAATGGAATAATGTCAATTTATACTTTTCTAGTTATAGAGTTCTCAATTTTTATTGCATATTGAAGGACGGAGGGTAGGTATTATGGTATTCTGACCTTACCAAAGTTAATTCCTTCTGTATGATGATTTTGCAAGCTAATTTTCCCTCACAATTTGGTAGATTATTCATCTGTAGGATACTGTCTGATTTCTACACATGCTGTATTCTTCACTGTACAAATTTATAGGATAAACAAAATTGTTTTGAGGGGGATTTAGAGTTTATTTTGGTTGCACGAAAAGAGTTATAAGGCTTGAGCCAACGAGTGAGATTTTAAATTTTATTACGATAAGACTGTCTCGTGCCTAGTGGTTCTTGTTGTATTTGAGGGTTGGTATTCATCTTTCATTGGCTGGAATTCTTACCTGGTGGACCATGTTGTTCTTTTCATCCGAATTTGCTAAGCCATGTTAGTTGGATTTATAAGCTGGTGAAAAAAGGCTATTGTTTAGGTCTTGTACTTGACAATCCAGTGATTTTATCGGTGCATAGTACATATTGTTAAAGCATTGCATTCTAGGTTGTGCAGCAGAAGAAATAAAGACCATTCCTTCAATCAACTTGTTTCTTTTCTTTTAAGGGTTAGTTTTGCTAAGAAAGTTAAATGATATAGGAATTATCCATAAAAATGAAGCTGTTGTTGACTAAATGAAACTGGTAGAGAGCATAGGAGCTGTTATTTACTGTTATTTGTTGTGTAATGTGTAATTCGGATGAGCCTATTCAGGTGTTTCCTGTACTGCAAGGATTGAACAACTTACACAAACTCTTACATAAATGCAGGGCCCACTTACGTCAACCTTTCCAATCGAGAACCGGATCACGTCGGTGACAATGAGGGCTTTAAAGAACCATTTGGACAGAACAAAGAGCCTTTCATTTGTGAAGCGCATTTCCGACTTCCACTTGTTGCTGTTACTGGCCAGGTTCTTAGACCTCAACGCGGACGTCCCTGCCCTGGCACAGTGTGTGCTGACACAAACACCAATACCAGAAGGCTACAAACTCTTGATCGAGTCCATGGCCAGTGCTTCCTGATTTTACTCGCATTCGATGGTGATTGAGCCCACGGCTCGTCATTGGGATGATTTCACTGGAAGCAACAATGCCTTGCCCGAGTTCCTCTTGAGACAATCTCATGATGAGGTTGTCTTGCCTTTGCAGATCAATTTAGAGAAGTCATTTCTCATACTTGCAGATCACTTTGTTTGAATATTTATGGTTCTGTTGATAGTTCTGTGTTGAAGTGTTTCACATTTAAACATGGTTATTATCTTTATGTGTATCTTTATGCGTACTAGTTTGATGGTTTGGTCTTTTAAGTGGACAGTAGATTATAAACATCTCATATTTTTCATGATTAAAAATGATGAATTACAGTTAATCTTACCTCAAAATATAATATGAATAAAAAAACTCGGCTTGTTTGTTGAATCTTATCTAAGGGTGTAAACAAGCGGAATTAAGCATATACTTATCGTGATTTGGCTCGGCTTGAGGAAAATTGGCTTGACCACAAACGAGCTTATATGATTAAGTTCGAAAATAATTAGTGATGGTTTGAATTCAGCTAATATATTTTTAGAGATATTATAGTTCTCTGTCATTTTTTCAATTCAATCAACTATCGTTTGTATCATTTTATTATGGGAGACTTTTTTTTGTTATTTTACTCTAACGCTGTTAAATCAGATGAAAAAATACAGTTTGACTTTCAAATTTTATTAAATGCCGAAAATACCCCATGTATCCGAAAGGAATAATTTCATATGA
Organism: Geranium rotundifolium; assembly: GCA_963920655.1. NCBI lineage: Eukaryota > Viridiplantae > Streptophyta > Magnoliopsida > Geraniales > Geraniaceae > Geranium > Geranium rotundifolium. The sequence goes on from OY987320.1 coordinate 2,022,118, forward strand.
ATACCCCTAGAATGAGTTGTTTTTTAGGTGGATACACGTATAATTTTTTTTATTATGTGAATAACTATGAATTACATTTTTTTTTCAGTTAGAACCTTTCCGTTCATTTCCGCTAGATTTTACATTTTTGACTTGTAAAATGACTAAAATGCCCTTAAAAGATAAAATATTCTTTAAAATTAGCTTGAAAAGACTCAAATGCCCTCATGTATTCATCTAATTTTTAAAATTTTGCCACCCTTTCTATCTCTCATCTTCCTGCTTTAACTTGTACGAGTGTATGTAGACTGCTACAATATGTACATATATACTGTTTTTCTCTTACATGTTTCTCCTACTCACCATACCCACAAACCATATTATATAGATTAGCCTATTTCGTCCCCGTATAGTTCTTTATAGATACCACCTTAAATCAACCAAATTCCTCAAAATTGGTTTAAACAGAGAGACAAATTTAAATTAATCTCCATTCGTTACGGTAAATCTTTCTTTCCCTTAATATCAAGTCAGGGTCGGCCCAATCTATCTTGAGGTCTATAGGAAAAAAAATAATTAGCCTCTTAAAGATAAAATGATAAAAATTATTTTTGAAACTTGTTTTTCTGTAAGCAAGTGTTATGTATTAGTAGTACAAGAATTATTACAACTAAGATGTTTAGTAGTTATTTAATTTATGCTGACTTGAAGTTTGAAGTAGTTTTAGAAATGAAGTTTGAGTTTGATGATAGAAAAAATATTCACTTAATTTCAAGTAGAACTTTGTAGTTTTGTTTATTTTTGGTTATGAAAGTTTATTAAAGTTTTAGATCTTCGTTGTAATTAACACCTCAAAAATATGAATTTCACAAAAATTAAATTGTTTTGCTTACACATAAAATATGCATTTTAAAAGCATATATAATTATTTGTGTATTTTTTTGGTGAATATAAATTATTTATTTAAACTGCATGTACATATTTCTTATTTAAAACTTTGAAAAATGAACAGTTATTTTCCCCCAAAAAAATAGACCCTTATATAGTCGGAGGCCTAAAGCCATGGTTTATTTGGTTGCATAGTAGAGCTGGCCCTGTATCAAGCCTCCATTCTCCTCCTTTTGTTTGCATCCATTAATTAATAAAAAATTAGTAAATGAAATTAGAAATCAATTTTGCGTGTTGCTGGTCTGGCTTGGGGATGCTGATTTGGGCGATTTGGCTTTGGCCGATTCACAGCACCAGCGATATAGTTGATCCTTTGACAAAAGCTCTATTACAGCCAAGGCATGAGGGGTCATGCTAGGATAAAGATTAAAGTATGTGATGTGGATTGATACTAAGGGCAAGTGGGAGACTGAAAGGAATATGCCCTAGGTCAATCACATTTACAAATAAATGTTACATCATCTACTAGCAATAAATCGGCCCTCTTATTATCATTGTGTTATGATAATAAGCTGAGCATAATCTAGTGTAAGGTCATCATGTGTTTAGCGCTGATAGTAGAACCCTTAGACACGACAATCAATATTGCTAACAAAATATACTTAGCAGGTCTCTGGTCAATAAGCTACACATATGTTATCATACATATAAAGCGACCAGTATGAGGATGGTTGATGATCACGCTCTAGTGATCATGTGTAAAGAGTGACTAAGCCATAATCATAGATATCATTTCGGGGAAGGAATGATATTTGGACGACCCGACCTGAGAAATGTGTCATAGATTAAGTCATGAGTATTCTCAGTTGTCGTAGCATCAATGAATCCTTACTGACTTTGGAGTCGCTGTGGATTCCTATATGGCAACTCTCATAGTTTGACATACTCTTCCACGTTGTCCGTAAATGGCTACAATAGAGGTATGATTGGTTGTGTAACAGACTATATGAATAATATAGTTGATGGTCAAGGGATTTGTCCATCACACACCATTGAGAAAGAGTGTACGACCGTACTAGTAATAAGAAGTTATTGTGTTCAGCCATCTCGGGATCAGTAAACAAGTTTGAATATATATAAGGGTAAATTTTCTATGCCTTATGCTCAAACAGGATGTCTAATGACAAAGGGATTTGTTAGGGAATCCTGGTGTCTAGCGCAGCGGAATAACAGTTAAATAACCTGAAAACCCATACAAGAACCTTGTTCAATCTCTAGATGAATCAATGGATGTGAGGGATCAGGATTGTCTACCTCTCGTAGCGTGAAATCAACCGATCCGTAGACATGTCCTCAGGACCCGTCCTCTACAATCTCGCAGACGCGGGAGCTTCAAAATGAAGCTAGAATCCTCTTCTTGGCTACTAGATCGACAAGAGATCCTCGTCTTTATCTCTCTAGCTCTCAAGATGCAAGAAATAGAGAAGAAAAATGGTGAATATCTAATAGTACCTAATGGCTTGAGAGGCTCTCACCCAAATGCCTCTATTTATAGGCTTTGGGTGAGGCCTAGGGCTTTGAGCCCGTCAGATACAGGTATCGATTGACACCACCTAGGTGTCAATAGACACCACCAAGGTGCCGATCGACACCACCTGTGTCTCCGTGTCGATTGACACCACCCGTGTCTCCGTGCCGATCGACACCCCACATGCGACGTGTGTCGATCGACACCCCACATGCGACGTGTGTCGATCGACACCCCACATGCGACGTGTGTCGATCGACACCTCGTAGGTTTTGATCGACACCCCACACGTGGACACCATTCTTATTCCACCATAATCCCATAATGGACCTCTTGAGTCCCATCGAGTTGCTTCGGTTCTCGCTCATGGCGTGCAATCTTGTAGGCCCGTGACCCATTGGCAGATCAACGTGCAATATCATTTTACTTGATCCATCACAAGTGGTCTCTAGTAAGACGTATTGATTACTCAATGTCCACGAGGTAGGCGCCCAAATGAGATTTAGATTCAAGTCTAGACTACTATTTTGTGCTAATCAAGGAGGCTACATGAAGGTTAGATGAGCAAAGGAGAAAGTATGGTAAATTTCTCTTAACTCTCTTGCATGCATGGTTCTTGAGCATAATCAAGTTTTATCTTGTTGGCCTTTGTTTATTTTCATTTTGGATGAATATAATCTTTAATTTCTCCCTCCTCCTTCCCCTGCGACCAACAAGTGGTATCAGAGCCACCTTGATTATGCTCAACATGCATTTTTTCTCGTGTTTTTCGGTATTGATCATGGACTAGGGAACCAAAGGGGTTTTGTTTCTTTAATGGGCTTTTGGTTGCAATAATTCATTATTTTTCATTCGGATCAATGTAATAACAGGTTGGTTAAGTGAGGTTTCAGTCTAAAATGTGCCAACAGATTTCAGTCTAACCCTGGCCAAGAACACTATACTGCTGTCAAGACCATCCTCAAATACTTGAGGAGGACAAAGGACGCACTCTTAGTGTATGGAGGAAAAGATGAAGAACTAGTAGTCAAGAGATATGTTGATGCTAGTTTTCAGACATATCCTGATGACTTTAAATCTCAGGCAGGATATGTCTTTGTGTTGAACGGTGGAACATTCAGCTGGAAAAGTTTCAAGCAAGCAACAACTGTTGATTCTACGACGGAGGCTAAGTATATAGCTGCAGCGGAAGCAGCTAAGGAGGCTGTATGGGTTAGAAGCTTTCTAACTAGATTAGATGTAATGCCGCGAGCGTCTGATCCGGTAAGCTTGTTGTGTGACAACACGGGTGCCATAGAACTTGCTCAAGAGCCTAGATTTCACAACAGAACCAAGCACATACATAGAAAATATCACATTATCAGAGAGTACGTCGATAATAGGGATGTGGAGATTGCATATATTTCGACGGATGATAACATAGCCGATCCCTTGATGAAGCCTCTGTCTCAGCCTAAGCATGAGAGGCATGTGAAGTCTTTGGGAGTAGATTATGTTAGAGTTATGCCCCAGTCCAATATGCCCACGCGGGCAACCAGGGTCTGCCCAAGGGGCGACCATGGCAGCCCTCGCGGGCCAGCATGGTTGCTCCCGTGGGCGACCATGGAAGCCCTCGCGGGCCACCATGGTTGCTCCCGTGGGCGACCACAGTCAGTCCCGCGGGCGATCATGATAGCCCTTGCGGGCCACCATGGTTGCCTCCGCGGGCGACCTCGGTTGGGCCGGTTCACGAGAATATTTTGAAGCCCTAAAAATTTTATTTTTCAGATTCGGTTCGGTTTCGATAAACCAACGTGAACCAGTTCAAATTCAATTAATTAATTTAAACTGTCCGGTTTCGATAAACCGAAATTTTTCCACACTTAAGAAAGATAAAATTTGAAAAATTTGTTGTTTGATAAGCATGATGAGTGATCACATGATCTTTGACAGCATGTTGTTTTCCACATGATGTATAGCTAAGCCCTCTAGAATTGTATGTTTTCTAATTTCAGTTTTGCAACCTGCATGTTGCTAAGTTTTGGGTTGTAGTAAATACGACTTGCGTGTCGTGATTTGTATTTATTTTATTTTATTAAATTTGTAATTACGAAGACTGACGCAAGATACAAGTCAAGAGGGAGACTCGAAGTCTGGAGGAGACTCGAAGCTAGTGGGAGTCCACAAGGATGGAGTAAGTCTGGATCTTGAAGACCAAGTCTTTAGGATCAGTTTTGCTAGAATCCTAGGAACCTAAGATGGGCTTAGCTATGCATGTTTTACTCATACATTTGTATGTTGAATATATATGAATGTATGATAGTTTTTATATACAAGATTGTGTATGTTTAGCTATCACCCACATGCAAAGATTATAAATCGGTATTTAATCAGACTTGCATGTAACTGGATAAGAGATCATCTTTGCATGGATTTGCAATTGATGATTCCAGATTAAGATTGTATCGATATACAATCATACTGTAATAATTCACTTAAACGCAATTAATTACAAGTCAAGCGTGATACCATCCAAGTTTGGGCACTCAAAAGGGCTTTGAGCCTATGGATGTCGGTACGCCTCCGCGTAACATTCATAGAGGAGAAGTCTGGATGAGATAGGCAGTTCTATGTGGGTGTGTGCGCCTCCGCGTAGTAGCCACATTAGTTTTGTCCATAGTTCAAGCTTGGTAGACTTGTCTACAATTGTCAGCTAGGGTATCAATATAGGGTATGTTGTGTACTTTTAGTATAGACCCTAGCCAGGAATTACGTGGTTTTGTAAATGGATGTATTCCTACCTTGATGCTCTCAATTGGAGCAGTGAGCCTCCGTTCACTTCAATTAAGGGTATGATAGGATCCTGGTTCAGATTCTAATGTTAGAATCAGAATAGTGTTTTATAACTAAATCTCCAACTTCAATTTTAATTAATAATGATTAAAATTTTGTTTACTGTGTAAACTAAATGGCAAACACAACACAAAGGAGTAATAGCGCATTGAGAGTCCAGATTTAGAAGGACAGACTCAAGGGCATGAATTACTCAGACTGGGATAGAAACTTGAGGCTTGTACACAAGCATGAATGCAAGTAGTGTATCCTTACCAAGGAACCACATGCTGAGCCACCGCTGAACGCCGCTAGGGTACTAAGGATACTTATCAAGATTCCTTAGTGACCAAATCGACGTGTCATGCATTATGGTGGGCAGTAGGATGCTAGAGTTGCAGAAGCAGTTCATGAACGTTTCAGATGACCCTCATACCTGTAAGACAGAGGTCAAGGAAATGTTCAAGGAGAAAGCTCGTGTCGAAAGATATAATACTTTCAGAGAACTTAACTCCTGCAAGCTTAAGGCTGGAGCCCTGTTAGTCCCCATGTCACGAACATGAAATGTCTTCAGGAACATCTAACCAGACTCGGTTTTGATGATCAGATGGAAATGGCTGCGAATTTTACGTTGCAGTCACTTCCAGATACATATAGTGATTTTATAGTAAATTACAATATGCATGACATGGACAAGTCCTTAACAGAGCTTCATGGGATGCTTGTGACCGATGAAAAGAACCTCAAGGGAAAGTGCAAGGAGGTCCTTAAGGTCAACAAGAAGGTCAACCTCAAGCTGATTAGGGTAAGGGTAAGGCTCCTGAGCACCTTGCAGGGCAGATCAGACACCCCAAAGGTCCAAAGGTTCAAACAGCTCCTAAAGCTGCTGTGAAGACTAAGGACAAAATGAAGGAGGTCTGCTATCACTACAATGAGTCAGAACACAGGAATAAGGGATTGTAAGTATTTACTTTGCTGAGCTTAATCGCTATAACGTAAATAAGAAAAACGCTTAAATCTGATGATTTAAACCAAATTATAATCTGGCATTATCGTTTAAGGCACACATGCGAGAAACGCATTTTAACACTTCACAAGTATGGACGTTTAAAGTCCGTTTGAATTCACTCAAACTGAAAGATGCAAGTATTTCCTAATGAGCGAGAAATGAGAAATGCATTTCAACACTTCACAAGTGTAGACTTTTAAAGTCCGTTTGAATTCACTCAAACTGAAAGATGCAAGTCTTGCCTAATGAGCGAGAAACGAGAAACACATTTCAACACTTCACAAGTGTGGACTTTTAAAGTCCGTTTGAATTCACTCAAACTGAAAGATGCAAGTATGTCCTAATAAGCGAGAAACACATTTCAATACTTCACAAGTGTGGACTTTTAAGTCCGTTTGAATTCACTCAAACTGAAAGATGCAAGTCTTGCCTAATGGGCACAATGACAAAGGCACCTTTCACCAGTTTAGGTGAAAGGGCGAGTGACTTGTTAAGTCTAATACATTCCGACGTATGTGGACCTATTAGTACTCAAGCAAGAAGAGAGTTCAATTAATACTTCAATCTGGAAACGGCCGCATTCATTTTGAATCGGGCTCTGATGAAGACAACGAAAGTACACCTTGTGACATCCATTCTGTCTCCCATTACTGTGGATGCGTGCGCTTCCGTGTAGTATTCATTGGGATGCGAGCTGAATGAGGTAATCAACTTTATTTGGATGTGTGCGCCTCTGTGTAGTTACCAAATAAGAGCTGGACTAGAGTCACAGAAGGTACACCACATGACACTCATTACGACTCCCGTTGCCATGGATGTGTGCACCTTTGCGTAGTATTCATTGGGATGGGAGCGGGATGAGATGGTCAGTTCTATTTGGATGCGTGCGCCTTCGCGTGGTAGCCAAATAAGAAATGGACCACAGTCATATATGGTGTGGGAAACATCCTAGTATGTTTTTCCTAAAGATTTGGGTAGCAGAGATGCAGGCATCCAAATCAGACAAGTGTGTCTTCATAAGGTATCCTTAAGTAACTAAGAGATACAACTTCTACATACCCAGCGAGAACAAAGTCTTTGTTTCCAAAAGAGGTGTATTTTTGGAGGAAGAATTTATTTCCAAAATAGCTAGTGGGAGTCCCGTGCATCTCGAAGAAATTCGAGAGGGTACGGAACAGCCTGAAGCAATTCAGGAGCCTGCTATGCAAGATGTAGAAGTACTGGAGCCCAAGATGGTCGTTGATGAAGAATCAATCCCTACAGAAATTCCAGATGGTCCAAAGAGGTCTGAAAGATCTCGTCATGTTCCAGACAGATATGGCTTCATAACCACTGAGGGAAATGACTTGATATTGGTGGATCAGGATGATCCAGAAATCTTCAGACAAGCTTTGTCCAGTCCAGACTCCGAAAAATGGTAGAACGACATGAGTGAGGAAATGGAATACACGTATGACAACCAAGTCTAGTGCTTGGTTGATCAAACCCCTGGGATAAAACCCATCGGTTTCGAGTGCGTCTATAGGATCAAGACCGACATGGATGGAAGTGCTTAGACCATTATGGCTAGGATGGTTGTAAAAGGTTATTGTCAGATTCAATACATGAATTATGATGACACATTTTCACCAGTAGCAATGATCAAATCAATCCGGATTATTTTTAGCCATAGTTATGGCAGATGGATGTCAAAACTCCTTCCTTAGCAGGAACTTACTAGAGGGTGTGTATATCACTCGGCCTGTGGGTTTTGTTGATCCAGAGAATTTCAGAAAGATTTGTAAGCTGCTTAGGTCCATTTATAGATTGAAGCAAGCTTCACGGGGTTGGAACCTTCGTTTTGATGAAGCTGTAAGGGAATTCGGCTTTATCAAAAACGAAAGTGAGCCTTGCGTTTATAAGAAAGCGAGTGGGAGTAATATAATATTCATGGTACTTATTCATCGGGAATGACATCCCGACGTTGCCACCAAAGTTTGCTTAGGGAAGTGCTTATCGATGGAGGATTTAGGTGATGCTACATTTATTGTAGGCATCATGATCTCTACAGATCAATCCAAGAGGATTTTGGGCCTAAGTCAAAACATGTTGCTAAGTCAGAACATGTACATAAATAAAGTGTTGAGAAGACTCTCAATGCTTGATTCTAAGAAAGGATACATACCCATGCGTCATGTCCTTAAGTTCAGCAAGCTACAGAGTCCTAGTACTCCTGATAAGCTGAGCAGGATGAGTAAGATTTCTTATGCTTCGGTTGTGGGATCCATCATGTATGCTAGGATATGCTCGAGACTGGAAGTCTCTTTCGCACTGAGTTGTACCAGCAGATTCCAATCTAACCCCAACCAATTACACTGGATTGCGTTCAAAGGTCATCCTCAAATATTTGAGGAGGACCAAGGATGCATTCCTAGTGTATGAGGGTGTAGATAGAGAACTAGCAGTCAAAGGACAGGTCGATGCTAGTTTTCAGACATATCTAGATGACTTCAAAAAACTCAATCAGGATATATGTTGTGTTGAGTGGGGGCGCTTTCAGCTAGATAAGCTTTAAGCAAGCCAAAATTGCCAACTCTACAACAGAGGCTGAGTATATAGATGCAACAAAAGTAGCTAAAGAGGCCATATGTATTAGAAGCTTTCTGATCGGATTTGATGCAACGCCGCGAGCGTTTGATCCGATAAGCTTGTTGTGGAACAACACAGGTGTTGTAGCTATTGCTCAAGAGCCAAGATTCCACAACAGATCCAAACATATACTCAGTAGGCATCACCTCGTCAGAGTTATCAAAGATAGAGGTGATGTGGAGATTAAACACTATTCGACTGATGATAATATGGCCGATCCCTTGACAAAGGCTCAACCGCAGCCTAGGCATGAAAAACATGCAAGGTCTATAGGGAGTAGATCAGAACTTAAATTGGAACTAGGGGCAAGTGAGAGATTGTTAGTGTTAAGCCTCAGTCCAATATAAAAGTGATCTACAGATGTAATGTTTTATCATCTTTCCGAATAAATAAATCGTCATATATTATTAATGTATTGTAGTAATATATCGAATGTAATTTGATCTATATCATTATGTGTGTAACCAATAATATTAGAACTGTAGATTAGAAAGAATTACATTTGATGAGTCCTTAATCAGCTAAGCTTCTTTAAGAAGCGATCAGTATGAGACCAACTCCTTGTGATCACGCTCTACTGATCATGGCAAAGTATGTGCTAGAGTTGTATCATAGATATCATCAGGTCGATGGTATCAGGCGACCCGATGGTAAGTATGCAGCATAGATACTGTCATGAGATACTCACAGATTGTAGCTTGTCATTATATCCTAAGACCAAGGAGTCTTTGTGTGCACTGTGTAATGAATCTCTAAGTTTGAGCTAGTCTAACGTTACCTGTAAAAGGGTAGCCATAACGGCTTTGATTGGCTTGGTTATTAATTGCATTAGTGAACTCGAAAGACGTTTGAGGGATTTATCACTCATACACCGGTATGAGAAATATATTCGTTTATGCCACTTGATGAGTATGACTGAAGGAATAGCATGGCCATGCAGGTGATACCTTAGTATCAGTTTTCAGTTATCTTAGATATCAAAAAACAGTGATTGATAAATTAGGATTGCGGTTCTATGCCTATTGATCAATCTGAATATCGGTTTGATAAAAGGACAGTGACATGTACGATAACAGTTTAAGTCGAATAATTGATAATCACGGACGTTGGGTAATCATAATGTCTTGATAAAGGTCAATTATGATAAAAAGGGTAAAATAGTAATTTTACCAGTCTGCCAACGGGTCGTGAGCCTAGAGGGTTACACACCTTAAGTACAATATGTGACAAACAAGCTTGGATGGTAATTGGGAGAATCCGCTTTTCAATTTAGTTAAATTGAAAACGATTCGGTTGATTTCTGGCCTAGATTTATTAACCAGACGGTTGAAGAAATCAAGTTAGAGAGATTGGACCGGTTTAGCTAAACCATATAATTAGAACTCAATTATATGAGTTTTAATTAGGTTTTAGCTAAGTGGGTTTAAAGCCCATTCTTGGTTTTAATTAAGAATAGGGCATAATTGCAATTAAGGGTTTTTAGGGGTTTATTGTGTAATTATAAAGAAGATTTGAAAAATCAGATTTTTTTATTAATTACACAATTATTTTTTCCTAAAACCCTAAGTGATTTTCGGCACTCTCATCCTCTCTCTCTCTCTCTCTCTCTCTCTCTCTCTCTCTCTCTCTCTCTCTCTCCTTCGGCCGACCATCACCTCCTCACACCTCCATTGTTGTTTTGTTCGATTTTTTACACAACGCTTGCAAGGGTGTGTGAAGAAACCTCGTCAAGGTGTTGTGCTTGTGTGGACTACCTAGAGAAACACATAGTTTTATGTTTAATCGATTTTCAAAGGTATAATTTCAGATCTATAAATTAATTATGCATGCTGAAATTTTAATAATAAGATCTTGTTCCTTTTGATTCCCATGGTTAATTTCAGTCCGTTGCATGAAATTATATTTTTTGGAACCCATGGGAAACCTTCAGATTGGAACTTAGGATTGAACCAGGGGCAAGTGGGAGATTGTTAGATTTGTGCCCTAGTCCACTGTAATAAGTTCGTATGTATATAATGATTTATCATCTTTCGAATAAATAAAACGACATTATATTACTAATGTGTTGTAGTAATATAATATATGTAATTTGATCTACATCATTATGTGCGTCATCACTAATAGTAGAACTGTAGATCAGAAAGAATTACATTTAACGAGTCCTTGATCAGCTAAGCTTCATTATGAAGTGGTCAGTATGAGGCTAACTCTTTATGATCACGCTCTACCGATCATGGCAAGGTAGTGCATGAGTTAGATCATAGATATCATCAGAGAGATGATATTGGACAACCCTATGGTGAGTATGTAGCATAGATGTTGTCATGAGCATACTCACATATCGTAGTTTGTCATTATATTCTTAAATCGCGGAGTCTTTGTGATCATTGTGTAGTAAGTATCTAAGTTTGACTCAGTCTAACGTTGCCTGTAAAAGGGTAGCCATAAGGGCTTTGATCGGTTTAGGTATAAGTTACATGAGTGAACTCGAAAGACGACTAAGGGATTTACCCCTCATACTCCGGTATAGGATTGATATATGTTTAGGCCACTTGATGAGTATGACTGAAAGATATAGCATGTCCATGCGGAAGATACTTTGTATCAGTTTTCAGTCATCTCAAACATCGAGAAACAGTGATTGATTAAATAAGGATGATGGTTCTATGCCTTATGATCAATCTAGATATCGGGTGATAAAAGGTTAAATCGAATCATCGATATTCATGGATGTTGGGTAATCATAATGTCTTGCAAGATGCCACTTATGATGGAAATGGCAAAATAGTAATTTTGCCAGTCTGCCAAGGGATCGTGAGCCTAGAATGACTTGGATAAGTCAATATGAGAGAATTATGAGGATTGGGAATAATTCGTCTTTCGTTTTTAGTTAAATCGAAGCGAATTGGTGTAAACCATGAATCGGTTTAAGGGAATTGGATCAGACTTCCTAAACCGTTTAATTAGTCACCAATTTAAATGAGTTTAATTAATGGTTAGCTAAATGGGCTTTAAGCCCATTCTTAATATTAATGGATTAAAAATTAGGAAGTTCTTTTTTCTCCACCTTTTTTGTCCTCATCCCCCCCCCCCCCCCCCATTGGCCGAGCTAACCACCCTCTCTCTTTCACCATTTTTGCTTCTTCTTCATTAGAGTTTCTAGCAAAAACCAGAGAAGAAACCAAGAAAGAAAATGTGCCTTGCTTGTGTGGATTAACTCTAGAGAGTGTACATTTGTATACTTGGTGATTAGATCATAAGAAGAAAGGTATTTTTTTATTTTTTTCATGAACTTTATGTGCTGAAAATTGATTATCATATGATGATCTTCAAAGTTTTTCATGAATTCATAGTTACAATTGCATGAGGTTTATTGTTTGGAACCCATGGATTCCTTCATGTACAATAGGAAATTCTTTCTAATTCACTCTCTTAACCCAATTAGGAAAGTTGTGATTCCCTAAATAAATAGGAAAGTCTCCACAAACCCAACAATCTCTCACTTGGAGACTGTTCACACACGTCTTCACTCTCAGTCACGTATCTCCAGTAACACGCCCAACGATCTCTACAATAAGCTATAGAGGTAATGTGGCATCTTCTCTTCACTAACCTCAGTTGTAATCACCTTGGTCAACATATCCGTAGGATTCTTTGACCCAAGGACTTTCTTCAAGAACAAAGTGCCATCACTTATCAACCCCCTGATGAAGTGATATCTCAACTGAATATACTTCGTCCTAACATGAAACATATGATTATTGGCAAGGTGAATAGTGCTTTAACTGTCAATATAGAAATCATTGTCTGCCTGTTTCTAGCCTAACTCCTCCAGAAAACTTTTCAACCAATTAATTTCCTTCCCGGCTTCTGAAATAGCCATGTACTATGCTTCTGTGGTTGAAAGAGCAACACTCTTCTGAAGTTGTGACATCCAGCTAACTAGTGTGCCACCCAAGGTGAAGATGTACCTTGTAGTACTCTTCTTTGTATCCAAGCATCCACCTAAATGTGCATCAGAAAACCCTTCTAGGATCATATCCTTCTGCTTGAAATGTAGTGTAACCTTTGAAGTCCCGCTTCTCAATGTTTTCTTCCTGAATTAGGCATAAATCTGTTAACAACTCTCACTACATGCACAATGTCTAGCCTTGTGCATACCATCGCATACATCAAACTGCCTACTGCCGATGCATATGGGACCTTAGTCATTTCTTCCCTGCCCTTATCGTCATAGGTGATTGCTCTTGAGTGAGTTTGGAGTGACTTCCTAACGGTGTACTCCTAACCTTGGTATCTTAGAGACTAAACTTGTTCAAAATCTTTCCAATATACTTCTCTTGGGATAACTTCAAACTTCTATCAGATCGATCTCTACTAATGCTCATATCGAGTATCTATTTCATTGCACCTAAATCCTTCATCTCAAACTCTTCAAACATTTGTCTTTTCAACATGTTGATTTCCACCATGTTGGAGCCTGCAATCAACATGTCAACAACATATAACAATAATATGATGTATGATCCATTGAAATGCTTGACATAGCAACAATGTTCCATGACACATCTTGTGTATCTACTTCTCATCATGAAATCGTCAAATTTCAAGTACCACTTCCTTGGTGCTTGTTTCAGATCATACAAGCTTTTACCTAGCTTGCAAACTAGATCTTCCTTTCCAGTTATCCAGAAACCCTCTGGTTGTACCATATAGATGTCTTTCCCAAGATCTTCATGTAAGAACCCAGTCTTAACATCTAACTGCTCTAGATGAAGAATTTTAGTAGTCACGATACCCAACACAAGTATGATAGTAGTCAATGCCATCATACTACACTCTCGTTGTAATCAATGTCATTTTTCTACTGAAAACCCTTGACCACTAACCTTGTACCTCTTGCTGCTATCATATTCTTTCTTGACCCTGAACACCTATTTATTCTGTAGAGCCTTTTTCCCAACTGGTAACTTAGTGAACGACCAATTTTCATTCTTTTCAAGAGACACCATCTCTTCATTCATGGTTGAATCCCACTTAACCGAATCATCCATCTAAACCGTCTCTGTGTAGCACTGAGGCTCACTATTCTCAGTCAACATCAAATAATGTAGTGACGGAGAGAATCGTTCGAGAGGTCTCGTAACTTTTTCGATCTTCTCACTTCAGCTACTAGAATAGCCGGTACTATCTCCTCATTATTTTCTGTACACAGAACTTCAACTGTTGTTTGCAAGTTCATTTTCAGTAATGTCTTCCAACAATGCTTCTTCAATGTCTTCCAACAATGCTTCTTCCTTGTCTTCTACTTCTTTTAAGACATCTGATTCTGCCCTGCAATGATTCGTGTGTGCACCATTCTCACATGTGGAATTCCTAACACTCATCACGTTATTAAACATAAATCACAATTCCTTTCCCATTTTAACTCATTAGTTGTGAGTTAATCCAAATCGATTTATATCCCAAGAGAACAAATCCACTGACTGCAGATATATAGTGTCAAACTATCAAAACGAACCTCTGAGATTTCTTCTTCTTTCCTAAATTCTTGAAAATGACCTAGTTTCATCTCTGCATTGGAGGTTCTATATGAGGCAAAGAGGAAGAGTCGATTCAACTAGAGAGCCTCGTGGGAGAAATGGAGGGACAATTCGGTACCGTTAGGTGGATTCCACATGAAGAAGCTAAAGAAATATGGCGTAAAAACTCAACAAGGTAAGAGATCGACATTGTTAGATTACATTAGGTTTCCTATATTTATGTTTCCTTTTCTCACATGTATTAGGGTTTTTCTATCCCTCTATAAATAGAGGTCTATTGTCTATCATAATACACATCAATAATATCCTCTCATTATTTCTATCATTATATAAGAGGCATAACCGATCCTTGGTCAAATCTCTATGAACTTATCGCTTTGCCCACTCGTAGATTATTCATGGTTCTGATGGGTGGTCGAGACAGTTCAATCTCAAAATCTAACCTCTCGCTTTCGCAAACAATGAACTCGACATTCCCGTAACCAATCTCGTAACCAATCTTCATTATCATCAAAATCTTATTACAAGTCCTTATCAACACTATCACAATACCACCACCATCACAATTCATCATCACCAATCTTTCTAAACTCCTGCAAATAAGCAACGAGCTCATTAACGATCGACTTCTCGCAAGCCTCTCAAATCTTCTCACATAATCAAGCTTATCAAATCAAAATTGTCTGGGCTGCTCTTCTCACAGAGTCAGAGCATATCAAACCTCTCGCCATCAACCATCAGATATCTAGCATCATTGGGTGTTTTCTATCTCGCCATCAGCCATCAAGCATCTGGCATCATTGTGCATTTTCTATCTCGCCATCAGCCATCAGGCATCTGTCATCTTGGGCGTCTGTTATCTCGCCATAAGCCATCAGGCATCTGGCATCATCGGGAATCTTCTATCTCGCCATCAGCCAGTGTGCATCATCAGGCATCAAGCATCAAACATCGGCGTGCATCCTCTATCCTCAATCCTCGCCGCATCACTTCAACAACATCCAGCCGCAACCCTAGCCATAACTCAATACTATCTAGTTTCAAACTCAATTCTTGTTTCACCGCATTGAGTTTGAGGGGGCTGTTAGATTACATTAGGTTTCCTATATTTATGTTTCAATTTCTCACATGTATTAGGGTTTCTCTATCCCTCTATAAATAGAGGTCTCTTGTCCATCATAATACACATCAATAATATCCAGTCATTATTTATATCAGACATAGTATAAGGACATCCAAATCTCGATGTCCTCATATCTGGAGACACCGCCAAAATCAGCCTCGACACGAAATGGTGATCGACGATTCAACACTCTTCTGCAAGTTCATCGCCAAAAAAATCTTCACGCGTAAATCGTGCTCTGAGTACAATACTGGAGAGAATGAGACTCTGATTGGCGTTATGCAGATTGGAGATGAATTGTCAAATTTCTCTCGTGAGGCCTTATATTATGGAAGATTTTACAT
This sequence comes from Geranium rotundifolium, assembly GCA_963920655.1. Lineage (NCBI taxonomy): Eukaryota > Viridiplantae > Streptophyta > Magnoliopsida > Geraniales > Geraniaceae > Geranium > Geranium rotundifolium. The sequence goes on from OY987320.1 coordinate 2,037,971, forward strand.
TGAATTTCCGGTTGCGAATGCAGATGGAGAGGAATCGACCGAAAAGATTGACCCATATCTAAAATCGTCATTTCTAAACCCAGACCGAGAAGATGGACTCGAAGAATACTCGACTCATTAATGACTTAAAATTTTCAGATCTAAACCCATATCTAAAGTTTTATTGATTTTTGGTATCCATTTGAGAATGGAAAATTTTCTTAGAAATTAATTTAACCTATTGACTTTTTATTTAATGTCATTTAAAGTTTTGCAATCTAAGCCATTCATTTTAATTTTTATATATGAAATTGAGAATAGAGGGGGGAGGGGGGGGGGGGGGGGGGTGGAATGAAGAGGAGAAACAATGAGAAATGGAAGAAAAAACAAGAGGGCGGTGTCATGTGTTTGAAAATTTGAATGACAATTGGGGGTATTTTGGTCATTATTTCATTGAAAATAGACGATGATAACTTCAAACTAACAATATGTGAGAAAAGAGTCAACTGTACTTATGTGAGAAATATGTCAAGTCAACTATAGTTATGTGAGATTATCTCTTTTAGTTATGTTATTACATATGTGAACTTAATGAATGAAGAGGAGAAAGAATAAGAAATGGAAGAAAAAAAAAGAGGGCGGTGTCATGTGTTTGAAAATTTGAATGACAATCGGGGGTATTTTGATCATTTTGCAATGAAAATAGACGATGATAACTTCAAACTAACAATATGTGAGAAAAGAGTCAACTGTACTTATATGAGAAATATGTCAAGTCAACTATAGTTATGTGAGATTATCCCTCTTAGTTATGTTATTACATATGTGAACTGAATTTCTTGAAGTTATTGTATTTTATGTCATTTTAAAATATTGATTGACTTATTGATTTTCAATTCGATTTTCATGTAGTTCTCACATATCTGGCCAATCTCACAATATCGAAGGGTGGGACCACCGACAGTCCCTTGGCCTTGAGGCTCTGAGCTCCGTGGGCCATCAGCTCCAGAGCAACCTGCGCGTGGCGTGCCTCGGCCGCCAAGTGTAGCGGCGCGTGACCATCCCCGTCTAGCGCGTCGACCTCCGCCCCGTGGCTCAGCAGCAGCCTGACGCAGTCCACGCGCCCCTTGAACGCCGCCCTGTGCAGCGGCGTCCAGCCGTTCTGGTCCCTTCCGTTGAGCTCCGCCCCCTCCGCCAGGCACCTCTCCACCTCCCCGGCGTCCCCCACACGCGCCGCCCGGTGCAGCGCGTCGTCGAGGCGGAGGAGAGGGAGCAGCCCCGCGTGGGCGTTCTCCTTGGCGACGGCGTAGGCGGTGACCCCGTCGGCGTTGAGGGCGTGCTTCGAGTGGGGCGAGGAGTCCAGCAAGCACTCGACCGCCCTCCGGTGGCCCTCCGCGGTGGCGTAGTGCAGCGGCGTCCACCCGTTCTCATCAGCGATCTCGCAGTTCCCTCCGGCGGCCAAGCAGAACCGAATCGCCTCCACGTGCCCTCTCACCGCCGCCACATGGATCGGGGTCCTCCCGCCAGAATCCACCGAATTCACATCGCACCGGCCCCTCATCAAATCCACCCTGTTCATCGCCGCTGCGTCGTGGAGCACCGAATCGTCAATCGCTCCACCGGAATCGATCAGAACCCTGACGATCTCAACGTCCCCAGATGTAACCGCCAGCGACACAAGCGACCTCCCGTCCACGTCCCTGGCGTTGACATCGCCTCCAGCGTCAATCAAGTTGCTCGCGAGAGCGGCGTCTCCGGCCAAAACCGTTGACCTCAGCAGCGCCGTGAGCTTAGACACGGCGCACCCGCCGATGGCCTTGTCCAGCAAAGCCTCGAAATTGGGGATCTGGGACTTGCGAGAAATGAGGTGGTCGGCCGCAAGAGGGCCCACCAAGAAGATGGGGATGGTGGCATCCCTGAACACGTGCTTGCCGGGCATGGCGAACAGACGGGGGAGATCGGCCTTGCCGGTGGGGAGAATGGATGAGCGGACGAGGACGGAGCTGGGGGAGGGCAGAGGGGGGAGATCGGACGGCTGAGAGAGGAGGAGGGTGTGTGATGAACAAGACAAGGGAGTGAGGATTGAAAACTGTTGGTCGAAAAGGAAGGGAGTGGGACCGGTAACGGTGAGAGACACAGCAACGGACATGGTGTGCATCAGATTGGTAAGCCGGAAGGTGGCGCTGGACTTGTGGCCAGCCCTCAACAACAAGTGCACCTCCTTCACGTCAGCCATAACCAGTCTGTCCATGGACAACTCAAACACATATACACGAACACGACTACGCTCCATTCAAGTAATCAATATATACATACCAACTGCCTTTTTGCATGTGATTGCTAGCTACCTACTATTCAATAATATTGACTCAATCGCCAAATGTTATATTGTATTAAACTTATTCAAAAAATTCAGATAACTTCTCCTCCATTGTCTAACAAAATCTATAATAAAAAGACGAAAAAGCCATTACTTACTCGATTATGTGTAGAACAGTTCGTACAAAAGGTCAAAATTTAAAATTGAATTTGTTTGGTGTTTTGAATTAGTTAGGTTAATTTGACCAAATTTTGATCTTAATTTTAACATATCTTTTGTTTGTCTAATATTTTAAGTCATAAATTTTAAAATCAATACTCTAAAAGAATCATGTTTGATTCTTTTAATTTGGATGTTTAACAAAGCCTGGGTTTTATCAAGTTAAAACTAATGCCATTTTCAACTAGACCCCAAAACTCTATTTTTGGAGCCCATAATATTTCAATCAGTTCGCACGTCCTTAAAACGTCACCCCCATTTTGGGGTACAACTACAGTCCCCATGACTTCCGTAATAATATTTTGGGATAATTCCAGATGACTACACCTGGATATTTCACATTATCAGATGACTACACCTAGAATTTTTCGTGTCAGGGTGAATACCCAAGAATTTCATTTGTCTTTCTTTACTCATTCCGTCCAACTCCGTTAGTTTTTAACATATTTTTACATGTGAAAAGACTAAAATACCCTTCAGCTGTAAATAATTGTTTTCAAATTGAATGAAAAGACTAAAATACCCTTCACTATTCATTTAATTTTCAAAAAAATACCACTCATACTCTCTCTCTCTCTCTCTCTCTCTCTCTCCACCACCATTCCCTCCACCACCACCATCTCCTCCCCCTCCGTCGCCACCTCCTCCTCCACCACCACCACCACTGCCACTACCTCCATCACCACCACCACCTCCATCTCCTCCACCACCACCGCCACTACCTCCATCACCACCACCACCACCACCTCCATCTCCTCCACCACCATTCCCTCCACCACCACCACATCTCCTCCCCCTCCGTCGCCACCTCCTCCACCACCATCACCACCACCGCCACTACCTCCATCACCACCACCACCACCGCCACCACCTCCATCACCACCACCACCACCGCCACTACCTCCACCACCACCGCCACTACCTCCACCACCACCGCCACTACCTCCATCACCACCACCACCTCCATCTCCTCTACCACCACCGCCACTACCTCCATCACCACCACCACCTCTATCTCCTCCACCACCACCACCACCACCATCTCCTCCCCCTCCGTCGCCACCTCTTCCACCACCACTGCCTCCATCTCCTCCACCTCCTTAATCATCACCATCACCACATCCTCTTCGGTCAGAGCTTCGCCGGAAGTCGGCCGGAGGTGGTGATAGAGGGAGAGGAGATGGAGGTGGTAGTGGAAGAGGTGACGACGGGGAGGAAGGAGATGGTGGTGGAGGAGATGGATGTGGTGGCGGTGGAGATGGAGGTGTGGCGGTGGCGGTGGTGAAGAAGGTGGCGACGGAGGGGGAGGAGATGGTGGTGGTGGAGGAGATGGAGATGGTGGTGGTGATGGAGGTAGTGGCGGTGGTGGTGGAGGAGATGGAGGTGGTGGTGGTGATGGAGGTAGTGGCGGTGGTGGTGGAGGAGGGAGAGGGAGAGGGAGAGGGAGAGGGAGAGGGGGAAGGAGAGAGAGAGAGAGAGAGAGAGAGAGAGAGAGAGAGTATGAATGGTATTTTTTTGAAAATTAAATGAATAGTGAAGGGCATTTTAGTCTTTTCATTCAATTGGAAAACAATTATTTACAACTGAAGGGTATTTTAGTCTTTTCACATGTAAAAAAATGTTAAAAACTAACGGAGTTGGACGGAATGAGTAAAGTGAGACAAATGAAATTCTTGGGTATTCACCCTGACACGAAAAATTGTAGGTGTAGTCATCTGATAATGTGACATATCCAGGTGTAGTCATCTGGAATTATCCCTAATATTTTATCATGTAATTAATTTCTTCTAATGCTTAAAAAGAAGAAGCATGGCAGAGGCTCATGAGCCGTCGATTGGGTTCGGCTCCGGTGACTGCTTTGCCGGAATAGAAAAGAACCAACGGCTCCGGTCACTCCTTGCTGGAACTGAACCGACGAATCTGCCTTCTCCAAACTCGTATCCTCCGTGGCTTCGACACCGATGTGGCCCTCTCTTCATCTCCGGCAGCGAATTCGACGCCAAGGTATGATACAGACGTGGAAAAAAGGAAAGAGACCAGGGAAGAAAAGAGAGATAGCAAAGAGGCGGAGTCAGTTGAATCGACAATGAATGTGAGGCGTGAATTAGATGGGAGTGAATAATTAGGGTTTAGATATATATTAATTAGAGTTAAATTAGGCAAGAGGCATTTATTAAGGATAAATTAGATGGTTGTTGAGGAAAATTAATTTTGAAAAATTGGGTGATTAGCTAATTTACTGGTCATTTAATGGTAAGTTATAATTTAGGGAAAATTCCACTTAGATACTCCGTAGTTTACTATTTTTTCACTTACCTACCCCAGCTTTTCATTTTAGCTTCTAAACCCCCTGAAGTTTATCACTTTTTCACTTACTTACCATAGCTTTTCATTTTAGCTTCTAAACCCCCCGAAGTTTACAACTTTTTCACTTACATACCCCAACTTTTCATTTTAACTTCTAAACCCCTGAAGCTTACCACTTTTTCACTTACCCACCATCTTTTTCATTTTAGCTTATAAACCCCCTAAACTTTACAAAATTGGCACTTCAGGCTACGACATCAAAATTATAGAGGAAGATGGATCACGCGTTGATCACGAGTAGGGATGACAACAGGGCGGATTTGAGGAGAATTTGGCAATCCCCGTCCCCATTAGAATCAGATCGGGGATTCCCCATTTCTAATAGGGACGAGGATTCCCCGTCGAATTCGGGAATTCCCAATTCTCCGTTTCCAACCCAAAAAAATGTCAAAACATATTTATTTTTTAATAAAATTTGTTTTAAAAATTATTATTTTAATAAATATATACTTAAAATATTTTATTTTTCATTAAACATGTATTATGAAATATTAATTTAACAAAAATAATATTATTTTTCATTAAATATGCATTTTAAAATATATTTTTTAATTTAAAAAATATATTTTTAATATATCGGGGCGGAGCGGATCGGGGATACCTCTCCCCGTCCCAACCCCGTTTCCATCCGGATTCGGGGATTCCCCGCCCCGTTTCCGTTCGGATTCGGAGATTCCCGTCGGGGACAGGGAATATTGCCATCCCTAATCATGAGCGGGCTATATTTACAACAACAAAAAATTTCATGATTGCCCTTATGATAATCGATTAAATGTATGCGGTTCGTTGAGAGTTTGGTGAGGAGAGAAGACGACGTTTGCTGGGGTTGTACTCGACATTTAGGGTCGTCTTCTCTTCTCACTAAACCCTCAACGAACCGCACACATTTATTCGATTATCATAAGGACAATCATGAGATTTTTTTGTTAAAATAATATTTCATAATACATGTTTAATGAAAAATAAAATATTTAAAGTATATATTTTATTAAAATAATAATTTTTAATACAAATTTTATTAAAAATAAATATGTTTTAACATTTTTTGGGTTGGAAACGGAGAATTGGGAATCCCCGAATCCGACGGGGAATCCTCGTCCCTATTAGAAATGGGGAATCCCCGATCTGATTCTAATGGGGACGGGGATTGCCAAATTCGCCCCAAATCCGCCATGTTGTCATCCCTACTCGTGATCAACGCGTGACCCATCTTCCTCTATAATTTTGATGTCGTAGCCTGAAGTGCCAATTTTGTAAAATTTAGGAGGTTTATAAGCTAAAATGAAAAGATGAGTAGGTAAGTGAAAAAGTGGTAAAGTTCAATGAGTTTAGAAGCTAAAATGAAAAGCTGTGGTATGTAAGTGAAAAAGTTGTAAACTTCAGAGAGTTTAGAAGTTAAAATAAAAAGCTGGGGTATGTAAGTGAAAAAGTGGTAAACTACAAGGTAGTTAAGTGGAATTTTCCCTATAATTGAGACAAAGTAGTACTGTAAATGAACCAAAACATTTTTTATGTTTTGATTCCAAAGGTAACGTACCTTTAATTAATTTCTTAATTTAATCTTCAATTCTAAATCAATTCATATTTTACAAATTCAAAATTAAGACTGAATATATTTGGGTGTCATGACGTTATTGAATATTGTGTCACTATTCAAATACTCACTATTTTTAAAAATTGATTTTATGATAGTAATTAAAGAGCAAAATTAGGCAAAATAATACAATTAATGAAATTCAACAATATAATTTATTCAAGAAATTAAAATTATTTTATTCATCATAACATTTTATTAGCAATTAGAATTATAAAAAATAATAAAACAATATGAAATCATTTCAATAATAAAATTAGTTTTATGTGACAATTAGGGACAAGTTTGGGGCCACGGGTTGAAATGGGATGAGAACTCAACATCCCCTAATTTTGGAGCCCTTGAGTTGAAGATGTCCTGATAAAAAAAATTAATTAACTGCCATACAAGGATAATATTTTGGACCAAAAATATTGAGTAAGGATATGGCCATAAAAAAGAAAAAAGAATCTTTATCATGAATATTAATTAATTAATTACACGTGTTATTAATTGCATAAAATATTTGTCACTAAACTGTACGTGTACTCAATTGAATCATATTACTAACAATATAAAAATAATGATTAGTAGATCTTGGTTTTGTTTACATCTTGTGACAAATAATTTTACGACTATCTCATTTTAATAATTGATGGCTATATGTTGTTTGTTTGTTTGGTGTAGGTCCATGTTGAAGTCGGCGAGTATGAAACCGATAGCCGAATAATGAAGAAGGTCAACTATAACTTTTCCAAAGTTCCATCGGTGAGAATCAACTTTGTCTGCGTTGGAATGGTACAGGAAGAGACAAGTACTAGCTGGTTAATTAGTGTGTCTTGGATCATATGAATATTGACTTATAAATGTTGTCTTGGTAAAATCCCATGAGTGTGTCTTAAGAATTTCCATACTTTCTTTATCACGTGTTCATCTATGGTATTTAACTTTCATTAGTGCTCAAGTGCCTTAAATTAGCATTCACACGTGTTTTTCTAAAGACACGTTCTTGCTTCATATAATCCTCAAAACAGTGACAGATTTAGAAATTTATTTTTAAATACTCGGTTTTGTTTTGTATAATCACTAAAACTGTGGCGAATCCATAACTTTTCAACTTTTTGTTTGTTCTGCACTTTGACATACACTATCAGTTTTTTCTTTTTTAACGACGCACATAATGTATGTGCGTCGTTAGAAAAAAAACACTAACGGCGCACAAATAAAGTGCGCTGTTAGTAATGAAAGTTAGTAACGGCGCACACAGTAATGTGCGCCGTTACAAATGTTGTTGACCGTTAACCACTTTGTTGCCGTTATGGAAAACGGTCGGAAATGAAGCCGTTGTTGTTACCGTTATTTTGTAACGGCGCATCTAACATTGTGCGCCGTTACAAGCCATTTTGTAACGGCGCACATAGTATTGTGCGCCGTTACTAAAATGTATTTAAGTCTTGGCCCTTCTTCTTCCTACAACTTCTCACAACAAATTTTCTCCCGACAAGGGTAATTTCGTAATTTCGATACCTTATAAATTTTCTCGAGTACCCTATATTTGTCCATCACAAATCTCCCGACAATGTATGTACATATTTTTAAATAATGCAATATATAAAACTTCAAATTTGTATATGATTTCATATGAATTTGTATGGTTTTGTATGAATAATTTGCGTGTTATATTTATTAATTTAGTTTTGAAATTGATGAAATTAATTACCGATTCCATGAATTGCATGATAACATTAGTGTAAATTCTCCCGATTCCATGAATTGCATGATAACATTATGGTAAATTCTTCTGATTCCATTAATTGCATGATAACATTAGGGTAAATTCTCCCGATTCCATTAATTGCATGATAACATTAGGGTATTTGGTCATAAATGACCAAACAATGGTATTTCGGTCATTTATGACCTAATTAGGGGTAATTTGGTCATAAATGACCAAACAAGGGTAATTAGGTCATTTATGTGAATTAGAAGATACGTACATATTTTTAAATAATGCAATATTATGTAAATTAGTATAGTTAGTGTGATTTATGTGAAATAGTGCATATATTCTACATTATTATTTTTGTTGTGATTTTGGTGAAATAATAATGAATATTAATGTCATTTTTGGTATATAGTTATCTAATATTAATTGTTAACCGAATTTATATATATTACATATATAGAATGGATCGGAGATCGATAGGACTCGTAAAAATGAGTGAGGAATGGATGAACGGATTAAGCAGTTTTGTAAAATTTGCGAGGAAAAACGCTCCAAGAGATGGTGTGGGACGTTTCAAGTGTCCATGCACGAGGTGTTGTAATTCTGCTTGGCACGATATGGACATCATTTGCGATCATATATTGAGGAAAGATTTCCTTAGATCGTATAATGTGTGGTTCCATCATGGCGAAGCCGAAGGAGCTAGCTCGAGCCGGAATTGGGATATCAGTTTGAGGGAAACATCGGCGAATCAGCCTTGTTCGACGTCGGACAACAATCCAGTATACGTTGATCCTGTGCATCAGCTTGTGGATGATGTAGACCCAACTAGAGATGTAAGGATTGATGAGGACGAGGACGAGGACGAACAACGGAACATTGGAATAATAACCGAAGTTGAGGAGGGAGTCACTAAGGCAACCATGACAGCATACAACCGGTTGGTGACGGAGTCGCAAAAGCCGTTGTACGAAACTAGTGAGGACACTTCTTTAGCAACAATGTTAAGGATGTTGTCCATCAAGCAGAGCACCGGGATGTCTGACGAAGCTTTTGCCAAGGTTGCCAAAGATTATTGTTCTACGTTACCCCAACCTAATACGTATCCATCTAGCTATGCAGCGGCAAAGCAGAAAATGAAGGCAATTCAACTGCCACACGTGAAATATGTTGCATGTCTGTACGGATGCACTTTGTACTACGGAACACAATCGCAACTCCAGACATGTGGCGTTTGTGGAGAAGCACGATACGCTAAAGTGGGAAAGAAATTTGTTCCGAAAAAGACGTTGTGGTACTTCCCATTGACTCCTCGACTTCAACGTTTATATCTTGCCCCAGAGACGGCTGAGTGGATGTGATGGCACGGGGAGCGGGAGAATGAGGACGATGAAATATTAGTACATCCATCGGACGGTGCAGATTGGATTCATTTTGACGCAAAATACCCAGTATTTTCAGGAGAAATACGGAACGTGCGGCTGGCGTTGTCATCCGACGGGTTCTCTCCATATGGGTCTAATGCGGCGAGTTACAATTTGTGGCATGTAGTCGCTATCCCGTTGAATTTTCCGCCCTCGATGGCTATGAGAAAGGAGTATAACATACTCACCATGTTGATATCTGGTCCAAAATCACCTGGGAAATGCTTAAATAACTTCATGCGTCCGTTGATTGATGAGTTGAACCATCTGTGGGGGCACGGAGCTGTCACGTGGGATGGTTCTAAGAAAGAGGCTTTCATCATGCGGGCTGCTGTGATGTGGACAATAAGTGACTTCCCGGGTTTGGGAATGTTGTGGGGCATCCAGACTAAAGGCTATAAGACATATTCTCTATGCTTGGACGAGATCGAATATGAACACAGTAACTCAAGAATCTCTTACCAAGGTGCTCGTAGGTTCTTACCACCGAAACACCCACTGCGATTTCAGCCGCAGGCCTTTAACGGGAAGATATAGACCCGGAGAAGGCCTACCCGGTATTCAGGGGCTGATGTACTTAGTGCGATTCTACGTCATCAATACCCACCACCTAGTCTGCATCCGAAGTTCAGTAAACGAAAAGGTGGTGGTGTTCCTATATGTTGGTCTCATAAAATCATTTTCTGGGAGCTGCCTTATTGGAAAACTCATAAAGTCAGACATGCATTGGATTTGATGCATATAGAGAAGAACGTACGCGACAACGTCATAGGTACAGTTCTTGGAATTGTAGGGAAGACTAAGGATGACGTGAAAGCTAGGAGAACTTACGAGGAACAGGGAGTCCAGCAAGACCAATGGGTGCAAGACGGGGAGCTCCCAGATGCACCTTATGGCGTGGCGGGTCGTGATCGGAAGGAAGTACTAGAGCATATCCGAGATGTTAAGTTACCCTCTGGATATGCGGGAAGTTTAAAGAGCAAGGTGAATCCCGATGAGAAAAAGTTCCTCAGATTAAAGATCCACGATTGTCACGTGTTGATGCAACGTATCTTCCCCCTTCTCATTCGAAAGTACGTTCCGCCTTATGTGGCAGAAGCATTAACAGAGTTGGGCAAGGCCTTTCAATTGTTATGCACGAGGGAACCGATGAAAAAAGCCCTGAAAAGGTTGGGGGAAGATATAGTGGTTCTAGTTTGTAAGTTGGAAAATATTTTCCCTCCTTCATTCTGTACAATTATGGTTCACCTTCTACTGCACATTCCGGATCAAGTTTTACGAACCGGCCCAGTTCATTTCACATGGATGTTTCCAATTGAACGGTATGATCCTTGACTTCCAAATATCATTTCCAATTACCATTGAACTGTATAATCGAATATGACATTAACATTCATATTTTGATTGCAGGCAACTTGGCGTGTACAAGAAAAGTGTGTGAAACCCGCGATATCCAGAAGGTTGTATAGCCCAACAGTACTTGATGCACGAGTCTGTCACCTTCACTCAGATGTACCTTAACCGCACCACTTTAGCTAGAGAAACATTTGTTAGTCCAGCTCTAGGTTTCAACTTATCAATTGTTTCCCCACATGTACAAGTTAAGAGTGTGGTGCGAAACGAAAAATTGAGCGCATCTGAGATGTTCTGGGCGAATTGGACAATGATTGAGAATTGTGCCGTAGCAGATGAATTCGTAGAATCACATCGTGCAGGGTTCCAACGAATACACCCTAGGAAATCTTTTCAGGACCGAGTCATGTCATTTGTCTTCGAGTGGCGCAGAATTGTACGTAATAGACATCAATTAACTTCAATTACCATATACAAATTTTAGGGATAACTCATTTATATTTCGTGTGCAGATGACTGCTCCAGGGTGGCAACGAGAGTTAACACTACTATCCAGAGGTTCTCGTTCGTCTGCCATTTATTCGCAGTGTACTGTTAACGGCGTCAAATTTGTATGTTTGAGAATCGACCAGGGCCGGAGGAATCAAAATTCAGGGGTCATGATTGAAACAAACGACATATTTTACTACGGTGTTCTTATGGACGTATGTATCCTTACCTACTCGGAAAGCATGCCAGTCGTTCTATTCAATTTTCGGTGGTACGACGAACGGACCGTGAGAAAGGACGCAAATGGATTCATTTCGGTCAACATGTCCACAGATCGTCACAAACAAAACCCATTTTGCCTTGCTTTAATGGCAAAACATGTATACTATATCGACGACCCTAAATCTAGACCGTGGAAGGTTGTGAACGTCGTGTCGCATAGGGGTCACTACAAACCGAGCAGTTTAGCCTGTGCCGGTGACGACGACGACCTGGAGTTTGAAGTCGATGAACCTTACCAAGAAGATCGAATTGACATCGTCACACCGGGTGGTATCACTATCGACCTAACAAACTTAATCCGGTATCCACCGCAAGTACCTCCAGCTGAGAACGATGAAATGGAAGATATTGATGAAGAAGACGAAGAAACCGAGCACGACGACGAAGAAACCGATGACATCGATTTGGAAGGGCATGAAGATTATGATTCCGGCGACTCTGATAGTTAATATGTATATATATATGTTTGATTGGTTATGAATAAATGGTTTTTTTAATCTATGATCTATAAAGGGTAATTTCGTCATTACAGCTTACCGTGTGATTTTCAAATAAAACTGTTTTTTTTCCTAAGTGTGGATTTGTAACGATGCACCTAACATTGTGCGCCATTACAATGTATGGTGCGCCGTTACAAATGTCAACCATCTCAGCCAGATCGTTGACTTTTGTCCTTTCAAATCGGGTTTTTGTTTACGATCGAGATTCATACGTTGTGAGAAGTGACTAAAATTTTGTAACATTAACTACCAACTCATTGCGCTCAAATTGGTACGGTCGGATTCACGTTTGGATCGACACAAATAAAATAATATTTTTTTATTTGTTTGAAACGGCGCACTTTGGCAATGTGCGCCGTTACAAAAAGTCAATGGGCCAGTCAACTATGTTGACTTTCCATTGACCGGTTTAGATCTAGGTTCATACATTATCGGAATTGACTGAAATTTTGGCATATAAAGTACATATTCATTGCGCTCATATCCGTACGGTTGGATTAAAACTTTGTTTTTAACATAATCCACTTTCGTTGAAAGCGTGAGTTTAGGGTTTAGGAAGGTAAAGCTCACAAAAACCCTAAACATATTGATCATCAAACGTTCGGTAGATTAATATATATATTTTTGAATCGAAACCGTTCAGTTAGTTGGAAATTACATATACGTGGTATAGTACGAATTTGAAGAAAATCAAACCACGGGATGAACGCTTATCATTCACGATCAAGTTTAGGTTTAATTTAGGGTTAAAGTTTGTAATGGCGCACGTAGCAAAGTGCGCCGTTACAAAAGTGGTGGCAATTAAAATTTCGCGAAAAATAAAATTTCGCGGGTAAATTTCGCGAAAATTTAAACTTCCCGCAAATATTTTCGTTGTAATGGCGCACAATGATGTGCGCTGTTACAAAAATTTTGCTTGTAACGGCGCACACGGTTATGTGCGCCGTTACAAATTTGTTGATCGTTGCAAAAAGTTGACCGTTGGGTAAGAAAACGAGTCGTTTCTAACCGTTACGGTTTGTAACGTCGCACATAGTAGGGTGCGCCGTTACAAAATTTTAAGTGTAACGGCGCCCAACACCTTGTGCGACGTTACACCCTTTTTGTAACGACGCACCCTACTATGTGCGCCGTTTCAAAATCGCAGAATAAAATTGGGCAGAGCCCTCTCTTCTTCTTCCTCGCTGTTTTTTCCCGACTCTGCCTTGCCTTGCCGCCTTTGCCTTGCCGTCTCCGTCGCCGTCCCGCCGTTGCCGTCGCCGGACCTTCCCGTCAAAGAGGTAAGTTTAGAATTTTAGTTTAGAATATTGTTAGAATAATTGTTAGATTGTTAGAATATTTTTTAGAATAATTGTTAGATTGTTATTTGTTATGATTGCATGAATATTGTTGGAATTTAGGGTTAAAGTTTTTATGAATATAAATAATTGTTATGAATATTGCATAAAATTTGTTGGAATTATATAAAAAATACCCAATAGGGGTATTTTTGGAATTATATAAAAAATACCCAATAGGGGTATTTTTGGAATTATATAAAAAATACCCAATAGGTGTATTTTTGGAATTAATTATAAAATAACCAATAGGGGTATTTTTGGTATTAATTATAAAATAACCAATAGGGGTATTTTTGGAATTAATTATAAAATACCCATTAGGGGTAATTCGATCATTTTGACCTAAAAAGGGTAATTCGGTCAATTCCGGCCGAATTAGAGGTAATTTGGTCATTTTGACCAATTAGGGGTAATTCGGTCAATTCCGGCTGAATTAGGGGTAATTAGTTCATTTTGACCTAAAAAGGGTAATTCGATCAATTTCGGCCGAATTAGGGGTAATTAGGTCATTTTGACCTAAAAAGGGTAATTCTGTCAATTCCGGCCGAATTAGGGGTAATTCGGTCATTTTGTCCTAAAAAGGGTAATTCGGTCAATTCCGGCCGAATTAGGGGTAATTCGGTCAATTCCGGCTGAATTAGGGATAATTAGGTCATTTTGACCTAAAAAGGGTAATTCGGTCAATTCCGGCCGAATTAGGGGTAATTAGATCATTTTGACCTAAAAAGGGAAATTCAGTCAATTCCGGCCGAATTAGGGGTAATTCGGTCATTTTGACCTAAAAAGGGTAATTCGGTCAATTCCGGTCGAATTAGGGGTAATTCGGTCATTTTGACCAATTAGGGGTAATTCGATCAATTCCGGCCTAATTAGGGGTCTTTCGGTCATTAATGGCCTTCAAAGGGTAATTCGGTCATTTCATGACCTTCTCCTTCTTACTATTACGGATAATGGAGCCGAAACGTAAGACATCTAAGGCCAGGGCACTAGGCGAGCCAGAATGAAGATTCATTTCTTCGAGGCTTCACAGGCGCTGGAGTTACAGGATGAGATATACACTCCGTCACCGCCGCAGCCGACTCAACCGACTCATCCAGGGCATACGGAGGTTGACTGGAATTTTCATGTCCCGGATAATCGGAGTTTCCAAGAGATGCTCGGAGACGTTGCTGGACCCTCCGAAGAGGACATTGTGCCGGATGAGTCCGAACTCCCGTTGAACGAGTGGAGGCTCCTTCCCCTCCACTACAGAGAGATTCCGAGGTACGAGCTGTATTTCAATTACAAAGTAGAAGTCAACTGCCTAAACACGAAGAGCTGGGAAGCCAGGGCAAGAAAGAAGCAAAAGGTTGACCTCAACATAGACCTAGAAGAGAGAGCGGTTCTGATGAACGGAGGTCCTTTGCTCTTGACTTGGGAAAACGGTCGTTCACGTGTCCAAGGAGGACAGTTTTCAATGAAAAGGGTCAAGGCTATTATAGGGAAATTCGCTCGGGAACGTGACGCTTCCTATCAGACGTTTGGGGATTTGCCGGCGTCTGAGTTCCAGTCATTTTGGAGGAGTTTTTAAGGTGATTTCAACACTTACTCAAAATAAATTCTCAAATGCCACGTATTATAAATATTGACGTGGTGTTTGTCAATTTCAGCGTTTGTTTGCAGTGACTGATTCCAATGAGCTTAGGGGTTGGATTCGTGAGGCGGCCATAATCGCTTACAAGGAGCGAAAATCGAACATGAAGCGGTTTTACAAGCTCTACGTGAACCCTACTAGAATAGACCGTAATGGGATTCCCAAGTGTCTGAAAGGGAAGAAGTCCTAGTGGCGGTGGCTCGTTCATCATTTTGATGCCAATGAGGTATATTACAAATTTCATATTTAATAGGTTTAATTTCAATTAATTCAACTTACTTTAATTTTTTTTCAGTAAGAAGTTGGGTCTCAAATGAGTACCATTCGAAGGAGCGAGAACAAATTAAACCACCACACTGGCAAAATCCCATTTCGACGTCTTTGGGAGAGGATGACGGAGGCCGGAGAATTGGAGGTCTCCAAAAAGTTGGAGGGCTTACTGAAGGCTCACAAGGTCCCTAAGCCTGGTGATGGTGCACAGGAGGGGGAGGAGGAACTCAACCCGAAACTTGTAAGTTTAATTAATTTTTTTTATAATTTTAATATTTAAATTTATTATATTAATCAATTTTTTTTGCAGAATGACGAGGCGAACTACAACGAGGATGGAACGCTGAACAAGATGACCGACGCTGAAGAGGATGAGGTCATGCGACTAGCTGCCGAGCATGTTCTCGAGGTCGAGCTTGCCAGAGGAGTTACCATAGAACCCTCAAGAGGACGACGCATCCGGGGTTGCGGGAGTGATTACGAGGCACCGCCGAGACAGAGAAGACGTTCGACCTCCTCCGATGGTACTTCTTCGGAGATTCCGGAGCTTCGGACTCGACTCAGCCAACAAGATGAGGTTATTACGGAGCTTTGTGCTGAGGCCTACCAAAACCAGTCTTTACGTCAGACTCAGGCCGTCCAAAACCAGCAAACCGAGCAGATGTTCCGGTACTTCCAAGAACAGCTAAGAGTACTAAATCCTAATGCCCCTCCACCTCCATTTGACCCGACTAGGTCTACAGATCCTGGAGGCTCATCGTCATAGATATCGATGTAAATTAAATAATGTATTAAACAATTTCAATATTAATATTAATTTCATTTTCATATTATTTTTCATTTTTAAATATTTCATTATAAAAAATTATATTTAAAAAAATAATAAATATAATTTTTTTTATACTTATTATTTATTATTATGTATTATTTGTAACGGCGCACACCGTTTGTGCGCCGTTACAAAACAAACGGCGCACAAAGAGAGTGCGCCGTTACAATTTGTAACGGCGCACGCCGTCAGTGCGTCGTTACAAAGAGTAACGGCGCACTAACGGCGCACTCCGTCCGTGCGCCGCTACAATGCGTAACGGCACCGTCATCGTGTGAAACGGTGACGGTAAGCTTGTAATGGCGCACACCGTGCGCTATCACAGTGTGTAACGGCGCACGTTACGTGCACCGTTACAAGAAAAAAAACTGATAGTGATATCTCTTTATAACACTAGGAAAAGCTTAATGTGAAATTTTATGTGCAACATCGTATAGTTCATTTCGGAGAATGTCATCTTTAGAACATTATCATCATTATAACAAGACAAATAAAGTAGAGCAAAGTTGAAAATCAAGCAACAAACGATGACACTTGATTTACGTGATTTATCAACTTGTTGAATATGTCTACAAAATGAGAAAATGATATTTTATTGAGAGATAACAAATTACAGAATCACCAAAACATATATATAAACTGCATAATATAGTTGTTGGGTATGCTTAGAAATCGAATCTAAACACATTATAATTGGCGACTATAATTCCCTAGCTAGTCGAGAGATTCACGACAAACTGTTCGACACGGATAGAGTTTACAATTTTGGAATATACTTGGGATTATTGTCAAATTACGTCTCATGATTTCTTATTATTATTATTGTGAGGAACAAGTAATGTTATAAATGTTACACCAATGTAACCTATAACAAGATTAACAACTTGGTGTTTGCATATCATTTTTCTCTTTAATTAGAATAATCTTATATGCAAAGTTGTGAAACTCGGAACTCGATTAAAACTCGGCGAGCCAAATAATGAAAATAATCTGAAACTCGAAGAAAACTCGGCTTATATTAATAAAATAAAAATAAATATATAAAGTGATGAAATTATTAATTAAGATATTTTTTTAGAATATTAATTAAATTGTTAGTAGGAGTTTCTGTTTCTAAGAAAACCCTAATTGGGTGCGGCGGCCTATACTTTTTTCTTAGGGTTTGTTTCACTACAATTGGGTGAAGTCTTTCGATGTCGATTTTTTATGGGTGTCGACGTCTGTGTGGTACTGGCGGCGATGTCAGCGTGGTGCGGTGGTAGGAGCAGAGTGGTCGGGTGGTAGATCGGGTTTTGATGGAGACGAAGTCGAGTGGTTTGGGGATGGGTTGAGACAGGTGAGGCTGGAGTTGCAGATGGGTCGATCCTGGGTTGCGACGACAGAGCATGGAGGGTTGGGGGGTTTTGCAGTTTTTGTTTTTTGGTAGGCCGGTACTAGGAGCGAACCGAAGTTATCTGGCGTCGGTGGGCAGACTCATGTAAGCATACCGAACTATGGGGGCTCGGTTTGCTCAAGATTCAATACTTGTCTTATTCGGGTCGGTACTAGAAGGAAACGAGGGGTTTCTGGTGTCGATGGGTTGATCTGGTTAAACCCAATGAACTGGAAGAATTTGAATTTCGCGATGCCCATACTGATCGCAGGGTTGATCGAGAAAGCTGGTTTAAGGCGGTCTGCAGCAAGATCACGGGGTTTCTCCATCCGTATGAGTTGGATGCCGTGGCTCTACATGAAGCTAACTGGTTCGAGTCGATTGGTCTCCGGAGTTATCATGAATGTCTGTGTAAAGCACTTTGCAGCAAGATCACGGAGTTTCTCCATCCGTATGAGTTGGAGACCGTGGCTCTACATGATGCTAAACGGGTCGAGTTGAACAACTTTGGAGGAATCATTAGCGAACGGTGTTGTACTACCCACTATCGGAACAATTGTTCTTTGTTTTGCTTGTAATCAAATGGCTCACGAATTGGTCATGTTTGCTTTAATTAACAGTAGCTTGGATTATGGTAAGAAGTTTGTCCCACCAACTGTAGCTTCAGCTGTCGAGCTTGATGTCGGGTTAGTTGCTATTTAATTTATAAAATTCGCTTTTACCTTAAAAAAAACAAAAAAGAATTTAAATTAAATTGTTAGTAGGCCTTTAGTAATGAAATTAAAATTTAATTTATTAATGGACCTTTAGTGATAAAATTTTAGTGGGCTTTTGTTTTGTTTATATTTAGCCCAAACATTTTAGTTACTGTATTTTAATGGTTCTCTCTTATCCTGTATATTGTATATGTATATGGCACAACCACTACAAGAAAAAATATCTCTCTTATAATAATATAAAAATACATTCCTTATCTCCTCTCTCTCTCTCTTCTTCTTCTTCTTCCAATGAACCTTCCCCTCCTTATTTTCTTCTACTTCTCTCTCTCTCTCTCTCTCTCTCTCCCTCTCCCTCTCCCTCTCTCTTCTTCTTCTTCTTCTTCTTCTTCTTCTTCTTCTTCTTCTTCTTCTTCTTCTTCTTCTTCCAATGAGCCTTCCCCTCCTTATTTTCTTCTACTTCTCTGTGTCATTCTCAAACCCCTATTTTAAATCTCTCATTCATTCTCACCCTATCAATATGAGTATTCGATATCAAAGTCAATAAAGAAAAGGCTAAAACTGATAATTCAATCAAGAAGGTGATGGTGGTCGAAAATGAGGTCGATGTTCTCTTGGTTGGGTTTAATTTTTTCTTCTCTAGGTTGACTTGGTGAGTTGACTCGTCCATGACCTGATTAGGTCCGGTTGGACCGGTTTTGAGTCCAATTTTAATTGGATTTGAGTAGTTTTGACCAAACTTGACCGGGTTAGACCGGCGTTGACCGAATTTTGGACAATTTTTGGGTTCTCATCTCGGAGAAGCCAAAAAATTCAAGTTCCCCGCGAGTTCCAGCGAGTTTCATAACACTACTCATATGTATGTGGATGCACCCAACATATTGTCACCCACCAAAGTGCAGTAAGGGTTCCCCGTTTCTTTCCGCCCTGAATTTTGATTCTATCTTCCTAGGTTTTGTTATTTTGATGGATCGTTGAATTAAGTAGTATAGGAAATGCCACGCCGCTTTCATATCTTTTGGAATAGTAATCAGTTTTAGATATAGTATATTAATATATAAATTTAGAAAACCTCGGATGCCAAGAAAGTGTTTATGATTAAATGATTGATGATTACAATATGATACAAATGCCTCTATATATAGGCTCGATGATCTAGGGTTTACATATAGTGATACAATACAAGTAGTGGGCCACAACCCCTATATTAATATATAATAATTATATCTAATATAGTATATCTAACACGCCCCCGCAGTCGGAGCATGAGGAGGCTGAATGATTTTACTGGAGCAAAAATATTCAAAGAGAGCAGTCGGGAAGCCTTTGGTGAATATGTCTGCAAACTTAAGAGATGGTGGTACATGAGGCACGTGAAGTTGACATGTGCAATAACTTGAACCATAGTAGTGACCAAGATTGAGAAAAGAAATTAAAGAGGGATTGATTATTTAGAAAAGAAATATAAAAGGAGACGGGAACAAGAGGAGAGAGAAACTGAGAATTAGAAGAGAAAGTGTGAGATTTAAAATAAAAGATGAGATGGAGAAAAAGAATGATCGAAATAGAGATTAGAGGGAAGGTGCAGCAAATATGTCGAGGACGGTGCAAAAGTGGGTTTAAAATATACCACTAAAATTTTGTACAACTAAGTTAGTGCGAAACAATTTCAAACAACTACAACGGTGCAATATCATACTAAGAAAGAAAAAATTAATATTTTTTTAAGAAAAGAGGAAAGTATTAAGGAGATTTGATTTAGCAAGGTAAGAGATTAAAACGGATATAGAATAAATGGTTTGATGAAAAGGGAAAAACAAATATTGAGTTTTGGAAAGTGAGGAATAATATAGAGAAGGTACAATATTGTTTTGGGTGGTAGAAGGTGAGAGAGAACGGCGAAGAGTTAGGGTGCAAGACGAAATAGGGAGGAGACAAAAGTGATAGAAAAATTGCTAATAAAACAAAGAAAAAGGAATATAGAAATATAATAAGACAAGAAGAATGAATATGAGGAGAGAGAACTTGAGTTTCTTACGGCATGCTTGAACAATTGGAAGAATAGAAAAAAGATTAAAATTGAAAATAGGTTTATATGAATGTCTGCGACATATTGGAGAAAAAGAAACAAACAAACAATATTGCCTCCCCCACCCGTTAAATCATAATTAATGAGTGGGCAAAGCCACACTCGCACAGAGATTGAAGCAAGGATCGAAAAAGAAATTTAGAAAAGCTCTGATACCATGAAAGTGTTTATAGATTGAATGATTGATAATTACAATATGATACAAATGCCTCTATATATAGACTCGATGATATGAGGTTACATAAGATATGATGGCTAGAGTTTACATATAGTGATACAATACAAGTAATGGACCTCAGCCCATATATTAATATATAATAATTATATTTAATATACTATATCTAACAATCAAGATTAAGGAGGCGAGAATTATGACTTCATCTTAGTGGTATAATTGGGACCGTGGAAGGGATTGAAGACGGGAGGTAGGTTTTTCAATTCCAAGAGATAGTGGAAAAGAGAGATTGAGGATGTGGTGATTCATGAATAGGGACGAGGAGGGGTTGTGTCTTGTACAGGAGGAGTGGTACATACATGATTGCTTTAGCGAGACCTTATGGAGGGTTGGCGGTTTGGGTAGCGATGTGTTGGGCTTAGGCATCAAGAGAGTTTAGATTGGTTTTTTGCAAAGTTGTAGATGTTGCATGGCGCTATGATGGTGGATAGGGGGCCATAGCGAAGCCATGACGAATTTCAATTTTTAATTTTTAATTTTTTAATATAAATTAATTTACATATATAATAAAAATAGATATTCCATGCTAGAAGATAATATTCAATTTTTTTAAAAAAATAACTAGTTTGGATAGTTATGTTCCAAATTAGTCTAAAATCAATCAAAATCAGTACAAAACCGCCTCAAAACAGCGAAAGCGCCACGACGTTGCGCCCGTGTGGTTTTCGGAGCCAAACGACCACCATTTACAACACTGATTTTTCGAGTCGGACAACAAGTAGGGATGGCAATATTCCATGTCCCCAACTGGAATCCCCAAACCTGGACGAGAACGGGGCAGGGTGAGGTATCTATTAGAATTGTGCCCTAATCCAATCAAAAGTGTAATGTCTATAACAGTTTGTATCATCTATTTGCAATTTATGAAATCAGCGATTATATTACTATTGTGTTGTAGTGATATATTATATGTGGTTTAATATATATCCTTGAGTGTGTCATCACCAATGGTAGAACTGTAAATTGTACGAGTCACATATAATGAGTCACTGGTCATTTAAGCTTCATCAGAAGCGACCAGTATGAGGATGATTCTTTATAATCACGTTCTACTGATCATTAGCAATGGGATTGCCGGAGTCAGATCATAGATGTCATTTGGGAAATGATATTGGACGACCCAACCTAAATATGCGACATAAATTCAACCATGTAGATATTCAATTGTCATGGAGTGTTATTGTATCCTCAGATCAAGGAGTCTTTGTGATCGCTATGTAGTCAACATTCGAGATTTGACATACGCCTAACGTTATCTGTAACAGGGTAGCCATAACGACTATGATTGGCTTGGGGAAGGGCTGCATGAGTGATACGAAAGATGGCTAAAGGATTTATCCCTCATACTCCGGTATGGGAATGATATCTGTTTAAGCCAATTGATGAGAATGACTGAAAGAAAGCACATGACCAGAATGACTGATATGGGGTATCATTTTTGAGTCATCTCACATATCAAGAAACAATAATTGATTAAATAAGGGTGACGACTCCATGCCTTATGATCAATCAAGATATCTAGCGATAAAAGGATAATGACATAGACGACATCAGGTTAAGTCGAATAAATCGATCTTCAATCTCGTTGGGTAATCATAAAGTCTTGCTAGATGCCACTTATGATGGATAGGTTGAAATGGGATTTCAAGCCTATCTGCCAACCGAGACATGAGCTTACAGGGTCACACACAAAAGGCACGACCCGAAGCTAGTAGGAGTGTTTGGGTGAAAGGAGATAAATCGCAAAGAGCCAAGAACCGTGGTCATCGGCCACGGGTCCGTGGTGGAGCCATGGCTAGGCCGTGGGGGGGTGAAAGGATCATTCGTGGCTAGGTTGACCACGGGCCTGTGGCCAAACCAAGGAATTGGCCACAGGATGTTGCGCCCTAGTAGGGGTCAAGTGTGGCTACGACTGGCCACAGCCCTGTGGTGGGGTCTGTGCCGAGTCGAAACGCTACAATTTCAATGATCGTGGAGCCAAGCTTTACGGATTGTGGAACCGAATCCTAATCCCATTTAGGCGTCTTCTCATTCAGAGAGACGTTGACGTCTTTGAGCAAAATCAGTTTTCTCCACACTCAAAGCTCACAAAGAGGAGAATGAGAATTCTAGCAGATTTCATTCTTCAGTGCTTCGAAGTAAAGTGTGCCTGTGTGGATACCGGTAGAAGGTGGGTAACGCCTTCAATTGGTGATTCAATAATCAATCTGGTACAATTTTGAAATCCCCGGTAACGTTTTTTCTAGTAAATTTCATGATCTAGAAAAGGAATTATGATTATGGATATTGTTAATTGTTGCTTCCGCTACGTGATTTGGACCCCATAATTACCAACAGTGGTATTAGAGCCAGGTTGCATTTTAGATTTAAAGTTATTATTTCGTAGGTACGATTAGATCAACGTAGAAATAATTTGTTGCATGTTTTTCTGATAAAAACGCATATGGTAATTTTTCTGGAAAATGGAGAAGACGATCACCACGGACCGTGGTCATTGGCCATGGGTCCGTGGCGGATGTCTGACCACGGGCTTGACCACTAGGTTGTCACTGGACACGGAGCGTGACCAGTAATAGCCACGACACCGTGGCCAACCCGTGGTGCGGGGCGTGGCCAATTCCTTGTCACAGGTTGCAGAGCATGACCACTTTGTGGCCACGGCCCCGTGGCGACCTCTCTGTTGAAAATTACATAATGTAGGGTTTCGATAAACCAATTTTATACCGGTCCAGTTTCGATAAATCGGGTCAATGTGAATTAGGCGACATAAAACTGGATATTGCATGGTTGATTGATAATATATTTATTGATAACATGTATGAGTGTTTTAAATTGCTTGATTTGGCACAAAATAAGAGCCCTAGACCGTTTAATTGTTTTATTTGCGGTATGCTAACCGCTGGTATGGTTGTAATTAATTTGGCGGTCTGCGTAGCCGCTATTTAAATTTCAGTCTTGTTATTTATTTTAATTCGGTCTGCGAACCAAGTATGCTCTGTAATTGGACTAAGCAAGAGGACGGTGAACCGGGAGGCGGCTAAGGCGAATGGTGAACCAATTTTAAAATTGAAGAAATCTAGGAGCCAGTGGAAGTATCCTTTGGTTGAAGCAAGAAGAACCGGAGATAGACTCTAGTTTTAGTTCTTGTAGAATCACATAGGGTGACCACGGTTCTATTTCGAGAGAACCGGATTAGGAAAGGAGTTGTTATTTTGTGCAATTTTTTAATGTATATTAGATATGGATGCGAAGGTCATATGCTTTAGAATCATATGAATGAATGGTTTATTTATGTTTAGATTGCATGATAGATCATCACCGAACATGTAAAGATTAAAATTGGATTTTATACACCCTTGCATGTAATTTGGATTAATGAAACATCACTACATTAAATGTACGTGATGGTTTCAAAAGGGATTGTATTGGATACAATCAAGAAATAAAAACCACAACATCCTCACTAATAATCAAGTCATATGAGATACCACCCAAAATCTCAACACTCAGATTAGCTCCAAGTCCTATGAGTGGGTATGGCCTTAGTCTAACATTCGTTGGGATGCGGGATAATCTGAGATGGTCAGTTTTATGTGGGTGCCTTGGGTCATAGCCGAGCATTCACATAACAACTGGGCCATAGTTGACTTTGGTTGACTTGACTACAATCAGAGTGGTGGACCTTATTCCAGCTCTGATCGAGCAGTGGTATCAGATAGGGTTTGTCGTGTACATTTATGTACATACCCTAGCCAGAAATTACATTGAATGTAATTGGATGATATCCTACCTACATAGCCTGATTAAAGTGGTGGGCCCTCGTTCAGCTCCAATCGAGTGAATCAAGAATTATGGTTGAGAATCTAAAGGAATTATAATCAAGTAGTTGTGTTTTAATTCAAAGATCTTCAACATAAATTTAAACTAGATACTGATTAAATTTTCTTTTCATGTAGATTAAATGACTAACACACAAACACACAACAACGGGTCATTGAGATCTTTGTTGGACAAGGACAAACTCAATGGAGTCAATTTCCTCGACTGGGAAAGAAACTTGAGGATAGTTCTCAAGTATGAGCGCATGGAGTATGTCGTTGACACTGCTCACCCCGTGGAAGCAGCTGCAGGTTCAAATAGGGATGCTCAAGTTGCATACCAAAAGCACTTGAGTGAATCTATATAACTTGTCTTCATTATGCTGGGCTGCATGGAGGGCGACCTCCAGAAGCAGTTCATTGAACTCTCTAACAATCTCTTTGAGATGATACGTCAGATTAAAGAGATGTTCAAAGAGAAAGCGAGGATCGAGAGGTACAACACCTTGAAGGATCTTCACGCCTGCAAAATGTCAGCGAGAGGTTCCGTGAGCCAACATGTCCTTAAGGTGAAGGGATATCTTGATGTAGGGCAAGAGGTGTGTTGGGTTTTTGTGCCCTAGCACAATGTATTTTCAATCTAATCATGTAATAAAGATTATTAGTTTAAATAAAATCGGCATTCATATTACTAAATGTTGTAGTAATATCTTAAGTATGATTTGATTTGTATCATTAATGTGTCAACACATAATAGTAGATCTACAAATCAGATAAAATCTTACTTAAACAGTCCCCGATCAGAATTGCTTCATAATAAACGATCGGTATGAGGCTAATTCTAAATGATCACGCTCTACTGATCATGGCCAGAAGGGGGCTAGAGTTAGGTTATAGTATCACCAGACAGGGGTGATATAGGACGACCCGATCATGAGTATGTTACATAGACACAGTCATGAACATACTCATATGCTGGCACATGAAATCACATTCTCAGACAGAAGGACTATTGAGGTCACTATGTAATGAGTGACGAGTTTGACTCAATCTAACGTCTCCTGTAAAAGGGTTACAATAACGGCTGTGATTGGCTCGATCACGAGTTACATGAGTTGACTCAATAGATCGCTGAAGGATTTATCCCTCATACGGACGTGTGAGCAGATATCAGTTTAGGCCACTTGATGAGTACAACTGAAATACAATAGCATGGCCATGTAGTCAATACGTAGTATCAGTTATAATTCAGTTAACTCAGAATCAAGAAACAGGACAATGGAACGAGGATGACTTGTCTATGCCTCGTGGTTGTCAAAGATATCAAGAGGATAAAAAGATAGATTCATGTACGACAAGGTTAAGTCGAAATCTCGATAATCACAAACGTTGGGTAATCATAATGTCTTGCTAGAGGCCACTCATGATGGAAAGGGTAAAATGGTAATTTTACCAGTCCGCCGACGTGTCGTGAGCCTAGAGGGTCACATACTAAAGGTTGAGTAATACAGATGGAATCATGTGGAGGAATCATGAGAGAGACAAAATTCGGTTTTGGATTAAACCGGATTACACCGATTTCGGTTTAGGACTAAACCGGAAATCAATAACGGTTTAGCTGGACCAATTAATTATAATATAATTAAATAGATTTAATTAATTTAGCTAAACTGGAGCTAGCCAGAATGGGTTTCTCTACATAATTAATTAAAAGTTTTGGGCTTTAAACCCATTAAGGCCTTTAATTAATTATTGCCTAAAAAGATTATAAAAAGGGAAATTTTCAGTACTGAAAATAAAAGGGAATTATTTTCCAAAAGCCTAGCCGCTCTCCTCTCTCTCTCTCTCTCTAAGCCGACCGGCCACCCCTCTCCTCCTCTCTCCGTCCGTTTTGCTTGATTCGATCTTCTAGTAAGGATCGTTGTGAGTATCCCCGGATTGCTCTTCCTGTGTGGACGATCTTTAGAGGTTACTAAATACTATTTAGTAACAAAGAGATTTTAATCAAAGGTAATATTCAACTTTTGATTCTAGCCTAGATCTCATGATCAATTCATGATCATGCAAGATCCTTATTAATTCGGATATTTGAGGTTAATTTCTTATATGGGCATGAAATTAATTGATTCGAACCCTCAAATAATTCCTTCAGTGGTAATAGAGGATTGGTTACGCATGATTTTGTATTTGAGCATGATAGGCTAGATTTGATTTTGCAATTTATTTCGGTGTTAAAAATTTAAAATTGCAAATTCTATGTTTTTGGTTGATGAATTAATTGGTGGAATTTTTTTAATGTTGCTGAAAAATTAATTTGATCAAGCAAGATCGGGATCGAGACCCGCGGGAGGCCGAGGCTAGTCGGGAGGCTAACCCCGGCCGCGCCACGGGCCAATCGGCCGGAACGAGGAAGTCGAGCCCCTCGGCTCCGGCCAGGGGACGGCCACAGCCAGCTCTCACTGGTTGGTCGGTCACGACGCGGCCAGCCCTGGCGGCTAGGGTTTGGCCGAACCCAAAATTGCCCCTCGGGTCAATTTTGATTCGGTCAAATCAAATTGGATTCGGGTCAGATTCGACCCGGAAAAATCCAGAATTTTTCAGCAATAATTAATTAAAATTTCAGACTGGTTCGGTTTCGATAAACCAGAGCATGAACCAAATTAATTTAGAAATTAACCGGTTCAAGAAAACGATTTCGATAAACCATATTTTATGATTTAAATCAAGATAAAATTGGAAATAATATGCTTGCTTGATAACATGATTGTTTGATAACACGGTGTTTGCAACATGATTGCTAAGTCAGCCCGAATTTAGAATTTAATTTCGGTTTCCAACCTGCGAGTTGCTTTTGGATTGTAATTTAATTGTGATCTCCGTGTCACAACATTTATTTTATTTAAATTAAATGTAATTACAAAGTCCCAAGACGAGAAGAACCGAAGAGAAGGACGGTAATCCTGAGGAGGCGTGGAGCCAGTGGGAGTCTAGGAGAATGGGGAAAGACAAGACCTAGTATAAGTTTTAGTTTATTCCAGTAGGGCTAGCGGGCTAGTTAAAGCAAATTCACATTTATGTTTATGAATGTATGATTTAATTTTCATAAGTTCATGATAATTAGATCATCACCCACATGTGTAAAGATTAATAATACTAAGTTAATCACGCACATGTAAACCGTAATTGAAAGTATCTCTACATGGATTTGTAGATGATAATTTCAAGTTAAGATCAAATAATGATCAGTGGTAATGGACATTTAAAAAGGCAAGTAATTTCAAGTCAAGCTAGATACCGCCCACTTTTCATCACTTCGATTAGTTCTCAGACTCATGGGTGGATACGATTAACGTGGATCCATGAGAATGGGTTCTAATAGAAGATGGACTATTCTGCATGAGTACGCGTGCATTAGCGTAGTAACCATCCAGATTGGACCATGCGTTGAAAATTGGTTGATTTGGCTGCGATTCTCAGATGATCTGAGCCAGGGTATCAGATATAGGGCATGGGAAGGATCCGATGATGTCATTCCTCAAGATTTGGGGTTGTGAATATTATTTCAAGCGTATGCTTGCCGATAAACTCGAACCCAGATCTAATAAATACATTTTCGTAGGGTATCCCAAAGAGATAAAGGGATACTACTTCTACAAACCTAAAGAGAACAAAGTTTTTATTGCTCGACGTGGGGTATTTCTGAAGGAATACATGGGGTCCAAACAATTATACTCATGCACATCGAAAGCGAATTTAACCATGGATTCAAGTAAAATAAAGCCGATCATCATGTGATAAAAATTTCAGCAAGGTTACAATATTGAAAAATCTGAAAATATACCTCTTATTTAGATCGAAATCACCAACACAAAAGGATTTTGTGTTCTCTAGAGGTATCCACACAAGCAAGGTCTCATTCACTCATGAGTTCTCCAAAAAGTTTTACTAGAAAATGATGAAAAAGAAAGCAAAAACAAGAATGGAAAGAGAGAGGGAAGTTTCAGCCAAGAGAAGAGGAGGAAGAGAAGGAAGTGGTGACCACAAATAGATTTTGAAGACAAAAATTACTTCTCTTTAATTGAATTATAATTAATTATAATTATAAATCAAAATGGGCCTAAGCCCATTCTAGCAACCCATTTAATTAACCCATTAAGATATAATTAAATGGTTTAGCTAGACCAACCCAATTCTCTTGGACCGATTTTCTCAACCATATGGTTTACGGCTAGAAATCATCTAATCCGCTCTGGTTCAACTAAATTGAAAGGCGAATTCTCCCGACTTTCTCATACTTCTCATATACTGACTTATCCAAGTCCCTTTTGCTATATACCTTACTTAAAGTGTGTGACCCTCTAGCCTCATGACCCGTTCGTAGACTGGCAAAATTACCATTTTTCTCTTTCCATCATAAGTGGCATCTAGTAAGACATTATGATTACCTAACGTCCATGATTATCGATGATTCGATTTAACCTCTTATCGTCCATGTCAATATCTTTTTATCACCCGATATCTTGATTGATCATAAGGCATAGAACCGTCCTCCTTATTTAATCAATCACTGTTTCTCGATATCTG
The DNA here is from genome assembly GCA_963920655.1 of Geranium rotundifolium. Lineage (NCBI taxonomy): Eukaryota > Viridiplantae > Streptophyta > Magnoliopsida > Geraniales > Geraniaceae > Geranium > Geranium rotundifolium. Next base: position 2,067,089 of record OY987320.1, read on the forward strand.
AGATGACTGAAAACTGATACTATGTATATTCCACATGGCCATGCAATTTCTTTTAATCATACTCATCAAGTGGCCTAAACAGATATCATTCCCATACATGGTTATGAGGGATAAATCCCTTAGCCGTCTTTCGAGTTCACTTATGTACATTATACCTAAGCCAATCAGAGCCCTTATGGCTACCCTTTTACAGGTAACGGTAGACTAGGTCAAACTTAGATACTTATTACATAGTGATCACAAAGACTCCTCGGTCTAAGGATACAATGAAAAACTACGATATATGAGTATGCTCATGACAGCATCTATGCTACATACTCACCATCGGGTCGTCCAATATCATTTCCCTGATGATATCTATGATCTAACTCCGGCACACGTCTTGCCATGATCAGTAGAGCGTGATCATAAAGAGTTAGCATCATACTGGTTGCTCCTGATAAAGCTTAAATGACAAGGGACGCATTAAATATGATTCGTTAAGATCCACAGTTCTACAATTAGTGATGACACGCATAATGATACAGATCAAACCATATTTAATATATTACTACAACACATTAGTAATATAATATCGATTTATTTATTCAAAAGAAGATAAAACATTACAACTGTAGATCACTTTTACATTGGACTAGGGCACAACTCTAACAATTTCTTGAAAGGGAGTTCATTTCCAAAACAATCAATGGGATTACAGTACATCTTGAAGAAATTCGGGATGATGCATTACAACCTGAAACAATTCAGGAACCTAATACTGACGATGTAGAAGTAATGGAGCCTGAGCTAGTTGTAGAGACAGAACCAACTCTTGCACATACTCCGGAAGATCCAAGGCAATCTGAAAGATCAAGTCGTCCACCTATCAGATATGGTTTTATCGTAACTGAAGGTGGTGATTTGGAAGTTGTGGATACGGATGATCCAGCAACCAGGCAATCTGAAAGATCAAGTCGTCCACCTATCAGATATGGTTTTATCGTAACTGAAGGTGGTGATTTGGAAGTTGTGGATACGGATGATCCAGCAACCTTTCAGGAAGCCGTGGTCGGGCCTAACTCTGAGAAATGGCTGGGAGCCATGAGGGAGGAGATGCAATCCATGTCAGATAACCAAGTATGGAGCTTGGTGATCCAACCCCTAGTGAAATAACCATTGGTTGTAAATGGATCTTCAAGGTGAAGACCGACATGAATGGCAAATCTCAGACCTATAAAGCGCGTCTGATCACAAAAGGTTACCGTCAGATTCAAGGAATTGATTATGACAAGACTTTTTCTCCGGTAGCGATGGTTAAGTCTGTCCGCATTCTCCTGACAATAGCTACATATCACGATTACGAGATATGGCAGATGGATGTCAAAACCGCTTTCCTTAATGGAAATCACTCTAAGGTTGTATACATGACTCAACCTGAGGGTTTTGTCGATCCGAAGAACGAAGGAAAGATATGCAAGCTTCAGAGATCCATATATGAATTGAAGCAGACATCTCGGAGTTGTAATCTTCTTTTTGATGAAGCTATTAAGGAATTCGCCTTTATCAATAATGAAGATGAGCCTTGCGTATACAAAAATGCGAGTGGAAGTAAGATTGTCTTTCTGATGCTATATGTCGATGACATTTTACTCATTGGAAACGACATCCAAACCTTGCAAGAAACAAAAGCTTGGTTGGGAAAATGTTTTGTAATGAAAGACTTAGGCGATGCTGCTTATATCTTGGGGATCAAGATATATAGAGATCAAACCAAGAGAATCTTGGACCTCAGTCAAAGCACCTATGTGGACAAGGTGTTGAGAAGGTTCTCATTGCTTGATTCCAACAAAGGATTCTTATCCATGCGTCATGGCATCAAGCTCAACAAGACTCGGAGTCCTAAGACACCTGATGAGCTAAGTCGCATGAAAGGGATCCCATATGCTTCAGCTCTAGGATCTATCATGTATGCAATGTTATGCACGAGACCAGAGGTCTCGTTCGCCCTTAGTTGTACCAGTCGTTTTTGTTAGGTTTGTGCCCTAGTCCAAAATATTTCTTCAATCTATATTGTAACGGACATCATTATTCTACATAATAAAAGGCATAATATTACTAATGTGTTGTAGTAATATATCTAATGTGATTTGATCTATGTCATAATGTGTGTAATCACTTATAGTAGAACTATAGATCAGAAAGAGTTACATTCGATAGAGTCCCTGATCAGCTAAGCTTCTTCTGAAGCGATCAGTATAAGACTAACTCCTTGTGATCACACTCTACTGATCATGGCAAAGTTTGTGCTGGAGTTATATCATAGATATCATCAGGTCGATGATATCGGACAACCCGATTGTGAGTATGATGCATATCTTCCAGTCATGAGATACTCACATATCGTAACTTGTCATTATATCCTAAGACCAAGGAGTCTTTGTGTACACTATGTAACAAATACCTAAGTTTGACCTAGTCTAACGTTATCTGTAAAAGGGTAGCTATAACGGCTTCGATTGGCTTTGGCATTTATTGCACTAGTGAACTCGAAAGGCGTTTGAGGGATTTATCACTCATACTTCGGTATGAGAAAGATATCTGTTTAGGCCACTTGATAAGTATGACTGAAGAAAGAGCATGGCCATGCAGGTGATACCTTAGTATCAGTTTTCAGTCATCTCAGATATCAAGAAACAGTGATTGATAAATTAGGGTGACCATTCTATGCCTATTGATCAATCTGGATATCGGTTTGATAAAAGGACAGTGACATGTACGATAACAGGTTAAGTCGAATAATCGATAATCACGAATATTGGATAATCATAATGTCTTGCTAGAGGCCACTTATGATGGAAAGGGCAAAATAGTAATTTTACCAGTCTGCCAATTATTCGTGAGCCTAGAGGGTCACACGCATTAAGCACGATACATGACAAAAATTATGGATGAGAATTGAGAACAATTCGGTAGTTTTCTGGCCTAAGGTTTTAACCAGACGGTTGAAGAAATCAATTCGAGGAAATTGAGCCGTTTTGACTAAACCGAAATTAGAACTCAAGTTAATGGGTTTAATTTGGGTTTTAGTTAAACGGGCTTAAAGCCCATTTAGGGATTTGAGATAAGAGAGGGATCAAATGCAAATAAGAAAGAATAAAGGGATAGATAATGCAATTTTTATTTTGAAATTCAATTTAATTTCAAATTAAAAATCACATAATATCTATTCAATTATCTCTTGAATTTTTCAGCAACCTCTCCCTCCTTTCTCTCTCCCTCATTGCCGATTTTCAGCTCCCTCCACTTCCTCCATTGTTGCTCTTGTTTTCTCTCAAAATTTCTAGCAAAATATTGAGTGAAAAATCATTTCGGTTGTGGTGCTTGTGTGGACTTGATAGAGAGAACACTACACTTGTGTTTTTGTCGATTACAAGAGGTAAATATCATATTTATATTTATGTTTATAACATGTTCAAATGGCATTAAGATCTTAGCTTTTTACGATCACCACGGTTACATAAAGTCCGCTGCATGATATTCATCGTTTGGAACCTGTGGTGATCTCTTTCAGTTTTCAATCTAACCCCGGTGAGGAACACTGGATTGCGGTCAAGGCTATTCTCAAATATTTGAGGAGAACCAAGGACGCATTCCTAGTGTATGGGGTTATAGATGAGAAACTAGTCGTCTAGGGGTATGTTGACGCTGGCTTCCAAACGGATCCAGATGATTTCAAAAGTCAATCAGGATATGTGTTTGTGTTGAATGGAGTTGCCTTCAGCTGGAAAAGCAGCAAGCAAGATACTACAGCTGATTCTAGGATGGAAGCTGAGTACGTAGCTGCCTCAGAAGCAGCTAAAGAGGCTGTATGGATAAAGAGATTCACGGCTGGATTGGGCGTAATTAAAAACTTGTCG